>JAGFMF010012294.1:3334988-3365653 GCA_019455555.1 Galemys pyrenaicus
AATCCTCTCACCCCCCCCCATATCTCTGGCCTGTACTCCAGTGCTTGTATGCATAAATAAATAAATCTTTAAAAAAAAAAAAAGAAATGCCACTGACTGGCTTGGACTTTGGGGGTGGACTGAAAAGTTCGGACTCTGGGGACAGCCAGGCCAGCTGGGGACACTGAGAGGTGGCAGGCCTGAGGGAGATAGAAACTAATGCCGTGAAGATGATGTTAATGAGGACCAGTGTCCAATTCACTAAGAACAAGGAGGGCACAAGAGAAATTTCCTTTAATTGAAATATTGACATTTTCAAATTTAGAGCAGACACACTCGAACTAGGAAAAATGTATCTTATGAGATCACAGTTTATGGAATAAATGAAGACAAATGAGTATAGAGTGATGAGAAGTGAATTTTTCATTGCAATGCACACACTGCGTCTGTACTGTGTTATGTAGGGAAGGCTGGTTAAGAGGCAGAGGCTGTAGGGACCTCCTTGGTGGCGGAAGGGGTTAAGCACCGCACTATGAAGTATCCACAGCCAATGCAGTGTGAGTTCGATTCCTGGCCAGGGAGGGACCCACAGGGCGCAGCAGACCTCTCCTGCCTCACTCACTGCTCCCCTCAGCAGTGTATTTCAGTCCATCTGCCTGTTCTGCTCCCCGCTCTGTCTCTGGTAAGTCCTCTCTCCTCCCAGACCTCTGGCCTGTACCCCAGCTCTTGTATGCACTTCTCACTCCCCACAGCACTGACCTGTACCCCAGCTCTAATGTGTATAATTAAATAAATCTTTAAAAAAATAAAAGAGGCAGTGGCTGGAGAGGCTCACGTTTACAGCTTGTGACTTGAAGCTGGTTTTCCCTCCCAGGCACCCTCTCCTGGAGCGAGGGCTGGGTGCTTCGTCCATGAGCACACCTGACAATGCATGCCCTGGAGTCCCTGGCCTTCAGCCTCACCCTCCAAACCAGAGCCTTGTCTAGTACCAGGGTAAAGGAAGAAGCCAGGGGTCGCGCTGAGCGCTGAATGGGCGAGCGGCTTCTTTCTGGACCTCACTTTGGTTGAATTATTGCTTGTGATCTTTAGTGCCTCGAAACAGAGTCAAGTGGATCCGCTTGGCATAAAAGAGGGACTGAAACAGTCTCACGTTGTAGAGGGCACATGTCCGCGGGAGTTAGTGGTGCTCTGTCCAATTTCCCATTGATAAACCTTGAGACTGAGTTTCTTATCTGAAGGTGGCAAGAAAATGTTGTAAGGCTGTGGAGAGCTTTTCAAAACCACCTATAAAGTAGGGTTGTTTTTTTAAGATTGTATTTATTTATGCATATAGGCCAGAGGCATGGGGTGGGGGCGGTGAGAGGAGTCACCAGAGACAGAGCGGGGAGCAGAACAGGCAGATGGACTGAAATACACTGCTGAGGGGAGCTGTGGGGAGGCAGGAGAGGGCTGCTGTGCCATGTGGGTCCCTCCCTGACCCGGGATTGAACTCGTGCTGCAGTGGCTATGAAAGTCCCACAGTGCAGAGCTCAACCCTTTGTGCCACCAGGGAGGCCCTATAAAGTAGGTTTTATACTGCTTTTAATACATTAAGTGTTTCATTTTTATTTATATATAGGGAGTTAAATAAAAGAGCGATCATATAAGAGCGATATAAGACTTTCATATAAGAGCGATCATAGATTGCATCTGTCTTTTGAAAAAAATATGTTCATCCTCAAACATGAAGCAACGTAAAATCAGACTGTCTTTAGATATCATTCTGGTTTCCTTCGGTATTGATCCATGTTATTTTTCCATACGTTCCGGAAGTAAATGGAAAACGTTGGGAGCTTAACGGGAATGTATCAGGAGTATTTGTGCTGAGCAACCTAAAACACGGTAAAAACAGGAAAAGTGATAGTTGATTTCAAGTACAGTCTGAGAAGGAATAAGGATCATTTGGGTAAAAATAGTCAGCCACGGGGGAATGGTGCATTTCAAGTAAGGATAATAACATCTGAAAAAAAGATGGAACACGATTTGCTCTTAGTCATACGTCTCTCCTGCCTGCTACCCCAAGGGGAATAATAAGATTGATTGCAATCAGGACTGGCTTGTGAGCGCCAGGAAGGGAAGGCAGGTTCCGTGGAGACTGAACAACGTTCAGTGGGGATCGGGCCTGATGGTGTGTTGGTTTTGCAGATCTATCTGCGCTTCCTGGACTATGAGATGCAAAATTCCAACGAGTGCAAGAGGAACTTCGTGGCGGTGTACGACGGGAGCAGCTCGGTGGAGGACCTCAAGGCCAAGTTCTGCAGCACGGTGGCCAACGACGTGATGCTTCGCACCGGGCTGGGCGTCATCCGCATGTGGGCGGACGAGGGCAGCCGCAACAGCCGCTTCCAGATGCTCTTCACGTCCTTTCAAGAACGTAAGAGTCTCTGCCCTGACCGCGTGTCCTTCAGATGTGTCATGGGATGCACGAGTCATAAGCCGTTCATGTGTTTGCTTCAGGCCGTCTGAGCACAGCTGGGTGGGTGCGCTCTCGAGCCAACAGCTTGTGATGAAGTTTGTGTTTTATTTTATTTATTTTTTATTAATTATATTTGACATCATTTGTAGTCCCCAGGGAGTACCCACCACCATTCCACCCGTGCACCATCACCTCAGTCCTTTGTGAAATTTGTGTTTTAATCTTAAAAGTCTGCATAAAAATATTTGGTAGGTTTTCTTCTGTAAGTTTCTCTTGCAGTCCCATTTATTTCAAATAACTCTGTGCCTGCAGAGTTCCAATTACAGTTGGCTAAGAGAGAGAGATGTTTGGGAAGAGAGTCAACAGAAAAAATTCAAAAAAACATTTAAAATGGCACAAAGGGTGATATCCAGAGATATATGCAAAGCCCAGCAATTTCAGAAAATTATGTTCTAACAAATAATGACTCATATTAATAGATATATTTGGAATGTTCTCTAAAACCCCTGAATAATTCATGTTTAATAAATTTATACCGATGAAAAGTAACCCTGAGAACTTCAGCTTTAAGGAACTTGTGTTCTGAAGTTAGACATTTGAATAGAAGACAATGTAATGTTTTTGAAATTTCCAGGATTTCTTAATCATAGACACAGCCTTCAATATTTTCTTTTTCAATTCACACATGCTAAAGGTAGTAGTTCTTTTTCACCGTGAACAAAAAGTTTTGGCTTTACGTTCCTCTCTAATTACCCAGCTCGGTTTCAAGGGCACTGGGGGACTCAATGTCACTCTTTCTAAATCTTGCTACCGTGGTTGAGTGTGCTAAATATCTCTCCCAGCACTGCTGCAGATTTAAACAGCATGCTCTCATCTGTGTTTTCGTTTCAGTGGCTGATCAAAATGTTAGAAGTAGTGTGGCTTTATTTCCGCAAGGTGTTTGGTCCAAAAACAAATTCTGATTTCTTGCCTAGGAGGAAATTCAGGTACAGTGGAATATTCAGTGTTTCCACAATAAGGCATCTTAGTGGTGATTGCTCCCTCTAAGCAGTAATTCCTGCATGTGGTGAGGGCTTAAAAGGTACTTGATTCAACAGTCTTACCTTCTTTTTTTTAAAAGAAAAGATTTTATTTATTTCTGCATACAAGAACTGGGGTACAGGCCAGAGGTGTGGGGAGTGAGAAGATTCACCAGAGACAGAGTGGGGAGCAGAACAGACAGATTGGCTGCGGACACTGCTGAGGGGAGCAGCAGGGAGGCAGGAGAGGTCTGCTGTGCCCTGTGGGTCACCTTTCTGGCCAGGGATTGAACTCTCGCTGCAGTGGCTGCAAACAGCTTCACAGTGTGGCGCTTAACTCCTTGTGCCACCAGGGAGGCTCCAATATTCTTATCTTCTTGATGATGACATACATCATAAGAATGATCTAATTTAACAGATACTACTATGGAGGACAAGCTAATATATTTGATAATATACCCAAGTTTAAAAAAAATCATAAATCTGCAATCTGGGTCAAAATTATACCATAAATGTAATGGGGATAAATCAATTAAAATACATATTCGTATGATATATATTCTTATGTTTTAAATCTCAATAGGACAAGAAAAACAATAGGACAGAAGAAATACGATCCCTTCCCTCTTCCTAAGGTTTTCTTTCCTTCAAACTCAACATGAACCAAATGTTTTTGAATGACAGACAAAAATATCTCAGCTGGTTTCTATTACGGAATGTCCATTGAACGACCCAAAGAAGAGAGTCTTGTGGGCAGCTCTTCTGGTCAAAATGCAAATGGCACAGCCTGGGGCTATAATAAGTCCAAAGAGCTGCTTGATCATCCCTTATGGTTCACCCCTCCCCTCTTACCGCTGTGGATTCACATCTTTGAAAAAGGCCCCTCTATTCAACTCTCCTCAAAACACATAGAACGTGCCACGCATTTTCCACCTTGACCCTGGTGATGCTTCTTCCATCTTTCTTCTGCTCTCCATCCCAGTCACCCACGCTCTAGAGTATGTGTGTAATCACGTCTTGACTCCTCTCCTCTGTTATCTCGCTCCCATTTCGGTGCAGTGTTCTTTTCTAGTTATCACCCATGTGGAGAGTAATTCATTGGAAGAGGCTGACCAGCATGCAGAATCATCTAGTATCACCATCAAAGGGCAGAAATGTTTATAGTAGAAACTGTGCAGTTCAAAATGTGATAACTTATGTTGAATAGTGCGGGTTAATACCTGAAAGGTAAGTTTAGTGTTTTTCAGGTGAATTACAGAGAGACATTTGAGTACAGTTTAGAGAATAATGTCTGTCTACCTCATAGGAGCTATTATATTTATTTATTTATATAAAGATTTATTTATTTATGCATACAAGCACTGGGGTACAGGCCAGAGGTGCGGGTGGTGAGAGGCTCCACCAGAGATAGAGTGGGGAGCAGAACAGGCAGACTGACTGAAACACACTGCTGAGGGGAGCAGCGGGTGAGGTAGGAGAGGTCTGCTATGCCCTGTGGGTCCCCTCCCTGGCCGGTGGCAGGGATTGATCTCGTGCTGCAGTGGCTGCGGTTTGCTTCACAGTGCGTTGCTTAACCCACTGCGCCACCAGGGAGGCCCAGGAGCTATTATATTTAAAACTTAAGTGGATTTCCATGAAAGATACAGACTCTGGATGGAGGGCTGATGAGGTGTGAATGATGTAGAGTGTTCTGTGTTGGGTAGGGGGATGGACTGTCTAATTTCTAAGGCCCCTTTCATCCCTAAGATGGGTTAAGAACAACGAGTCTTTAACAATTCTATTGCATAGGAAAATTGTGTCCTAATGTGCATATATCAATAGAAACATTTTTCTTTGTGCTAAAAGACAAGGGTCCAAGCATGTAATTAACTCATCTCTAGAAGTCATTCACTTTTTGATGATAGAGTCAGGAGAAATGGAACCCCCATAGGAAACAAGCACACCCCTCCACCACCTCCCCCCATCCTCCCACCCCCGTGTCCCTACATGGTGGAGGATGGGCATGCTCCTTGGAGTGATTTGTTACAGTGACACTCACTGCGATTATCTTATGAATTTACGATAAGCTTCAATTGAAAGAAATTTATCTTTGTCATGTAGCTATGAATTTTACTATGATATTTTGTTTTATATGCATTGGCTAAGATTTTGCAGAATTCTTCTGTATGCCTGTGACCAGAGCCATCACCTGATAAAGTATTGGGTGTAGACTAAGTATTTTTTGCATTTCAATCAAGGTTTGTAGATAATAGATGAAAAATTCCAGACAAGAAGTGAACTTCAATCTGTCAAGGTTAGAGTGAATCGCTCTAAACCTTATACTCCTTACATAACCGCACACATACGGAGGCAAGACTAGAGATCTGACATCAGTGACTATCTTTGCCTTTCTAATAATAAGAAATTACCTTGATATTTTTCTTGGTTCCTACATTTATACATTGGTGTCCTTGTGCAGTGCTGAGAATGATTAGCGGGCTCCCCAACTTTCCAGTATCTGTGTACACTTTTTGTCTCTACATTAGAGGTGGCCAGGTAATGACAGGCAGGGGTGCCAGGGGGCTGGGAGGCTGGCAGGCCTCCCAACCCCCAATGCATCTCACCCTCTTGGCTGCTTTTTTCTCTCTCTCTCTCTTTGCTTGTTGGTGCTCTTGCTGTTGGCTGGTCCTGTTGGTTCTGTTGGTCCTGGCGTCCTTATGATGCCGCCCATTTAAGCCTGTGTTAGGTGCGCCCACTTGCGCATGCTCACTCTGGAATGCTCGCAGCACCACAGGTGTCCATCATCATAGTAGTGGGAGGGTGGAAAGACTTGATTGTTTTTTAACCCTACAATCTGTCAAAATGGTTTATGTTGGAGTCAGAGGGTGTTTTAGGGCTTGGCAGAGTTTAGAAGTCATCCATTCCATGCACAACCATTTTATGAATTTAGAGAAATAGAAGAGACCCAGGTAATTTAAACAGTTTGTCCTGAACCTCATCTACACGCTTAGTGGCTGGGTGGGGGAGAAGCTAATACCAGTCTGCTAAAATCATTAAGTCTCTTGTGTAGAACTTTGCAACTTTAGAGGGAATGCACAGAGCTCCCATCATCTCACAGGTGATGCTGATGAAGTAAAGTGGAAGAAGGAAGAGGAGCAAAAGGCAGAGTAGGTAGCACTTAGGAATCTTCCACGTAGTTCGAGTTCATCTGCCTGGTGTTAAGTGCCTCGCCAGAGTCTACACCGTCTCCTGCGTAGGTGTGCATACCGGGCTACCCGCTGTGGTCATGCAGTTTGGACCGTCACACGTCTGCAAGCTTTTTTGCTTTTTATTTTAAAAGATTTATTTATTTATGCATACAAGAGCTGGGGTACAGTCCAGAGGTGTGGGGAGTGAGAGGATCCACCAGACACAGAGCGGGGAGCAGAACAGGCAGATGGACTGAAACACACTGCTGAGGGGAGCAGTGGGGAGGCAGGAGAGGTCTGCTGCACCCTGTGGGTCCCTCTCTGGCCAGGGATCGAACTTGGGCTGCTGTGGCAGCGGTTTGCTTCATGGTGCGTCGCCCAACCCATTGCACCACCCGGGGAGGCAGGTCTGCAAGCTTTAGACTGCAATAAAATCACACTGGGGCTTCTGTTTTGGATTATCATCATCTGGGGAACCATGGATGCAAACAGGAATAGGTTTAAATCTTGCAATTTTTACTTTTGCATCTGAATGAATTCCAGAAGAGTGAGTCTGATTTTTCAAGAGAGGTGTAATAAGAGAGCCATGATTACAGACGTCATCAGCCTTTCAGGTTTTACTTCCATAGTGGAAGGATTTCATAAAATCTGAATTTCATGTTGATGTGTCGACAACAAAATTCTCTAATACCAGTAATGAAGGAATAAAATCACAGAATAGGAACATTTTACCCCCCCACCCCCCCACTGAAACTTGCAAGGTAACCCTGGTTTAAATCTTCCCTCAGTGGCAACATAAACATCACATTTCTGCTTCTACTGACTACCTCACTCTTCTGTTCTGTCTTTGCTTTGTCAGATACTGGTGCTTGCTTAATGGACTTTATTGGTTGCCACTGATCCTTTTTCTTTTACGGAAAAACAGTCTCTGGAGTTGATCCTATGGAATAGATTTGAAGCCTGAGCACCAGGGGAGAAAGTCAGTTTTGTGACTGGTGGGTCCTCACTTGCTTAATTTGCTCATAAACTCTTTAAAAACCCGAGTGGTGAGTGGCTCTTTGATTATTTCACAGCCTCAGACCGCTCTTAAGCAAGGTGTTCTGCAGAGGTTAGCCATGCCCAAAAGAGACCTTCAATATATTATTAGTTTTAGCTTATATTCCCTAAGAAAAATGACTTAATATTTGAATGTGTTGTGAGACCAACTGTTTTATTTAATTTTTCTTTGAGATTTATTTATTTATGCACACAAGCACTGGGGTACAGGCCAGAGGTATTGGGGGTGAGAATCCACCAGAGACAGAGTGGGGAACAGAACAGGCAGATTGAAACACACTGCTGAGGGGAGCAGCAGGGAGGCAGGAGAGGTCTGCTGTGCCATGTGGGTCTTCTCCCTGGCTGGCAGCAGGGATCGAACTCGTGCTGCAGTGGCTGCGGTTTGCTTCATAGTGTGTTGCTTAACCCACTGCGCCACCAGGGAGGTTCGAGACCAAGTATTTTAGTCTTTCTAATGAATTGTCTTTCTTGGGTCAAAAATCAACAAGTATTAAGGAGAAGAGATTGCAAATAAAGAAAAAAGAATCTAATTCCAGACAAATAAGCACTAGATTAGATAATAATCCCATTGCTTATTGAAAGTATGACACACTTTATTTTAGTTATTCATGGTACAATGTTATCGATCTTGCTTTTAAAGTATCATCCGATCTTTAAAGTAATTTGATTATATCAATAATTAGTATCGTTTCAGTTTCGACTGTATTAATTTAAGTGAAGATTCGTGACTAATTGTGAGGGAATTATACATTTAAGTATGGAAGAGATACAGGACATAAGTGAAATGTGCCTGTTCAAGTTGGGTCACCTGACTTATCTTTTTCAGTGTTGCATGAATTTTTAGGAACCAGAATGGGTGATTAATAACATAGCTAGTATCTTGTTTTGACTTCGAAGTTCCACCTTAGTTTTTTCTGCTTTCATTTCGAGCTTTTGCCCAATAAAATACCAGTCACTTAACACTTTTGATTAATGAGTAGCAAGATTCTATTAAACACAAACTTGCAAGAGAAAGCCATGAAAGCGATTGTCTACTTCGTGAGACTGTCATTTAAAATGATTTGCTGAAGTGACATAGTGGATTTAATTTCATGTTAATTGGTAGCAGAACAATGTGCAGTATAAACTACATTTCTGTTTACAATGAAGAAATATATATACCATAACAGTTAAGCTTAGAGAGGAACTGAGTGGAAGGTAGAGTGCTGAGATGAACCAGAAGATTCTTACCTTTTGGTGTAGAAGCCTTTTATAAAGCATCCCCCTTGAGACAGACAGAGCCTCTGAATCATGTGGACTGTCGTTCAATTAAGTTATAATTAATTGATTAATTGTCATGAATTAAGTTATATTCCAGGGCAAAAGTTTTTCTGCAGATGCCAATAAGATGCTTGCTCCACAGACTTGGAGTTTACTAAAGAAGAGATTAACTTGGGTGGGCCTGGCCTCATCAGGTGAGAATCTTGGATGGCTTGACCTCATCAGGTGTGCTCTCTAATACAAGGTGAAATGTGTGACAGAGAAACTTCTGGGGGGAGAAGCCCACAGGAATGTTTTACATTGCCTGCCTAGAAGAGGGGAAAATCTGAGAGCTGAGAGCCCCCCTGGGCAGCTGTCAGCAAGAACATGAGGTGAACACACAACCATTTATCCACAAGGAGCTGAATTCTGCCAACAACCTGAATCGGCAGGAATAGCACCCTGAGAACCAGGTGAAACCACAGCCCCCACCACACCTTGATTGCACCTGTGGGCCATAGCAGAAGAACCAGTGCTTAGGCTTCTAGAAAGCCCCGTGGATCTTGGTGCAGAAAGTGCTGTTATGTCAGATAGCAAAAAAATTGTCAAAGCAGCTTTAGGATCAACCCACAGTGATAGGTTGGCTGAGTGATGAGGAACATGATAGAAAAAGCCCAAAATGCCTTAGACAGATGGTTAAAATAAACCTGTACTTGGCGGGCTGCCGAGACCTCAGCTAGAAGGAGGTGCTTGTTATTAGAAGCTGGGGGAGGGGAGAGCCTTGCTCCCCCGTGGCGGGAGGCTCAGTCGCTTCGAGGCCTGCAGGGTTGTACCCACCGACTGGTAAGTGCCACACGTCTCTGTGCAGCTAAGTAAACACTGAGGACGCGTGGGACGTGCAGCCCTGTTTCTCTTGCCGTTTATAGTAACATGTGAGAGGGGAGAAATAAACCGAAGGAAGCACTATTAAACAAAATGGAATTAGAACTGGATGACTTTGAAAATTTCCCACCTCTCCGGCTGGCAAAGATGTTAAAAACCAGACACCGTGGTGGCAAGTGTGGTAGACAGAAGGGCTGAATGTGTGACTGCACAATCTCTAAACACCAGAAGCAGCAGAGAATCACAGTGGCCAGGAGCTCAAATGGACTCTTAAGAGGTCAAGGGTGTGCCTTTCAGACCCTCTCCTGCAAACGACAGACCCTCCAGTGAGATGTGACCCTCAACCATCTCAGCGGGAGCTTGGGACAGCGGCAAGATGATCTCAGCGACCCATGAGTGAATTTCAAGCAAGGCCCCTGAGGTTCTTGGGGAAGACATTTCGACCGAAAGGCTGTCATCTTGGATTGCAAGAGACAAGTGTGCCGCATGAAAAGAGGTTATTGGAACCCCGAGTTTCTAATGGCATGCGTCAGTCTTATAAAACAACTCAACTGCAAGCCGTCACCTTGCATGAGAAAGGAAAGAAGACTAGGAGAACAGCATCTCCCTCGAGCCAGGAGGCTCAAGCCTGCAGCCACAGAGGATTCTTCTTAAAACTTGAAACATACTCAAGAGAAATCCACTCATCCTACCACATTGCAAAACGATAATATAACTGGGACTCCCGTGTCCTCCGTTCCCTGGGTTTGAAGCAGACTCGCTGTACAGCTGATCAGTAGCATTCTTGTCCCTTCTTGGTGTGAGGCGACAGGTCACCTGCCTCCAAGGTTTCAAGGAGAGGAGCTGCAGGGGCTGGGGCTCGGATCTTTCGTGGACTGCCTCCAGCGTCTCGGGCACCACATTTGGATGATTTAGATGGCGAGATTTGGACTTGCTGTAACGAGATGCTACTCTGGAGAACCTGGGGAGGGTGAGTGTATTTTGCAGCAGCTAAGGAGCGTGAAGCATTTGGGGTCAGCAGATGGACCCCAGAGGCAGGGCTGTGTGATGAGCCCCATTCTGCCATCTGCTGGCTCAGGCCCTGTGTCTTCTCTCCCGTGACTCAGGAGGAGTCTGCAGCTGTCCGGCTCCTGTCGCCACGATCTTGTCACATTCTATGGCAGAGGATTTTGCATAAGTACTGAGGCCCCTAGGCAGTCGACTTCGGATTAATAAAAGGAAGATTGTTCTGGTTAGCCTGATTATACCAGAACGATGTTGATAATGCTCTATACTAAAAGGAGGGTAGATTGGGTGAGAAAGACTCTGCTGTAGCAAGCACGCTCTCCGGGCTTGCAAGAACTTTGGTGCATTGTAGAAAAGGGCCAGGGGATGGTGGACGGGAATGACCCCAGTGGACAGCGACGAGGAAGCAAGAGCCTTAATCCCACGGCCCGTGGCACTAAGTTCTTCCAACAACCTGCGTGAGCTTCTGGGCACTCCCTGGGGGAATCCAGTCCAGGCAGCCTGGATTTTAGCCTCGTAAGAATTAACGAGAAGCCGGTGTACCCAGAGCTCTGGTCCAGAGACTTGTGAGGTAACAAATGGGTGAAATTTGAAGTCAGAGTTCGTGATCATTTGTTAACCAACAGAAAACACAGTCCAGATGTTATGCTGTGTGATTTTTTGTTTTTGAAATTCCTCTGGTTTATGACGTCATAGGGCAGCCTTCTATGTCACTGGTAATACATCACGTCACCACCAGAAGTCTAGTGTCCGTTCTTGCTATCTCTTGGTACTGTTTACCCAGCCCTTTCTCCCTTCCCATAAAGCAACAAGCAAATGAATGAACCCAACAACCACAGCACACGTTTAGACTATAGCAACAAAATAATGATGCACCATTTTTAATACAGTGGATTGTCCAATTGTCAGTCTTACTTCAATCAGTGCTACGTCATCTATGACTTAACTCTATTAACTAACATGGACTAATTTATTGCTATTCCTAAATTTGGCTCTGCAGGAGATAAGATAAAATTGTAGCCAACACACACACACACACAACACACAAAGAAAACCAAAAAAACAAACTCTCAACATCAGCTTGACCCTGACCTGAATGCTGAATGTTAAGTATCTAGTGCTGTTTTATTAACCTCGCCACCATTAAGCGTTCATTTTAAGATGTGTTTATCATCCACAGTCATGTCTACAATGGAATAATCGGGAAACTTGCTCCTGACCTACTTCACAGCAAGTCCTGGCTCACAAGTTGTCAAGCTGAGGACGCTGTTGAAGGCTGTTGCTCCCCAAATTCAGATGCCTCCTTGCGTTTCTCATGCTGTCTTTTCACACATACACCAGTGCAGGGGACGGCCCCCTGCCTCCACAGAATTCCGGTGACCCACAAAATCAGCTACCACGTAGAAATGGCAATGTTCGTTTCCATTGCGGTCCTACCAGTTTACCTCAGAGTGCTTAAAACTGCACAAACTTAGGGTCCAAACTGGGCTGGCTGAAACCAGGAGTTCAGTAGATCCCTTCTCTTGAAAGACTCCCCTGAAGACTCTTTACCTTTCCAAGTGTCTGGAGTTTCCCCCCACCCCCTTGCCCCCTTATTTTCCTTGACTCGGAGCTTCTCCTTCTTCAAAGCAAGTAAGGTCACGCCTTCTCATCTTTCTCTGCTGTTGTCACTTGTCCTTGTCCTTGGGTGCCCTGCCTCCTTCTGATAAGAACCCTTGGCTCCACTGGCCACGCCTGGGTGAGCCTGGCCAAGCTCCCTGTCGTGAAACTCTTCATTTAGTCACATCTCAGAGGTCCCTTTTGCCATATAGAGTAATAAGGAATAGTGGGAACTTGGGGGAGCGCTACTGAGTTCATCATGACTGGTCTGATGTCTCCACTTTGTTTTTGTCTCTCTGTTGTTATTATACTGATAAACTCTTCAGCATAAATTATGAAAAGTAACTTAGTTGAGGTAAAGACAAGAAGTCCACAATGCCAGCTAAATGGCTGTGTCATAGACTACTATTAAAAATATTCTTCCTTAGTAAGAAATTGTTTTAAAATTAAACTGTTCCTGTAGGAAAAACGCGAAAGCAAATGTACCATTTTATTATAAATATACGATTTCAGCAAGGATGAATATATTTAGAATTTCAAAATTAATGTTAAGCATGTTCAGAAATAAAATCACAAAGGGTCATTTGAAAATTGATTTTTTGCTTTAAAAATATGAAATAGATGAAAAATGTGTAGGAGCATGTGGCCAATTTATTCTTCCACTTTCTTACCTGTAACACTTTATCTTTAAGCCTCAATTCCTTTTCCATAAAAGCGAGGAAGTTTTACAGCTGGTAGCAATCAGGCTTTTGAACAAAAGACGATCATACAAAATTGTGTTGTCTGCCAAGGATTATCCCTCCCTCCCTCCCCTCATTTCTCTCTCTTTCAACATTGGTTGAATCCAAATGTACCCAAAGGAAAACAACTATCAAGAAGTATTGGTGGACACGTATTACTAGCCTGGTCATTTACCAAGTCACTGAAGCAGTGCTATGCATATAGATACATAGATGGATGGAAACATTAAAATTGAAGAGTAGCTTCCTCGAGTAATTTTTTAGATTAAAGTAAGTCTTAATTTAAATAACTACAACTGCTATGTTTATGTGTTGAATTATTTAGATGATTTTGCATAATTTTCCTTGAAAGTTTTTGATCAACATTGTCTCTAGTTAAAATGTGATTTCTCTGGGATCCAGTGGAAAAGAATAAAGACAAGAAGTTTCTTCTAATATTTGATAGGCATCTCGGATCTAGTAGCTATTGATTTGCTTGATTCTGGCTTCATAGCTACTGTGGTCTGTACCAATCACTGAACACGGACAGACTGCTGTATGGAAAAGGACAGCTCTTATTTGGAATTGTGAGCCTTTAAGTCATCAAAGACACAAGATGAGGTTATGGGGTCAAGGGTATGCTGGCTGTAGTCTGTACCTACTGCCAAGTCCTTCCCTGGGGAGTTGGAATGTTCAACCATGAAAGCAAATGAATGTTCAAACCATGAAACCAAATACAGTAATTTCCAGAACAGCGGTTGGGTTAGGGTTCAACTAACCAACTCTTGTAGATATGTGTGAATCAGCCATGAAAACAAACCCCAGGCCACCTGTTCAAGTCCTACTAATAATCAGAGTCAGACCCCAAAGAAATATAGTATCCTTTTGTAATCATAGTCAAGTCTCTGTGCATACAATGAATAAACCACCCCTTAGCTGATCCAAGGCAGATATAATCATAGTATAAAACTGTGCAGTTTTATACTACGAAATGGAATGAATTTCTTGGAATGGATAAATCATGAAGTGGTTCTTGTTCTATGAAGGAAATGTTCTCTATTGAAGGAATAGAATATTCTCCTGAAGAAGTTTCTCTTATGATGTCCTAGGAACAGGAAAAAATATGCAATGTTAAGAGAAAGTTTAGGGAATCTAATGAATATGGATGGACCAAACTGAAACTTCTGAATACAATATCTTGCACGATGAAAAGAGAGTGACTATCTCACTTGACATTGCTGGGTATTTTGACAGATAACTCAGTCATTCTGCAACACGGGTTTTGGAAGCAGATATTGATTTTTCAAAAAAAAAAAGTATGAAGATGATAAAGGAGATGGAGAAATCTATTTCTGACCTCACCTCTGGTCAACATTTTTCAAATCAAATGTCATCCCATCTGCTGTCTACCTGGAGGGCCATGTAAGGCGTTAAGTATGGTGAGGGGCTGTATCTCCATCAATTTTAGGAAAAATGAAGCAAAACAAAATATTCATTTTGGGCCTGGTTCTGATGGTCGAAACTATTTAATATTTTTGTTGCATCTTTTTCTGTAATTAGAAATCCATTGTTAAAATACATGCAGCTGCAAACTAGACATTTTTCCATCTAGTTTGGGAAGTTTCTGAATCCGCCATGATCATGGAGCATTGACAGCTGATTTGTTAGACATCTTTTCCGATGAAGTTTACTGGGAGAAGTTAAGGGGTCCTTAGGAATTACGAGCACCGTCAGACTTTAATGCAAGGATGGCACTTCACACCCATTCTAGTGCTTCAGGAAGTTTTGTTCCAACCCCTGGTCAGTTGACGAGTGGTTCATTTTTCTTTATATATATTTGACATCAATTGTCATCCCTATGTATTCCCCATCACCATATCACCAGTGCACCTTCACCTCAGTCCCCTGTGCTCCCATCTGCCCTCAACCCTCCCCCTCCCTCCTCCCCACCAAGTGTCCCCAATTTGTCCTTGTCTTTTCATTTTTGGGTCTTTATTGTTGTTGTTATTATTATTGTTCTTATTACTTTCCTTGATCCTTATTTGGTCCCCTTATATTCCTCCTAGGGGAGGAACCATCTGGTATTTTTCTTTTGCCTTCTGAATTATTTCGCTGAGCATCATCCCTTCCAGTTCCATCCATGTTCCTATGAATACGGCTAGTTTTTCATTTTTGATGGCTGAATAGTATTCCATCGTGTTTATGTACCACAGGTTCCCGATCCACTCATCTGTTTTTGGGCATTTAGGTTGTTTTCAGCTCTTACCTATTGTAAAGAATGCTGCTACAAGCATAGGGGTGCAGGTATCACAAGCGGTTCTTGAGCACCTAAACCTGCGCACTGCCGGTCAAGCCCGGACCCCAGGCTCATGCACCAGCTCCCACCTGCCCTTCCTGCTCGAGGCAGGTGATGTGCGGGGGTGCTCACCACCGGAAGCGCAGGTCCTCATAAGCCTCTTGGAAAATGCAGGGGGGGGGGCGGTCAGATGATGTGGAGGACGATGTGGGTGCCCCTGGACCGTAGTGGTGGTGCTGGTCTTGGGGTTGAGGGGTGGGGAGTTGGAGGGGGCCGTGGAGGGTGATGCTGGATCTGGGGGTGGGATGTGGGGACAGCAAGGGGCCGTGGTGGGTGATGCTGGATCTAGGGGTGGGTGTGGGGAGCTGCAGGTGGCCGTGGAGGGTGATGCTGGATCTGGGGGTGGGGAGCTGCAGTGGGCCATGGCGGGTGTGTTGGACCTGGCGGGCAGGGGTAGCAGGGAAGGAATTGGGTGAGCAGAAGGGGCACCCAGCCGTCTGGGATGTGACCTGACTTCCCCAGGGAGGCTGCGGCCCGGCTGCACGTGCGATGCCCGGGCTTCCTTTGTCCGCGGGGCTCCCAGGGTCAGTGTGGACCGCGGGAGACGGTGTCCGTGTGCAGTCAGCGCGGGAGCCCTGGCCAGGAGGCGGAGCTGAGGCCAACCGGCTCAACCACAGCCAGTGCTGCCTGGTGCAGGGCGGGGAAGGGTGAGTGTGGCCCCGAGTCTCCCTGAACATGGGGGCCGGGACTCTTATCGGTGCCAGGGAGGTGACGAGCCGGCGATTGGGGGAACTGAGGTGACTGTGTCCCTGTCAGCCCGCTGGGCCTGTCCCCTCTGAGGGGGCAGCCTGCAGCGCATGGGGCCCAGATGTGGGAGTTCAGGGCAGTGGAGCCCCGAGGAGGCGGTGTAGAAACTCAGGATCTGGCCAAGGTCACCGGAGAGCTTGTGGGGAGAGAGAAGGGTCCGCTGGGGCCCAGGACGGGGTCCCGGACGTGGCCGCGGGCCCTGAGCGGCCAGGGGATGCCCATGTTTGTCATTGGGTAGACCAAGTCACTACAGCCAAAGTGACTGAGCTCTCAAATACGCGGCCCTGCTGTTAGGTGTTTGTGCTCGGAATGTGTCCGCTAAAGATGTGTCATAATGACACGTTCAGGATAATTTAGGTTGTGTTTCCATCTCTCGGGCAAAAGAAGCAGGAGCCGGAGAGCACCGTGAGTGGCAGGAAGTTTTCTTTCTTATTTATTTTTTTAAGATTTATTTATTTATGCATACAAGAACTGAGGTACAGATCAGAGATGTGAGAGGGGAGAGGATCCACCAGAGACAGAGCGGGGAGCAGAACAGGCAGATGGACTGAACCACACTGCTGAGGGGAGCAGCGAGTGAGGCAGGAGAGGTCTGCTGAGCCATGTGGGTCCGCTCCCTGTCCGGGGCTAGAACTCGCGCTGCAGTGGCTTCGATACTTCACAGTGCTGCTTTAACCCCTTGTGCCAGCAGGGAGGCCCCAGCATTCCATATAAAGAAAAGTAATATAAAATGAAATAAAATAACATGGGTTGGAGGGAGAAAAGAGAGCTAACCCAGGAGTTAGAAGGAGCATTAATGACTTTAACAATTAGAAACTAAAACCTCTTAATTGCAGAGTTGGAATTAAGCCCCAAGCAATTATTTATACATGTGACACAATCCTGAAAGTGCTAAGCTCAGACTTTTAACATAACGTGGACTGTGAATTTTTATTAATATTTTAAATAAAACTTAGTTGTGGCTGCTGTGCATTCTCCCTTACCTAACTCAAGTTTACTAAAAACTTTTTTGATTATCACTACTAAATGTTTTTATTTCTCAACAATAAATATCTAAAATTCCCTGGTACCAGGTGCCTGCAGGTTTGAGTTTCATCAACAAGCGGTGCAAGCCCGCCACCTAGTGGTCATCTGGGAAACATGCCGATTTAAGCGCAGACTGATAGAAGGCAGAAAAGTAATATTCAGTCAACGCTAAGTTCATTATTTCAAAATAGTAAAACATAAATGTTATACAGAATATCCTTTTGGTAGTTAAAATATTAAAGAGAAAATTGTGTTTGAAGAGTGCAATTCACTAGAGGTAAATGTGTTAAATTATGAGTTACCTAAGACTTTTATGAAGTATTTGGACAGTCACTGAAGATATTTTAAATTAAAAGTTAACATTGAGCTCTAAGTACCTATCTATAATCTCAGAGTCTGGATCTATGTTATTTCTCTGTTTGGAAAATTTCATTATAATTGTAAGAAAACTTGTCACTAAATCTCTAAAAAACTTGTCTCTAAATCTCAATTTTATAGAGTCAGGAAAAACTTCAGAAAAATACTCCTGCCTTTCTACTGGAGCCTAAGATGTGTTCTCCATACACACTGCTGGTTTGGTTCTCCAAGGTGGGGTCTGAATATATCTTTTTATGATTTAGTGTTAGAAAACACAAGGTATCCTCACAGTCCCCTTAACCTGTGGGATGTAGGAAAATCACCTTTTATATCTAAGTATCCCACTAGGGAGTAGGGCCATGTATGAAAGTCTGCATTTCCATTGTGCTTAACGTGCATAAGTTCTGTTTTCTTTTTTTAGACTTGAACTTTAATGCTGTTTTATATTGGGCAAGATAATGTTTTATCTTAGTAACTTAGTCAGGAAGTCTTCATTTCCAGAAGCTTCTTCGGTGTGCTTGCTGTGTACTTGGCTATAAAAAAAAATGGAGACTTGTTGCAGGTTCTTCCTTCCACACATAGGCTAGGAGCTCTTTGTCTACAGACACAAATATCTGACAGCAAAAGTGCTAACCATTCACCCTCCCTGCCTACTTAGGGGTCAGTGTTGCTGTGAGTGTGGGCTGCTGAAAGCAACGGGAGACCTGTTCCAGGGATAAGTCAGAGCTTCTGATCATGGAAAGTCTGCAAAGTGGTCTGAATTCTGACTCTTTCTTCGCTGCCACTTTCCATAAGCAAACCTTCACTCCGCTTGACTCTCTTTTAGGTAACTTTAGGATATAAGGAGGCTGGTTTTTAAGAGTTAATAGTCCCTGACCGTGTGTATTGAATTTTTAAGTGGAACAAATCCTCTACAAATGAGTGGAGTATGTGCTTTCTCAGCAGTAGTAAAAGAGCCAAGGAAATAATGCTGAGATTTCACTTCTGAGACTTGCACAATATGTAATGTGTTTGGACACCATGGCTTTGAATGCTAATTTTCCACCAATAAACACACCTCTTCTTGGGATAGGATGGTAGTCAGCCTGACCAGAGTCAACCTTTGACTAAGACATTTTAAAGATTTATTTATTTATGCATACAAGCACTGGGGTACAGGCCAGAGGCTTGGGGAGGGTGAGAGAATCCACCAGACAGAGCAGGGGGCAGAACAGGCAGATGGACTGAAACACACTGCTGAGGGGAGCAGTGGGCGAGGCAGGAGAGGTCTGCTGTGCCATGTGGGTCTCCTCCCTGGCCGGCGGCAGGGATCGAACTTGTGTTGAAGTGGCTGTGGTTTGCTTCATAGTGCGTTGCTTAACCCACTGCGCCACCAGGGCAGGTCCTGACTAAGACATTTTAATCAATTAAAAATATCAGCCAGTAATTTCTCCAAGCCTTGGATTGCTGAGCCACCTAAGAGAGTAAACATAAAAAGAATTTATAGGAAAAGATGATGCAGATATACTAAGGCTTAAACTCTTGAAGATTGCAAGTTTAATAGGATTTAAGAAAAGGAATTTTCTGGTATATTAGAATAATATTTCAAAACTTCATGCACTGTCGTGATGGGGTCTCAATAGCAGAGTGGAGAATGGATGTCCCAGGTCAGAGTGGGAAGTTGGTGGGTGAAGACTGAGCCACAGGGAGCAGGCATGCTCTTGTGAGGTCCTGGTTGGTGCAGGGGGGCAGAGGCAGTGTCCCCCTCTTATTGAAAGAACAATAAGAATTTGGGATGCTGGAAGGCTCTGTGGGAAAAAGAATCTTTAATTGAACCATTGCATATGTGCATTTCTATGAGGAATAGTCAGACATACAAAATCAAAGAAATGCAGAATTCAGTGTGTTTTATTTTTGGTGGCCATGAAACTAAATGCATTTATGTTCGGAGTGTTTAAGTGGGCCCACGTTTGTTTCTTAGCCATGGCCAGGTTTGTTTGCAGTCAGACTGCCAGGGTGTCATGGAGACCGGCATGTTGATTGAGTGTAGACATTTTCACAACTACTCAGCAGCTGAAACAAAAACAAATCACAATCGGAGTATTTGGAATTCAGATCTTTGTGCTCTTACTGCTGGTAAGCAGGGACACTCGCTTATTTAATTTTCCACTAACGCTCCTATTTAATATTAATTATAATAATTTTTCCAGCTTTCAGGAAAGTTGATAAATGTTTATGATTCTTTAAAGATAGTCTTTACTTGATGGATAAGTGTATTTTTCAAAATCACCACAATTTACTAGGTAATTGAAAGTTTGTTTGTTTGTTTGTTTCCTGGCTTTTACTAAAGCAGTCGATAGCCATTCTCATCCTTTTGTCAAAAACTCCCTTTTCAGTCTGTGTACACATTTTTGACAACACTTATTATCTGCTTAACAGACCATATCACTTCTGCAAAAACTATTATGGTTGACCACAGAGAATCAAATTTAAGTGCTTCCTAAAAAACAGAAGTTTGCAATAACAGAGCCTTCGTTGCAGTTTACAGCGTAACTGGTTAACACATGCTTAAGGTCGCCAGCCCAGTAAATTGGTGAACATGAGCATTTCATCAACACTAACACACATTTTCCACCTTTTGCCCTATTTTTAAGCAACAATTACATGTTTGTTTTATTCTTTAACCAGGGACCCACAGTCAAACTGAGCAGAAGGAAGAAGAAACTATTCTCTTGGGAAAAGAGGAGGGGTGGGGTGGGGGCGACTTGAAGTCATGGAAGAAATCACTTTTCTTGAGCTAATCTTTCTTTGCCATATATGGATGGTCAAGACTTAATTGCTATGGTTTATTTGTAAAAGAACTTTAGCAGTGTCAAATTATACCAAAAGGCTTTCTGTAGGGTGTTTTCTTGCCAATTCAGATTAAGATATTAAATACACTAAAAATGGTAACTTTCTAAAATGCCTGCAATATATAGTTTTGAAGGTGAAAAATTCATTACAAATGCATGCAATGTGTAGATGATATTGACCATTAAATCTTTACTGGTTGGTAAACTAACCACTGTAAACCATGTGCTTTGCATGTAATAATGTTCCTTTAGAGTATTATCCTTAACAGGGTTACGGAACTATTATTAAAAAAAAAAGCAGTAAAATTGCATTTTATGAGATCCATAGGATGATTAATATGGTAAAAGCAAAAATTTACTTTAATACTATCTATAAGCTATAATTCCTAATGCAGTATTACTCTAAAGACTGATTATTATAAATATTCTATTACTCTGAAAAGTAAATGTATTTTCCTAATATTGAAGTCATACCTATAATTTTTACTTTGCTGTTTTAAGCTAGCCACTATTTCACATATTTACAAGACCAAATTTCGTGCCTTCCTTGTTTTACCTTTTAGTGCTGGAAACAAACATTGTAAAAGATCCTGGTCCACTAGACCTAAACTGATTACAATGTGTAAATAATTTGCAAAGTAGACTAATTTCATCACGGGGTATATGTTAAATGTTGATGAGCATAATACATATCTTTTTTGTATTGTTCACGCTTAGTTTTCCCCTGAAAATTTAGGTTCTTAGCTTTTTTCCCACATGTTCAAATACAGTTTCAGAGTTTGTCTACTATATAGTTTAATTAATATAAACTTTCACTAATATTCTGTAAGCATGTCCTTTTCAAAATTAAGTCTTTTGCATAATAAAACTAAATTTATACATACAAAATTTCTGCATAAAGCATGACATTATGCATGTAGGCACTTAAGTTTTGCTAAATAAATGCAGCAAAGTAAAAGAAGAAGCAGTATTGACAATGTACTTCATTTTTGTGAATGAAACCCCATGCCAGCCAGTCTGTTCATCGCCCAAGAAATAATAATCATTACAGCAACACGCCTGGGGAAAGATTGTGGGTTTATCTCAACGTGAGGACAAATTATCATTCTAACCTCTTTGTAATGTCCTTTGCTACCTAGCATCAGTTATAACTGTTTTCTTTGTCCTTTTCTTCTTGGTTCCAGCTCCTTGTGAAGGCAATACGTTTTTCTGCCATAGTAACATGTGTATTAACAATACGCTGGTTTGCAATGGACTCCAGAACTGTGTGTATCCTTGGGATGAAAATCATTGTAAAGGTAAAGAGTCCTTAAAACTTGCAAAATCCCTGTGTCTGTAGGGTGGGATGGAACTTGATGAACTTTATGCCAACATTTATTGCATTTCAGTTTTAAATATAGAAGAGTGAGAGGCTTTTCTTTCTTTTTTTAAAAGGACTTATTTATGCATACAAGAACTGGGGTACAGGCCAGAAGTGTGGGGGGGATGAGAGGAGTCTCCAGAGACAAAGTGGGGAGCAGAACAGGCCGATCTACTGAAACACACTGCTGAGCGGGCAAGGCAGGAGCGGTCTGCTGCGCCCTGTGGGTCCCCTCCCTGGCTGGGGATCGAACTCGTGCTGCAGTGGCTGCCCATAGCTTCATAGTGCTGTGACTTAACCCTTGTGCCACTAGGGAGACCCCAAGAGTTAGAGGCTTTTATGAATTTTCGGGCATGTTTTAGAATCCCTCTTTGCCTTCACCCGGGCTGTAACCACAAATGTCCTCATCCGTTACTGCAGCAGATCACCCCAAACTTAAATACTCATGAAGCGTGTCTCCTGATAGGACCCACAGATCCACGGGTAGGAGCACCCATCAGGCGCTTGAGGGCAGCTTTCCCGCTACACCTGGCCCCACTTTATCCCCCATATCCTCACCAAACTTGTTTCCGGCTGTGAGGGGACATCTCCCTGTGGTCTCATTTGCCTTTCCCTGATGATAAGTGATGATGAGCAAATAGCAAGAAGTTCATGAAGGTTGAAATCGCACCTTGTCTGATCAAACTCGAATTCAGCGTTTTAGCTAGTGCATTCCCAGGTGCCACTTAGGGCCGCTAAGAAACCGTTTTCCAAACAAACATGGGCCTTAAAGGTAGGGATGGAGGGCCCTTGCTAGAAGACTCAGCTCTTGTGAGAATAGAATCTTCGTGTTTCATTTGGAAATATCTAGGTAGATCCCTTGAAGCCTGTATAAATGCCTCGGGCCTCCTCCTCCATTTGAAAGTTCTCCTCCTGTGTTCTGAACGACTGTTAATGCGGGTGGGTGTCTCTTCTGTTTGTTCTTCTCTGCGCTCCTCCGCCTGTAGAGAAGAGGAAAACCAGCCTGCTGGACCAGCTGACCAACACCAGTGGGACTGTCATCGGTGTGACCTCCTGCATTGTCATCATCCTTATTATCATTTCTGTCATCGTGCAGATCAAACAGCCTCGTAAAAAATACGTCCAAAGGAAAGCGGACTTTGACCAGACAGTTTTCCAGGAGGTGTTCGAGCCTCCGCACTACCAGCTGTGCACGCTCAGAGGCCCGGGAGCCACGGCCGACTTCGCCGACGTGCCGGACGACTTGGAGAGCTACCATAAACTGCGCAGGTCTTCCTCCAAATGCGTTCATGACCATCACTGTGGATCGCAGCTGTCCAGCACGAAAGGCAGCCGCAGTAACCTCAGCACAAGAGATGCTTCTGTCTTGACTGAGATGCCCCCGCAGCCCGTCAAGCCCCTCATCCCGCCCATGAACCGAAGGAACATTCTCGTTATGAAACACAACTACTCGCAGGATGCGGCGGATGCCTGTGACATCGACGAGATAGAGGAGGTGCCCACCACCAGCCACAGGCTGTCCCGACACGACAAAGCCGTCCAGCGGTCAGTATCTCTAGGGTTTTTGATGACAACTATAACCTGAGGACCGAGATGCTTCCAGAATGTTCCATGTGTCTTCATATTTCAGTTTCTTCCTAATGATTCAAATCTTGGTCCTCTGTGTTGCATCCTCTTGCTGAGAACCCCCTACCTGCAGAGGGATGTGGGTTCAGGCAGTATCTCTAGGGTTTTTGATGACAATTATATAACCTGAGGACCGAAATGCTTCCAGAATGTTCCATGTGTCTTCATATTTCAGTTTCTTTCTAATGATTCAAACCTTGGTCCTCTGTGTTGAATCCTTTTGTTAAATGCCCGCTACCTGCAGAGGGATGTGGTCTCAGGCGGTCAGTATCTCTAGGGTTTTTGATGACAACTATAACCTGAGGACTGAAATGCTTCCAGAATGTTCCATTGTGTCTTCATACTTCAGTTTTTTTTCCTAATGACTCAAGCCCTGGTCCTCTGCGTGGCATCCTTTTGCTAAGTTCCCCCTACCTGCAGAGGGTTGTGGGCTTAGGCAGACCAAAGAAACACCTCATTACTTCCACACACAGACAGTATTTATTTTGCAAAAATCATGATTTTAATGTATATGGCACTTATCTTACACATGCTCATGAACGTGGCCCCTAATGATTTTTATATATGTGAGATATGAAATCACATTTGGGAACAACTGCCTTATGGCAATAGTTAACCCATCCTACTGAGTAATTTCCATGCAAAATAACCTATTTTGCAACATAGCATATTTTTGGTATGAAAGTGAAACTATTTTTTCCACATTTCACATAATATTTATATTACCAATTGTCTGATAGCATGGTATGCTAAAATAATAAACATTTATATTTAAGTGAAGCAAGGATTCATAGAAACATTTGTTCATCTTCCTTTTCACAAGACAATATAATCTGTAGGGTATTATTATAATTAGCTTTAATTCAGTAAAAAAATTGAGAAAGGAGATTTTAAATTTAGAAATAAATTTGTTCTAAATTCCAAACCCAATCCACTAATGTCTTGTTTTGCATGCTTATTATTAGTGTTTATTTGTTTTATAAACGTGTCATTTTACCTCTTCAAAACCTTAAATATTCTTAGCTGATTTAACATTTTTCTGCATGTCAATAGAAAGAATCCACTTCCACAGTTTGATGAATTTTTAGGAATGTTTTTCAGTAAATATATATGTGCATATTTATTTTGTGTGCAAATATGACTTTGTTGAATGAAATAGCCATAACATTCCAGGTTCTGCCTCATTGGGTCTCTAAGCAAACACGAATCTGAATACAACACAACTAGGGTCTAGAGAGAAAATTCCAGGTAAGCCGATGCTCTTGGTTCCTTCTCCCGCCTTGTTGTTTTCTGTTTTGTTTTGTTCTGTTGCAACTGTCTTGTAATTTTTTTAGGGAACATGGTATGTATTCATCTCTTCAGATACGTGTTTCATAGCATCCCATAATTAGAAATATAATGGATACAATGCTGATGCAAGGATGATTCTTACTATCCATACCTTTGAAATAAATGTTAACATTCTTCCTGTCAAGCATTATGCTACAAAGCTGTTAAAGAGGATGTTAAATCAACCCGTTAAATTTTAAGCTTTAAGGTAAGAATACAAAAATGAGTGAACTCTTAAAGAAATACCAGGAGAAACCCCAGATTTTCACAGTACAAAAATTTGAGCATTTTCTTAATATAGCTGAAGTCAGTCTATAAAATGGTAATCATTGACTTAACTCAAGAACGAAGTACTGTTGGTAGTTACACAGTTCAGGTACCCTTTACTTTTGCATGGATTATAGCTTCTTTCTCCTAAATTAAATGCAGCATGTTATGTCAAATTTTATCATATAAAATTTGAATGCTTGGGAATGGAAAATGTCTGTCAGTGCCAGTCGTGTGTGTGCATCTATCTGTCATCAGATACTATAATGACTTACTTTTAGCACTCGATAAACTCTATTAGACTCATTTGTCTCCAATTAAATTTGCTTGACAGCTAATCTCTGCAAAACTCTGCAAGCCTATCAACTATTCTTGAATTAGATGAATGCTTTTCCATGCTCTATATGATCTTGACTAACTGGTGTATTTGTATGCGTTTTTCATTGCGAGAAAATGTTTTAACTGTGTTTTATTTTCAGAGAAGAACTATTTATTCAAACATGGGGACTGTGAAAAGAAAATTCTATAGTGAGTTGTGAAAAGTGGACGTATTTCTAAATTCATTCCACTGCCTTTATCCAAACTTAAGAATCACAGACATTTATTATCCTTTCGGCAAGACATTTCTGCTGCACAATGATATGTTCATTTCGTAATTTGGTTGCTGGTCACCAAGTGTTCCTTAGTTTTTAAATACATTTTGAGATTTACTGGAAACTTGAAGAAGAAATTAGTTCCTGATTAAGACTATCCCAACTCTCTCTTTACTGTGGGTTTCACATGGCTTCTATGTTGTTTCATGTCTTTGTTCTATAATTGTACCTGGTGTGATATGTGAACAAGCAGGACTTTGGGTGAACTGTGTGTTACATGTGCGTTGTTTTCATTATATAGACTATGTATTGGGAACAGTGATGGTTCCTGAGGGATCTTGAACATGCCACGTGAAAAGTGAATCTATGGACCTTGGAAACACCAGCTCGAGATTTTATGGACTATGAACATCTGTCGTTGTATCATTAAATGCAGCCAGAAGGAATGAGGAAAGGGACTAGATTGCAATAAGAAAAAAAAATCTCATTTGGGGTCTTTCCTGTATTCCCCCAATTTCCTTTATGTTTTACATCAAAGAAGGATTTCAGAAATAGTTTTTGAAATCAGGTATTTTACCATCCAAACCCTTCCATTGAAATGTTTTGGCTTTTTTTATTGTTGTTGTTTTTGTTTTTTTTTTTTTTTAATTTATTTTTTATTTTTTTGGTTAATCACTTAGCAATATGAGTGAATTGACAGTTTGAGAAAACACCCTGCATGTCAGTAATGGATATTTGAGTTGGAAAAAAAAAATGCCCTTTTTATTAGACACATTGTAAAAAGCATGCATTCCCCGATACTGCTGTTACTCTTCCATTTCTTGTGTCATATGCTTGCTACTTGTAACTTTTTATATAAAGATATATAAAAATGTATAATAATTTCCTAACTTGAGTAAAGAGAAATGTTTTCTTCTATTAGAGAGAGAAAAACTGATTTACCTGCATATACACTTTGACCAATATTCCCACCTGTGAGAGTAGAGATTGTCCCTTCAGTTGAAGCTTTTCCAAAAATTGGATTTCTAAAATTATATGAAATAGAGTCTCCTTTTAGGATGAGAAAGTCTTTTTTAAGTGCTTGAAAAGTCAGTGTCTTTGACGAATGCATTACATAGTTCTGAGTTCTACTAATATGCACACATATGATACCTGAAAGCTCATTAGTTATCCTGGTTTAATTAAAGAAAGTAAAATCACATCATGTATTTGATACTGAGTTGTACACAGTCTCTATAACATTTGATTTAGGGAAAGAGAAAGTTTGATTTAGGGACAGAGAACTTTTAAAACATTGAGTGTATATTCTTAGAAAATAAATTTTTAAAACCAGAAGTACTGTCAATCTGCTTCCCTGTCTTTCAAAAAAACTCTGCTGAGTTCCATGGCATTTTGCCCTGCCAGTAAAGCAGTGTAGACAGTCCAAACCTGTGACTTGCCCTGGCTTGTCAGACCTTGCTACATAGTTGTATGTCCTCACATAACTCCTTGTTAAGAATTCAATTTCACACATGTTGTGAAAACAAAAGGGAGAGAAAATTTGATGACAGACAACATTTATTCTAGCAATTCTGAATAATCTATATTGAAGCGATTATCAATCCACTTAAATAACTACTTCCACAATTTTGATAAACTAAAGAACAAGATTTTGAACATGAGAAAGATTATTTTTATTGTTTTGCTACATACTTTCATACACATTGTTTATGTTAAAATTGAGACTTTTATTTGACTGCTTTATTTATTACCATGCTATCTTTATGCCCTTTAATTCAAAGTTAATAGATGCAAAGATTATATTCTGAAGTGATTCGCCATATTTTTTATTCTTTTTCTCTATACAGAAAATTTACACTTTGAATTAATAACCACAAAAAAAGCATTATATACATACATGTCTTTGAAGAACAAAGGACACAGGGAAAAGAAATTAGGGAAGCACGGACTATTCACTATCCTAGAAGTATTGACAGGGCTTCCAACTCTGGTTCTTCTCAAATACGCAGGGTCCTTCTGACCTGTGGTTAATTGGTTATTGCACCAGAAATCCTTTTATGGAGACTTTTAAAACAGCAACTAATTATAATGACAAAAGTAGATAACTTACACACATGTACAATGCAATAGCTCAATGGGAAAACAAAACTGTTTCAAGTGAAGAATGGGTCATCTCAGTGGTAGTTCCAAGGGTAGATAACAATGGATGTTGACAAATCAGAAGATAGAAAAGAGTGGCCGTGCTTAGGCAGGGAGTATCTTGTTAACAGTAAGTCTAGACGCTGAATGTTGGGGAAGTTGATTCCAGGACACTAAAATCAGCCAACACGTTAAAAACTTTTACTGACTGACTCCATGTCAATCTAGGGTTTACATTCAAGCAGGGAGACTTAAGTAGGCAAGGAATGAAATGTTTCAAGGTTTTCAAGGTGTTTCATGTCATTTTAATGAATAATTATATTTTTTGATAAAGTGAATTCAAAACTTACACAAGTGCTTTATTAATTCCATAAGACGTTTTCCAATAATGTAAAAATGCTATGTAAGTCAATTTGAAAAGAGCTGTTTTCATTTTCTTTCTCTGTTAGAATTCACTTCCAAAAATCTGGGAGGTACAACTTCACACACAGCACTTACAAAGCCCTGAATTAAGCTTTTTACTTCTGTCCAAGTGCTTGCTGGCTGTCTAAATCAAGGCTGCTATGCTGATTTGGGAAGATGATTTTTTTCTACCTGATGATTTTTGTATGAACATGCAATTTTTATACATCAGATTTCAAAATCATCATATATAATATTTGATTTGTCATAATTCCATTTGATTAGCTAATCAGAATGTAGCTATAAACAAATCTGGAGATCAACATCTTTGGACTTTTAATGGAGAACAGCACATCTCGTGGCAAGACTAACTTTTCTGTCTCACATGATTTTTTTCTAGTAGAAATAACTGAGTGCATTCAGCTCCATAAACTTCTGTTCTCATTGCTTAATGAAGTTTGGTCTTCAAACTTACTTGAATATTCTCTTAGGCTATTTCATCAACCTTTTCTGTCATTTTCCTTAAGATGTGGGTTTTCCTCAAATTTGATAACTTTTTTAAAGATTCCACAAGTGAGTTTTTCTCAGTCTCAGAATAGCATAATCAATTTCAAAATGTGATACTGGTTCCTATTTTCTTTATTAGAGTAATGACAAATGATTGACGTTTTGATGGTAAAATAAATAATAGATTTTACCTTGTTTTCGAGTTTGTATATTTCAGTGATGACAATGAATTGTCAGATCCCCCACAGAAATAAATATTTTAAATTATCTGAATCCTCAATGTACATGATTTAAAGCATTTTGGAGGTTTGTCTAAGACCAGGGAGTGAGCTGGTTTCCGTGTCTTGTCTACTGCCTATTTTTTGCTTTTTGGTCATTGCTGTGCTCACACTTATGGCAAAGATACCCAGCCAAGAAATTGTTAAAAAGATGGAAATTCATAACTTATAAGCCTCTTATCCATTTAATTAGTAAGTCCTGTACCCCCCACCCCCCGCCAAGAGCTAAGGAAAGTAACATGAAATGTAAGGTTAACATTGCCAGAGATGTGTTTTTATAAATAATCTTATTCAATAAATCTGAAGTTTTCTGTTGATATAGAACTATGCTCAGTAATATTGTTAATGAGTTTCACCTAGGTCAAACAAGGTAATAAAAATAAATATAGGTGGCTGATGTCAGGGATTTGACATCTCGTTTTTCACTGTGGTCTCTGGGTTCTGTGTTTCCCTGTTACTAAGAAAAGCCTTCTTCATGTTATTGATACTCAGAGGTATCAATAATAAACTCAACCTGCTTCGGTTGTTTTCCAGAAGGTTCTTATTCCTGCCAATATAATAATCTAGGAATGTTTTTTGGCCTCCTTTTAATAGTCACATATATGGACACGAAATATAAAAAGAACCAGAAAATATAATGTGTACATTATTTACAAGAAAATATTCTTGTCATATCACATTATGAAATTTATATTCTTTGTTCACCTTCAGGAATTGAGAGTCTGTGCATCCACAGGTCAATATGTGGGCATCCCTGTCCTCTTAACAACTCCCTGAGTAATAACAACACTCTGTGTGGTGTTTCCCTCCATAGTAGACCCAAGAAAAGAATTTCAGTCCTTTTTTGAAGAGTGCATGACAGGGAATGAAAACCGAAGCGCTGAGCCCAAGCTGACCAGCTGAGCCAAGCTGACCAGCCCCAGCCCACCAGCCCCAGCCTGCCAGCAGGCACAAGCCCTTCCTGTGTGCCTTGCAGAAGAAGCTGGTCTTTGTCACAGTCAGTCCAGAGTCTTATATTTCCTCCCCTGTGTCACAACACCTTGTTCCACCCTACAATGGTGGAGAATCCAATGACAATGCCTTGGAAGGTTATTTACAGTCTAGAATGCATTATAAAGAAATCATTTTTTTTCAAAAAAAAAATCATGTATAAATTCATTTTTAATTGCCAGTGAGCAAGCTCATCCCCTGTAAGAGTCATGATGGAGAATAGTGTCCAGGTTTCTCTCATCCCCTGTGGAAGGTCTGGCTTCCAGCTTCCGGGCTCAGTACCGCCTGGCCTGCACCATGTCCAGTTTATTTTATTCTATCAACTTAGTGAGCAACTGAACTCCACGTTCCTGAGCGACCCCAAAGCCCTAGTCAGAATCCCCAACACTGGGAAGACAGGTCAGGTTCTCCATCCCAGACCGTTGGTGGGTACAGATCTCGTGAAGGGCGGCGAGTGGCGCCCGGCCCAGAACCACGACCCACGTCTGGCAGGACACCCTGAGCATCGCTGCCGACGGGAAGAATCCTCATTCCAGTGTTGTTCCCAAGTCCGTACTACATACATGCTCTTCGATTCTTGGCTTTCTTCACCCGTTCAACGCGAGGCAAGAGCTCATGACAAGCCCATAGCCAGTATAATTCTCAATAGAAAAAAGTTAAAATCCTTTCCCCTAAGATCTGGAACAAGACAAGGATGTCCTCTTTCACCACTGCTCTTCAATATAACACTGGAAGTC
>JAGFMF010012294.1:3366237-3492880 GCA_019455555.1 Galemys pyrenaicus
TCATGGATTGGAAGAATTAACGTCATCCAAATGGCCATCCTACCAAAAGCAATCTACAGATTCAACGCTATTCCAATAAAAATTGCAATGTCATTCTTCGTGGCCGGGAGAATTTGAAGCTACGTAGGTGTTCGCAGACGCAGTAAGGAGACCACACCCAGACGCGGGGGCTGCAGCTTTCTGTTTGTCACCCAGGAGGGCGCTACTGGGTGGGTGCGTCTCCCAGAGGTCAGGCTTAAGAATCTAAAGGTAGGCCCTGTCTACAAGCGTGCAGGTTTCCACTGCTGGCGGCAGCAAAGCCCTCTCCTTTCCAAGATGCTGTGCGTGGAGAGCCAAGCCCGAGCCCGTGGCCAAGCGCCCAGGGAAGGAGTGCATGGCCTGGTAGCAGGTGAACAGTGAAGGTGGACTCAGCCTCGCAGCCTGGGACGCGCCACCGCTGGCACAAATGGGGGTCCGGATGACAAGCCTCACTCAGACATGCTATGAATGAGGTGTGAGAGCTGCTGCTTCTAGAATGTACGTATTTAAAGGCAGGCATTAGGACGCATCCGATTCAAAATCACCTTCTAGGGCAGCTGTAGCTGTCAGATGGGGCACTGGGCAGGTTCGGGATGGTTCTGGGCAGATGGGTCAAGGAAGGGAGTCTTGGAGCCCTCGGTGGCTTTTCATACTTTATTTAGTAGAGGTGGCCAGGTACATGGCAGGCAGGGTGCCGGGGGGCCGGGAGACTGGCAGCCCTCCCAGCCCCCAGCGCAGCTCACCCTCTCAGCTGCTTCTTCTCTCTCTCTCTCTCTCTGCTTTCGCTTTCACTGCTGCTCTTTGGTCTGTTGGTCAGTCCTATTGGTCCTGGCGTCCTCATGACGCCGCCCATTTAAGCCCGTGTCCAACTCAGGTGTGCCCATCTGTGCATGCCCACCCTGGAATGCTCGCAACACCGCAGGTGTCCATCATCACAGCGGTGGGAGGGTGGAAAGACCTGATTGTTCTCTGACCCTACAGTCCACCCCCTCAGGTTTTCCACCATACAAACTAAATAAGTTTTTTCTGGGCAAATATGAACATTGCAGCCATAACAAAAGTAAATATGACACAATAAAGTAATGCAGCAAAATACAACATAACACAAACTCAGGCAGGGCACCAACCTAGGGGCAAAAGACAAGGTTATTGGCACCAGCAGGTGATCCACCATATCTGCTGCCGAAGGCACTGATTACATGCGAGGCAGAAACCACTCACAGCATCTGCCGTCTCACGCCAGGAGCCGTCAGGCTTCCTGGCCTTCTCTGGCTGTGGTCTCAGCCACATGCCACACACCGCACCCACTCCCAGGATGCTCTCACCCTCGGGATTGGGTGATTACCCTCAAAGAGTAGAGAATCACCAACCCCAAGAGTGATCATCTGCTGGTGCCAATAATCTTTTGCCCCTAGGTTGGTGCCCTGCCTAGGCGTATTTGTGCTCATTTGTATTCTGTTGTATTTTGCTGCATTGCTTTATTGGTGTTTAATTTGGATGGTGGAAAAACCTGAGGGGGTGGGCTGTAGGGTCAGAGAACAATCAGGTCTTCCCACCCTCCCACCACTGTGATGCTGGACACCTGCGGTGCTGCGAGCATTCCAGGGTGCGCATGCGCAGGTGGGCGCACCTGAGTTGGACACGAGCCTGAATGGGCGAGCTTGAATGCCAGGACCAACAGGACCGACAGTACTAACAAATGCGAGCAGCGGCAGCAGCAGAGAGAGAGAAGAAAACAGCTGAGAGGGTGAGATGCACCAGGGACTGGAAGGCCTGCCAGCCTCCCGGCCCCCCGAGACCCCTCCTGCCATGTACCTGGCCATCTCTACTAATAAAAGCATGAAAAGCCACCGAGGGCTCCAAGACTCCCTTTTGACCCATCTGCTAAGAACCATCCTGAACCTGCCCAGTGTGCTGCCCATTTTCTACCGCTACAGCAGCATCAGCACAGGCCTGTTAGACAGGTAAATGAGTAAAGAAAATTACATTAAAATAAATCATCTCGTTTCTTGGTGATCGAAGCTCTGTCTTGAGCTGAAACTCAGCAATGCATCGAGTCTGGATCTGCATTATCGGGCTGCTTTATTCCGATGTCCTTGTTCCAGCTACCTAGTTGATGGTATAAACATGTCCAGTTTTGTGGGCTGAAAGAGAAGGCAGTGTGAAGGAGGAAATTCGGACAAAGGTATTATTCATAATCTAGTTCGGTGCATGCAAGCCATATTCCCATTTTGAAAATGTTAACCATTACAGACTAGTGTGTTAAAGACAGAAAATGCATCCACTATTGCTAAAATTTGACATGTCATTTTCTGCCCACACTTTTTTTTTAAAAAAATATAAAATGTATGTTTTTATTTACAGGTTGCCATAGTGAAGGAAAGAATGGGATTTTCTGGACATCATTTAATTAAAATTAGATTTTAAAGTTACATGAGTTTTAAAATGGCTGAAAGTGGATGTAATTTTTTTCTTTATTTCACATTTCCATCTCCTTCCTTAAGTAAATATATTTGAAGTTCCCCAGAGACAAACACATTTTTCTATCTTTCATGAGCCTAATTTTAGATAACTGTACCTAGAGAATAAAAGGAAAAAGCAAAGAAAAATACTTCTTGACTAAAGGAGAATAAAAAAATAACAACTAATTATATGACTTGCTTATGGATTGAAGCTTATTTTTTTTAATTTGATAGAATAGAAAACATTCAACTAGATGTGAATTCCACTGAGTTTGCTTAGCAGTGAACTTTGCTACATTTGGATTATATTAATAATATTCAAATGAAAGCAAATTTTCCCCTCTTTCTCTTACCCTTTTCTCCCTCCTCACTGCCAATATCACTTGTTTTGAGTCTTTTAAAATAACTCCTATTTTTTCTCAATGTGAACAGTTACATAAGTTCTCCTTTCCTATAGGAGATGTTGATGATTTTCTTATACTTAGGACTATGCAATAACCCACAGCGGGAACATTTGTATAAGTAATTTTAAACTATTTGAAAACTGGGGAAGAAAGATGATTATATTTTTTTTCCCTTAGGGTTTTTATGAACTACACAATAACATAATAATTTTATTTACAGTACCAATTCTATGCTTAGTCCTGGTCTGAGTAGTATGGATAAAAAGGTAAGTAAGACTGAAAGAATTTACTTTGTTTCTCGCTGAAGCAAGAAGTTCATGTATTAAAGGTTATACTAATTGTTTTTTTAGAGGTTTAATTTCTGAATAATCCACCTGTACTTGGATAATAACAGACTATTAATGGAGACTAAACTGATATATTTCAAGTGTTCAGGTATGTGGAAGAACTACTAGAATAAGAGTTTCTAATTTGCTTTTAAGTTTAATTCTGAAGTTCAGGTTTTAAAGAAAATTACATGTTTGGGTGGCAGGTACGACTGAGGTCCATTCATTTGCTTGTGATATGACTCAACATCTTATTCTCTGTGCTTTGGAAACTGTACCCACTGATATAAATATTTATCTGCAGGGAAGATGATATACAATCCTGCAACATTATATAGACAACGGAAACACATTACACTGGTAACAGAGTCTTCTTACTATAATACCGTCTATATTTTCTTCCTCATAAAATATATATGATCCACATTTCACTTGACAAAGTCATTTCTTTTCCTTAATGATAAAAATAAAATTTCACAAAATATACTCATTTTTCCTTCTAGTCAATGGCATCTAGTTCCATGCACAATAATAAAAATGCGGGTTTTATATTTTATGTTCAGATAGGCAAGGTTTGGTTTTGCATTTATCTCTTTTCCCCCAAAGTATTGGGTGACAGGTAAATTTGAAAAGAGATACAAATTTTAAAATGTAGACATCTTTATTTCATGTTCTTGCCTATTAAAGATTAACTTTCTCCTATGAATGTCAGGTGCTCGTCCAAGACTTAAACTAAAAAGTAATATTTAAAATGTATCTAGCAAATCAATTTTGCTTCTAACTGTTGAGTTTTGCATGTTTAACCAAATGTTTTATTTTTATACTTCTTTCCAATAAAACTGATAATAATTACTAGTAATTAATTATATAGACAGTATTTTGAATTTAAGAGATTTAAAAGTATTGCCTAAAAATGGGAAGTTCTCTTTACTTTTTCATAAATATAAGAGAAAAAGGATCAGTGCATGCCTTTAAAAGGGGAAATAGTGTCTCTTGATTTGTTGCTTTGAACAGACTAGTTATTTAGACTCAGTTTTCAGCCAACTGATCCATAAACAAAGACAGCATCTTATTGGTCACTGCCACTTGGTCAATTGTTCTCTGGACCTACTTGCCAGCAATCAAGGTAAGAGCAAAATATCACTTAATGCAAACTTTCAGCTATTCCTAGATAAGTTTTATTAAAAATGTCGGTATGTGAATCAGTTAAATTATGTCTCTCTGATTCTAAATTTGAAAGAAAATGAGATCAATGCAGGAAAAACTCTTCCTAAATCCAATGCCTACTCTAGTGATTGAAAAAAAAATCCCCAATAATTGCCTATTTAGATCATATTGAAAAATAGAATAAAATAACCACCAATGAAGGCTGAGCTAGAACTAGACTTTTGATGGTGAACTTGAGGTGGTACACCACGTGTTGATTTTCAAGGATGCACACTGGTTAGAATACAATGTTACTTCAATTAAAAAGTAAAAGATACAAAGTGGCATTGTGTCAGCATTTTTCAAACTCTTGTACATGCTCTTCATAATCTGTAATATTTTAAATGTGTCCCTTTTCACTGGCATTCACAGAAAAAATGAGTATCTGTTCCAATAAATGAAATAAGTTATTGATTTGCTTTCATAGTCATAATTTAATCTTTTTAATTAAATTTGACAATTGGACTGCTAAGTAATAAAATATAGACCATGATGACAGTAGTGTAAAATAAAGCTATAGACCTTTAAGACAGTCTAATTTCACTGACGTATAAATTTGTTTTTGAAAATGACAGTTCTCACAGATGATAAAAATTCCATGATTTCTACTAAAAAATAGAAAAGATTAGTGAATGACTATAAGTATTTATATAGTTATCACCTATGGGATGTGAGTAATGTTATTTGATCACTATATTAATTGATCTCAATGTACACCTATTGTCCTTCAAAGCTGTTCTTTGAAGTTTCTTATATCTATGGCAATTTCTGTGCAAATATGCTTATCTTCTACCAGCCTACCTTAGCATGTTTTGTTGGAAAGGCTGGTGAAAACTAAAGAAAAGTATAACTATAGATGCATCAATGAATGGATAAATAGACAGACAGATAAATGAAAATGCACTTATTTAACCAGAGTAAACCATCAGAAAAACTTGTGCAGTTAACTCACTGAATTTTTAAATTTTACTCAGTTCTCAACTAATGTGGAAAATACAAGTGTAATTCATTTCAGATATATCCCAAATTATTATCTGATCTCTCACCCATTGGGAAGTTCATGTCTGTACTCTATCAAAGTTAATACTAAAATAAGAAAAAAAAATCATATGTAGCATTAATAATTTTTATTGTTTTTTTCCTTCTATCATGCCTGCCCCATCTTCAGTCTTTGAAAGTTCTCTTAGTCTATGCGACTACTGGGTTCTGTACTGGAATTTGTTAAGTCCTATTTTCTTCTTAATCTATTCTTTGTAAAGGTGAATTTCAATGATCATCTATGGGAGTGGCTTTCAGTTAAAAGTGCTGCAATCATCATAAGTGAATATGTGCATGTAAGTCAATTAGAAGAGAAAATATCAGCACATTCAGCAGCCCAAAGATGATTTGGGGTAATTATCATGCTTCTGTTATTGGGTAGTATTGTAAAATATATTTCTAATTCTAGATGACATCATGAAAATTGAATTGCAAAAGCATTGATCTTTATGGCATTAACACTTTAATTTTTTTCTATACTGTAATTTTCTTCTGAAATTTGGGTACTTAAATATGATCCTACACAATAGGTTTTTATAATCAGTGTCTCAAACAATTTCATCCAAGAACTTCATAATTAAACTCACCACTTTTTCCTTCATATTGATTCTTTCTCCAGTATTCTTTATGTAGATAAATGGCACCATAAATTTCTCCACCTGGCATCTGGATTTCACAAGAGACATCTTTCATGAGCTGTACAGGTAGCTTGCCCAATGGATCCCATCTCCTTAATTTTTCTCAAAACTCCACTTCTCTTGCTCCGTACATATGTCCTTCCCCCATGTCATTTATTTTCAAGCTGAAATAAGAATCATACTTTTTATAAATTTGATGATGTTATGTCCTGGCTTAAAACTTGATGGTGCTTTCTCTTTAACCTTAAGATGAGCGCCATGCTCCTCATTGTGAGTTGCGGTTCTCAGTGTCTCCTGCCCCAGCTGTTCTTACAAAGTGACTTTGAAACTCCTTTCTTTTTTTTTTTTTTTTTTTTTAAAGATTTATTTATTTAAGCATACAAGCACTGGGGTACAGGCCAGAGGTGTGGGGGGTGAGAGGATTCACCACAGACAGCAGGGAGCAGAACAGGCAGATCAACGGAAGTACACTGCTGAAGGGAGCAGTGGGCAAGGCAGGAGAGGTCTGCCGCACCATGTGGGTTCCCTCTCTGGCCGGCAGCAGGGATCGAACTTGTGCTGCAGTGGCTGCGGTTTGCTTCATAGTGCGTTGCTTAACCCACTGCGCCACCAGGGAGGCCCTGAAACTCCTTTCATCATGAGAAGAGGTCATGTCCTTGCCCACAATCCACGTGGGCATCTATGTACAGTGGGAAAAGTGCTAAGGCCCTCCAGGACCAGAAGAGAAGTGGTGGAGAAGCTTCCACCTGGTTCTCTTGTGATACTCGGCTTTGTGTCCTCAGCTTCCCTAGGAGCCCCCAACACCATTATGCCATGAGAGGTCCTGGCCTCCATCAGACAGTCAGAATCAGCCACTAGGTGCATGATTGAAAACATCACAAGCTGATTCTGGCTACAACATGTATTCCCAGCTGAGATTCCAGACACTGAGGGGCAGAGACAAGCTGAGCTGCTGTGCCCTCCCTTTAAGTCCTGACCACCGAGGCTGTTCTGCATGAAGTGTGCCTTCCTGAAACTCCCCCAATACACACACACACACTCACACATACACACAAAATCTAATTCCATTTTCACCTTCAATAAACTTCCATCTTACATTCTCAGTCAATTCTTCCTTCATCACCAGACTCATCTGTTCCCTTGGTCATCTGTTCTCTCATCTTGTTTTTCCTTGGTCACCATGCTCCAAACTCCATCTGTCTTGTGGGATTAGAATCTCTGTGAATAGACACATGCGTTTGAAAGTTAATGCAGTCATTTTATCATCATTTTTAATAGCAAAGATTTTGGCTTTACACTCAGCAGAGTTCCACGTCTTACTTGGAAGGAACTTTTCTAATATTCAGTTTTATTAAATTTTTAATTGGGACATTATCCTACAGGATAATGTTATTAGATCACAGTAAATAATGAAAGTGTTTTGTACCACATTTACTGGGAAAATCAGGTATCAGGGAAGCTTACAGTGTTTGTAATAAAGAGGGTGACTACATGTCCCAACACACCCTTGTCAGCTCCAAGCAACACCAGTTGCCCCCCCATTATTAGTAACAGCAGCCTCTCCATTCTTAGGGAGCCCATCTGGGGGCCAAGTTGTATGGTTTGTCTAGTAAGAACCACATTATTGTCCTAAGCGTTCTAAAAGTTCTGACCTCTTAATTACAAAATTTCTGTAGGCAGAATTCCATTTTCTTCTTGTTTCATCTCAACGTCCCAATTTTCTAACAAGTTGTATAGCTTTCTCAGGAAAGAGTTATGGATGCAGACAGAACATGTGTCATTTCATTCATGAGTGTGCATGCTTTGAAATACAATTAAATGAAAAAATCACACAAGAGCAAATTGCTAGAGTATACTTATCTCAAAGGAGGAGATATGGACTGATTCAGGATGTCAGCTTGCGAGATGACTTGTAAGTAGCATGGATTACTAACTGATCCTACCTGTCAAAGACACCCATCAGCCAGTCCTGGTCTGTGAACTTGCACACACACACATGCACACAGACTGCGTCTGCACCACAAATAGTTTTTAAAGCGTGACCTAAACATTTCTTTTCATCATTTAGTGTCTCCTAACATTATTAGTGATAAAAATGGTTGTGTGTTTTAGCAGAATGATAATGAGATTTTTACTTTGCAATACATTTTTTAAGATGTGGTTTCCTTAGGATGAAATAGATGGACTATATTTCTAATGTTAATATAATGAAAGTGGGGAATTATAAACAAGCGAAAAACAAGAGAGGATTTTTTAAAATGTCTCAGCCTGCTCATTTCAAGGGGATTTCACAATATTTTATAGCAGCCGTAACTAACCCTTATATTCCCCTACAGGATTTGGGATTTATGACACACATGCATAGTTCTAAGAGTTCCCTCAAGATTTCCCAGGTGTGCTGCTGGGCCATGTGATGTTACAGGGCCTAGTCAACCTGGGGCGATATCTGTGAACCCCCAGCCTCATTCACTGAACCTGTTAAAGCAGAGACTTCCCTCTAGCTAGTGGCAGAAGAAGGTGTTGGAGACATTGGAAGAGGCTGCTAAGCTCTTGCTGAACTGCAGAAGGAGAACCACGTAGCAAGAAAAACAGGAGACCCCGCATGGCTGAGAGCAGCCCCAGACACGGGCAGGCTGAACTGGGCCCTCGGGCTCACATTCACATTGCTGACTATTTCAACGTGGGAATGAATCTGAAAGAGGGTGTGTCGGTGGCGGGACTTCCCAAGGAGGAGGCAGAAAGTTCTTCAGGCAAGTATGACACAATAAAAAGTTGTATTTACAGGAAAGAATAATGAGCACTGGGAATGGAAAATAAGTAAATATGTGACAATTACGGCCTTCATTTAACTATTTGAAAGACATCTGGGTGTTTAAAGAAAAAGCAAAACGGCACTGTTTGGCTGACTTCATAGGTGTGGAAAGTAAGCTCAGGGGAAGTTGTGGCTTCACTTTTGGAAAACCCTCTTTCCCATCCAGTGGCGCCATATTAGCACTAAGATGGTGATGGTGATCGACGGAGCTCATTGGAAGTGCTGGAGCAATGTCTAAAAAAAAATGAAACAAACAGGTGCAGCTCATGGTCTAGTGGAGGAGTTCAAATGGAACATTGGAAATTATTCAATGAACCCTCATGAAGGCAGCAAAGGAGGAACACAAGTTAAGTGTAGCAAATCCTACATAAGCCACAGTCGGCAATGCATTTTTTAAAATTCAATTAATCAAAAAAAATTCAATTAATCATATTGTGTTCAAATTGATGGAAGTTTTCTTCTATTTATTTTATATATATTTTACATTATTTTTTATTTTTGTACAGTGTACATTTCTCATCCCCATGAAATTCCCATCACCAATTCATCTGTGCTCTAACACCATTGTGTTCTTGTGCTCTTCCCACCCATTTTGTTCCTTCTCTCTCCTCTTCCCCTCGGGAATGTCTTAGATTCATAGGAACTCTTAAAAGATACAAATTGTCAAATTCTAATTTTTTTTCAAAAAAGCAAAATGAAATTGTTTTCCCAAAGACTCAGGCTGACAAAAGGTGGAAGTCACAGACTTGGATGGCTGAGCGTGGGGTGTGGTGGGAGCACGGCTGTCAGGCACAGGGACGTTCAGAAGACAGAGACTTAGAAAGAATGAGGAAGATCTTCAAGATGAATAGAATGAATACCCTCCAGAATTTGTGGGGTGAAATAACAGCCCTAGAGGAGGGATGAATCAACCCATAATCACGGCAAGAGTCTTTTACACCCTTCTACCAGTAACTGAGGGATAGAGGCCTCCAGTGACCACATGGAACAGCAGGTGACACAGTGATGACGTCACAGTTGATAATGGATGACAGGGCAGGACCTCAGCACAGCCATATTCCCTCGAGGGTGCCAGGCATGTTCTCCAAAGATTTCTCAGTAAATTTGAAAAGATTTGATTTCCAAGAATGAATTTCTGATCATTATGGGATTCAATTTGAAATCAAATTGGTAAGACATTTAGAAAATCCATATTTTTGTAAAAAAAAAAAAATAGATCATAGAAGAAATGAAAATTGGGCCTCCCTGGTGGTGCAGTGGGTTAAGCAATGCACTATGAAGCAAACCTCAGCCACTACAGCATGAGTTTGATCCCTGCTGCCGGCCAGGGAGGGGACCCACAGGGCACAGCAGACCTCTCCTGCCTCGCCCGCTGCTCCCCTCAGCAGTGTGCTTCCGTTGATCTGCCTGTTCTGCTCCCCGCTCTGTCTGTGGTGAATCCTCTCACCCCCCACACCTCTGGCCTGTATCCCAGTGCTTGTATGCATAAATAAATAAATCTTAAAAAAAAGAAGAAATGAAAATTTAGCAATTATTCAAACAATTAGTTCAGGGTGGAAAAAAATAAAACTACTAGAAGAAAATGCATGCCTTTATCAATTTAAAACCAAACATCTGGGTGTCACTTCTTTGTGCAATATAGAAAAACCAAGCAGGGTGAAAGACAGTCTTGGAAACCATTGGAAATCAACCCTTGAAAGTTGAGCATAGAACTGAGGCGCCCAGGGGGAGAACGGGGCAGGGAGCCCACCTGGTAGAGGACAGTGGATGCTTTGGTGGGGGGAGAGCGAAGGTGACCACACCTGAGGGGAGAAATCCTATACTGGTAAAATATAACAAGGATATAAAACATAGGCATGTTGATTAAAAAAATAAAAATACAAAATAAAATTGAAGGCTTAAAATGAAATCAATCATCTGAACTCCTAACTCAAAAAATTGAAAAAAAAAAAAAAAAAAAGAGCCTAAAAGAATGATGAAATTGGAGCACAGATCCATGAAATACAGAAAAACCAGGAAAATGAGAGTCATTTCTTAAAATATTAATAAAATAGGTACCCACCAGCAAGCCTGAAAGGCAATACAGATCACTGATGTTAATTAAAAAAGGAAGCTTTACTAAGTGATATAAAATGCAAAATTTTGTAAATAAAAAAGGGAAGATTCAGTAAAAAGATTCTCTGAACAGAAAAACAAATCTTAGAAATAATAAAAAGGACTCACATACAGGACATCACTAATATCCTAAGGACTTGCTTGTTGACCATCACACATTGTATTTCCCTCAAATATTGTTAAAGGTATCACAAGATGTACCATCCTCTTATTATGCTGTCTTGTCAGAAATAACAGATTGACTAGCTCAAGTAATAAAGAGGATAGAATGAAGAAATCTGTGCCAATACAAATAGATGGAATGGGCATGCTATGAAATATGCCAGTTTCAACAGGGAAATAAGAAATCTGAAGCTTCCTTAATAAATTGAATTAGTAATAAAAATACCCCAAATACCTTAGGACCCAGTACTTTCACCGAATTACATAAATGTTTTTGGGAATAAAGAATACCAGTTTTAAGAACCATGTCTGAAAGAGTTGAGCTGTTCATTTTACAAGACAAGAAGATCAACCATGTTTTTCCGTTGTCAGGGGTTAGAGCACGGGGACACGGGGGTGGTGAGGTGAGGGGCGTGGGGTTCAGTTCAGAAGCTGATGAGGATTTTGGGGAGTGAGGATGCTCCTGTGTTTTGCTTGAGCTGGGTTTCCATAATGATTTTGATCTGTTCCTAAATTGTGCACTAAATATAAAATGAGTTTACTTTTTGCAAATTATAATTCAATAAAAAGATTTGAAACGGTATATTGACACTATATGTTGTAATACGTTTATATGTATATAAAGATCAATGCATAACAGTGAGTTATAAATGTATAAAATACCGATTATAATGTATAAAAGATTAATTCATGTATTAAAAATGTACTCTTATTAACCAATCATATTAAAGCATTATATTAAATGCTAATGCGCTTGGAAGAATGTGCTTTCTCTTTCAATCCTATAGAAAGCTTTTTCACTGTTGAGACATTCCAAACTAGAGGTATTTTCTGGCCACTAGTCGCTGTACGTAGATAAACAACATCATTTTTTAAAGGACTGTGCTGGCTGGTAAGATACCACAGGCCACCTTCAAATTGCTATCGGACTTACTGGGGCTGGGACTCAGCAAACTACTCACGTCTTTGCCAGCGGATCCCGCTCCAAATATCAGTGCAAGCGGGACATCGACAGAGACAGGACATAAAAGACGAGCTTCCTGTGTGCTTCCGGTTCCCGTGACCGTCATCATCTAAAAGCATCCGGCTCTCCGCAGCCTGACTTCCTCTGTCCTCAGTCACCCTCCTCCCGGCACCCTCCTCCCTGGCCCAGGTGAGGGGCCCCCTGCGCTGTATCCTGCTCATCAGATCATTGTGCACCAGACCCGCAGGTGTCTCCCCCAGACGCCTGGATTCTGAAAAGCCCCTCCTTTATACCTGTTGGTGCCTCCACCTGGGACAGGGAGGTTTCCTAGAGCTTATTCTCACGCTGTAACCACCCGGTCTTGTTCACCACCTTCCTTCCACCTGCACCACGGAGGCCCATTACCAAATCCCGTCACTGATGTACCTAGTGGGAGTTTTGCCTTACAGACTGCAGAACGATGGTGGATTTGAACTGAAACTCTTTCATGGCCAAGGACATTTTCAAATACTTCCTTGAGATTCTATTGTTTGACTTCTAACAACTTTGCTGAATGAGTTGTCACACAAGGGAAAAGCTCTTGGCTAGGTTGTTTCTGGAATACTAATTCTATAGCATACGATATTAAATTCTATATGACTACAACACATGCTTTATAATTCCCTAGGAATGCTGTTCTTCTGGAACAGTTGACCCAGGTGGATACCCTAATACCTTGAAGAGGGTCTAGACACTGCCCTGGCCTTCTAGAAGTTTCCCAACATTTCTTACGGTGCTTAACAACCAATGTTAACTGATCAGTCAGAAATTGTAACATAGAAAGTTATAATTTTATAACCTCACTTTTCAATAGGGATAAGAATTTTAAACTCGACCACTGTCAAAATTTTATCCCATGGAAACAGGGAAACAACTCCATGTGGCTGATAAGCGAATTGAATAATTTTGACTCAGTCTGTGACCTGTTTAAATTGTGATTCCCTGCAGCTTATGATGACACAGGGTACAGATCCATTTTTCTGGCTTAATCAGATAAACCATAGCTTGTTATGATAAACACACTGCAGACAAAAATACTCCTGATACTCTTCAATTGTGGTTTTATGAGAACACTGCTTTTCTAGTATTATTAGGCAATTGTGAAGACACAAAAAGAAGATTGGGTTTGATCTCAAAAGAGTGATAACCAACAAAACAATCAGATCTGAGCTGAAGTATTAAAATAAGGAGTTGAATATTCAGTTCATGGGAGGCAATGTCTGAGGATTTTACGAGTATTTATCCAGTGAATCCTTGTGATAACCATGTAAAGGAATTATTAGCTTCATTTTACAGATGAAAAAATGATGTCCAAAGAAGTAAAGGAACTTTTCCCAAATCATATAACTAGGAAATTTTGGGGGCCTCAATTTAAACTTTGGAAATCTGGACACAGAGTCTATTATCTGAAACAGATACCACGTTACTTCTCACTGATTACCCTATGTTCTTATGGGTGGGAGGGAAATTATTCACAGCTGAATATTTTATTTTATTTTTTTTAAAGATTTATTTATTTATGCATACAAGCACTGGGGTACAGGCCAGAGGTGTGGGGGGTGAGAGGATTCACCACAGAGAGCAGGGAGCAGAACAGGCAGATCAACNGAAGTACACTGCTGAGGGGAGCAGCGGGCACAGCAGGAGAGGTCTGCCGCACCACGTGGGTCCCCTCCCTGGCCGGCAGCAGGGATCGAACTTGTGCTGAAGTGGCTGCGGCTTGCTTCATAGTGCGTCGCTCAACCCTCTGCACCACCAGGGAGGCCCACAGCTGAATATTTTCTAGAACATACTTTCCTTACTCAGGGATCCCAGAGACAATAGAGGCAAGAAAATAAGAGACATGTAATGTATCAATTCTCCTTGAAACATGCAACGAGGGACCTCCCTGGTGACATAAGGGGTTAAGTCGCAGCACTATGAAGAATCTGCAGTCACTGCAGCATGAGTTCAATCCCTGGCCAGGGAGCTGACCCATGTGGCACAGCAGACCTCTCCTGTCTTCCCACTGCTTCCCTCAGCAGTGTACTTCAGGAGATCCAACTTTTCTGCTCCCTACTCCATCTCTTGTAAATCCTCTCAACTCCCACACCTCTGGCCTGTACCCCAGCTCTTGTATGCATGAATAAATCTTTTTAAAAAATTGGTACAATTCAAAGCAAATTACAGTATTGCTGCCATGATTCTTTTCTGGAGGTTGAAAAAAGATCATTGGGGCAACAATGAAATAGACATCTAGCATATCTATGTCTATGTTTACACATGAAAAGTGTTACACATAATTCAAGTTGCTTTAAGTTCACATAATTATGTTTAGTTGATTGTGTGGGAGGAGTAAACATCAAAACAATAATTAACCTATGCAAAGAAGCTTGTGGAAATGATAGGACAAATAACTCTGATTGATTTTACCCATAGATCAAGTAGTGCTCTTGGGAAAAAAGTAATTGCATGTATTTTTTTGATTAGAGGTGGACGTGAAAGAGTGTTGACCTCATAAAAACAGAAATAGCAATGATTAGTATCTGGAAATGAGACTAATGATTTAACCTATGTCAATAATGCTATGGCTACGGTATAAGTGGCTCACATTCCTCAAACTACATACTACACAGAGGGTATTTTACTTTTTATTACTACCACTTATTGAATTGAAAGTTTGAATCCTGAGTTTGTAAGAAATTATGTGTAATGGGTGATACAGAGCAAACATATGGAAAAAAATGTTCAGCTAAGCATTTAAGAAGCCTGAACTAGATCACAGATCATAAAGATAAGTGGTGTTGGTCCATCAACTTCTCCTGGTGGGTGCAGAGTAAGGAAACCTAAACAAAAAAATGAAAGTAAAGTAATGCAGAGGAAGTCTTAAAGACAAAGCCTCCTATTACCTGCAGATGCGATTACATGAGGCTCTGACATATCTCAACACCCATGCGATAAAGGCCTTCCTTGCACCTGCTGCAGGGTTACTTATTCCTGTTCTTCCTGTGCCTCTGAAGGATGAAAGAGTCTTTATTCGTAAGACTGTTGTGAAGGGTGACTGAATGGAATTCCTATCAGTAGGAATTCAGATAGATCATGTGAGCTCCAATGAAGAGATCAAACCTCCTATGGTCATCCCCCAATCTGTGGATAAGAAAAGGTCATGCACAGTGTTTTGTTGGAAATGAGTGAATAGTGATCTGGGTTAAAATATGCTGTAATGGCTATAATATTCCCAAGAAAAGGGTAAAATGAACCAGGTGGGGACTGGTGGGTGGCAGTGGTGAGGACAGAGGTCCTTTCCCCCAGCGCCAAGGACAATGGACTGAGACCTACACCCAAACAAAAACATCACCTGCAGGGGCAACCTTAGTGCCTCCTGTCTCTTCCTGGTGCACTGCACCGGGTCCCCTGCTCTCATCCCCGGCAGTGACGAATGGCACAAGCTCCCAGGACGGAAGCTACCTGGGGGCGTTTGCCTACACAGATGCTCCTCATGGGTATGCCAAGTTTCCATGCAGACATTTAAAGAAAATGAAAAAAATGTTTCATTGCCATGTTCTTCTCCTACCTCCCTACCGAGACAAACCTTGCTCCTACATACTCGCAGTCAACACAGAAAGTGATGAACCCTCTGGATGGAAAGTTCCTGAAGGGCTTTGCAGAGTACATTTTAATGCTGTCTCTAGACACAGGTTCTAGTATTGGTGCAAGACCATTGCAGGTTACCTGTGTCTACTTGGTGGATGAACATACTAATGATAGCGTATGTTGTGTTAAGTACAGTACATTCTGCTTAATTTACATGTGTATTTATCTTCATACCAGGAAGCTTGTGAGCATTTTAAACATCCAGGAATGATATCTGTGGTTAACTTTAGCCCTGTGGTTTCAAACACCAGGCCTTTTCCTTCTGTGCAGTTCAGCCTGGCTGGTAAGTTATGGCCCATGACCTGCATAGAAGAGCATCTCACTTCTTTAGTTTTTTTAAAGATTTATTTGTTTATGCACACAAGAACTGGGATACAGGCTGGAGGTGTGTGTGTGGGGGTGTGTGTGAGAGGATTCATCAGACACAGAGCAGTGAGCAGATCTACTGAAATCCACTGCTGAGAGGAGCAGCAGGGAGGCAGGAGAGTCTGCTGCACACTGTGGGTCCCCTCTCTGGCTGGGGATCGAACCTGTGCTGCAGTGGCTACAGATAGCTTCATAGTGTTGTGACTTAGCCCCTTATGCCACCAGGGAGGCCCCACATCTTACTTCTTTATAAAGCAGATCCAGCCCAGTAGGCTTCAGGAAGGTATTCTCATTTTAAGTGTGAAGTCCGGTGACCAGAATTATTATTCAAAATAGTCTGTTAAAATCCTAGCAAATCAGAAAGGTCTTTGCATCCAACACACTGAATTTCAAATTCTCCTTGAAGATGTCTGTGGCTTTTATATGTGTCATAGTTTTCCACCCTCTCTGAGTCAGCGGCAATATATGTAATAAGTTCAACTAAAGTGCCCAACTTGCAGAGTTTTGTGCAAATTATAACAACTCAAAAAGACCTGTGGTTAGATTAGCACCCTGCCCCCTAGCTATTTATCACAAACTTGCCTTGGTGCTTGAACCTAGACATTTGTTGATTTCTCTATCTTTCCTTAAACACTCTACTTGCCCAGCCAAGTGTAAGCTATAAATGGGGCAGTGGTTTTGTTTTTTCTTTTTAACTCTAGATAGATGCTAGTCACTGTCATTCCTTCCGTCTTTTCCTGCATCCTTCAGAAGAAAGGTAGTAAGATTCTTATGTAAGAGTCTCCTTACTGGCAACAAGAAACTCAACTTTTCAATTTCGTCCTTGAAGCGGAATCTTGTCTCCCGCCCACCTGCTCCCAAAGCATCTCAGAATAAAGTGACTGTTTGTACCGTCTTCCAACCAGAAATAATTTGACAGATTGCTTCTGAAATGAATCTAAACTTAAATCAAAATATAAAACTTTAATTAACAAACATAAGTAATGCTAGAACATAGCTGTTTTTTCCCTAGCTCTCTGACAATTTGAGTCACTGCTGCTCTTGTTCCCAGGCTCGTGGTAAAAATCAAGGGTGTTTATTTATCTCACTTTTGACTAACAAGACAAAAAAAATAAATCTTTTTGGTAAATATTGAAAGTCTTATCATTTCTACGTAATTATATATGTATGCATTATACTCATAATGAAGTTTTGCAATAAAATAAGGGTGTTCTGTAAAAGCTCATCATTTTTATATTTCAAAACATATTTACATGGCTGCTTAACCTCTCTGCTTTGGGCCTATTTTCAAGTTGCCCGTATGCCACTGGGACTGCCGCCCCACCATTTCTTGTTCTATGATCTGCCAAGGTGACTTGCTGCTTCCGTTAGCTTCAATTTGTTTTAGGCCACTGTGGAACAACATCAACAAAATAAATTCCTCTTCAAGCAACTTTGCTGTTCCTTGAGCTCTTCCTTTCTTAGTCACCATTGTATTGTTTCTCTTCCTTGCTGCTACTTAGACATCTGCATCTTTCAGCCTCATGTTCTTGATGAACCCACCTTTCTTTTGATGAAGAACATTCTGGCATCATGGTTTCTTGGGTGCATTCTTACTGGCATTTCAGAGCCAAGGTTCTCAATATCATTTTTCCTCCTTCTGTGAGACTGAGTCTTGGCAAACACCTAAGAGCTCCGTGTCGTCCCTGCACCCCAAAATATACCTGATTTTCTCAGCCCTCTGCTACTTCCATGGACTTAGATTCATTTACCATAACATTGGGGCGGTAGGTTTCCTTGGTTATGTGCCTCCAGTGTATTTGAATATTTGAGATGAGGGACAGTTCTATCTATATTTTATCACTAGAACCCAGTGAAATTTCTAATGCAGGTTATGCCCAATAATTGCTTGCAGAATTTATGAGCAGAATGATTATATATTGAGAGTAAACTTCCTTCACCTCAGCCTTAAATCAAAATTTCACCATTATTCTAGTCATGATTTCCATATTTTTCTTCAAAGTTAAATGAACGTGCATTCTGTATGAATAGACACTTTCTACCAATTAACCCAGCTGAACTGCATCACTGAGAGAGCCTTAGGTTCATTCGATTTTAATCATAAAAGTTCCCAAGAATGAGGTGGATTTTTTATTATTATTATTTTTAGCCCTATTGGAACCTTTGAACTAGAGCCATATCCTTCAGGAGGAACAACTGAATGAGTTTAAATATGAAATTCTCCCCTAAAAACTAAATTGTTTGACAATATTACTGACCACAGTCCTTTATATAAAGATGACTAGGGTCTTAGAGATGTGAATTAAAATATAGTTTTAGACTATGCAGCTTTAAGGGGATGAGTAAAAATAGTAAAACTTTAATATAAACATTAGCTTATTTAAGTGAAGCTCCTTATTTCTATTTTCAACTCCTTAGTTACATCATTATTTTTTTTTGGCAATTTATTCATGGAAAAAAATTACCAGGTACTAGGTATCAAGAATGCGTCTGCGGGAAAGATGGAAAAGCAGTGTTAATTCTTTAATGTACTTTACTAAATATAGAGCACTTAAATTAATCATATGTCATCACTTCTACTCCATGCTGCTTCCTCTTCAGCAAAAAAAAAAAAAAAAAAAAAAAAAAAAAGAAAAGAAAATCAGAGCTTCCCTTACTGCCATTGTCAGGATAATCGCATTTACNAAAAAAAAAAAAAAAAAAAAAAAAAAAAAAAAGAAAAGAAAATCAGAGCTTCCCTTACTGCCATTGTCAGGATAATCGCATTTACTACTATTGGTTCGTAGAAATCCTGCTCTCCAGGTGACCTCCTTGGGCTTCCCGGATGTACTGTTACACGTTTGTTATGTATAAATTTGGCACTTGCCACATTTTGGTATATAGCACATTTTTGTGTCCCTTATCAGCATGGAACCTGCTTGGAGTCCAGCCGACTCCATCTTGTTTCTCAGCGGCCATGTTGCGCTTCTAGGCGGAAATGATGGGCTGACACAGCCTTTCCCTGACTCCATAAACACAAGAGACCCTCTGCTGGTAGTGATAGCGGACCCCACAAAGCAGCCTCTGTCTGGAGACTTGCCCACCTATCATGGAGAGACCATTACGCATAAGAAGCGGACAAAGGTTCCACAGGAAGTAGCTTCAGCCTGTCAGTTGCTTCCCTGACTGACCCTTCCGTCTCCCAGAGGCCCAAAGCTTCACCCGTCCTCTGGGTCACGGGTCCATCATGCTTCCTGTCTGGCCTAAACACCTGCCTATTTATACTACAACCCGATGATTTGTCTTCAGTGATATCTGTCTTCAGTGATTTGTCTTCAGCCATAAATATTTCATTGTTTATGTACATTTATAAATTGAACTATGGTGATCGGACTGGAAAGGTGTTGCTAGTAACTGGAATAGTCACTCGTCAAGGTTGTGCAAGGGGTCGGGTCCACACGTCGGCTAACTTTTTTATATTGGTTTTGCTTTTTATCTTTGCCCAAATCTACCTTCTCTGTCTTCTTTATGAATGATAATGACTGGAAGGGAAGGGAAAGCAACTCTTTTGCCCTCTAAAATGAGGAAGCTATAATCAGTGCTCTGCAGTAACACGTTACAATCACTGTTCTACATGAGCACGTCATAATCAGTGATCTACGTATAAAACACCGTTTGAAGTCTGTGGAAGCAAGGTCTGGCTCATGGCGGGCATGAGCAGAAGTCCTCTGAGAACCACGTAGTGCAATCCACTGGCACTACAGAGGAGAAAGGAAAGGCTGCAAAAAATCAAGTTACTTTCTAAGGTCTTTCAACATATCAGCGAATATAATTTCATTTTTCTAAATGCTAGTTTGGTGCTATTTACATATGTCCAATACAGAAGACAAAGCAAAGGAAGTGAGGAAGAAATAAGACAGATTCCGAAACATCTGCAAAGCAGATTTCAATTCGAGGACTGTATTTTAGTCAGTACTAACAGATGCTAACAGGAGAAAACATCTCTTTAGAGGGAAATACTAGTCTAGGTGTTATGGAATTTAATGATCTCTTGCAATCAGGTGAGTTGGAGGGCTTGGGAGGCCCAGAGGAAATGTCTGCTGAGCCCTTTGGCATCCTGCTCATCACGTGCCTTGACAAAGATCCCTGTGTTGCTCTTGTCACAGCAGATAAAGCACGAGGGACTGAGGTGATGGTGCACTGGTGAGATGGTGATGGGGAATCCATGGGGATTACAATTGATGGCAAGTATATGTAAATTTTAAAATAGTTTAATAAAAAAATTTTTATTTAAAAAAAATAAAATAAAACACGTCCTTTAGGCTCCTGGCTGCTTTGGCATTCTTTCATGTAACCAGATGGATTGTAATGAATGCGGCAACTCTACACAACCTTCTCTTTATTCCTAACTGGCAGCCTGAGATCCATTTGGGATTTACCTAAGGAATCTATTCCAGGAAAGCACCATTTGCATTAATTAACTCTGGGCTATGAAGAAGGGGAGCGAAATTTAGAGGGTTGTTAAAATGAAGGGGAGAATGATACTCTCAGTTCGCTGCACCTTTGGGCTCTCCAAATTAAGAATTCTGTTTTAAAATAAGGACACTATCTCCAGACCCTCAGTCTCTAGAGTGTTGCTGAAGGGGCTAGGGAGGGGCAGGAGATCGGGTGAGACACTATGCTGGTGTAGTAGGAACTCTGCAGGCACAGATTGCTTATGTATGGCCTGTCTGCTCTGAGTTAAGTTTCCAACCCAAGGACACATGTGGAGGAGGGCAGGGAGCCAGTGCTACATGACGACCAGCCTCAGCCCAATGGAACGAGCCTGAGGCCAGGTGTCCAGGTGGCCACAAGGATCTCCAAAGGCTGGACATCACAATCTCCTGGTAGCAGCAAAGGCCTGCTCACTACTGGACTCTCTTTGTTCACCTCACTATAAAAAGCCATCTGGAAATGAACTGTTAAGGCTGTTTCTTGAGGATGTAGAACCCCTCCCCTTCTTTCTCCGGTCTTCCAGAATCGCTGGCTGTCTGATTAAAGTGTACGTTAAAGATTCAATACCTGTCTCTACTTTATTGGCATTCGGTGGTAATAGGTAACACACAATCTGGTCATCCAGTTATAGTGTCACATTCCAGGGTTTTCCAACGTTCACCTCTGTGGAGCACATCAAGGCGCTCCGTCCTGCTCACTCCCCTCTAGGCATGGCCACGTGACCCATGCGAGTCAGAGGCAGATTGCGAGTAAAAATCACTTGGGGTTTCGAATCCTGCTGTTTTTGACCAAAAAGAATAGGACTCGAGTAGCCTGTAACTTTCACTTTTCTTCTTCCCACTTGGATTGACATGACCCCCTATTTTCCCAACAAGCTACCCCTTGACACCCTACACCCAAGGTTATTTAATTTCTCCTTGAAATAACTTTGTCAGTTAGATAAAAGAGAGCCCTCTGTTTTAAGGGCTACTTTGCTTGCTTGTGACAAGGTCTGTTCTAAGGGGTCTTGAGAATACAAGTGAAAACCTCATTGGCTGTTGTTCCCTCTGCACTTATCAGCCACCCGCATGGGTCAGAGGTGGGTCAAGAAGACTTCACTGCACATTTGAGGGTGGTGGGAAAATCTGTGGTGTTGAATCACAACTCACCTCCAAAATCCCATAGTAGAAATTTTTACTGTTGTCTTTTTGGACACCACAAAATGGGAGTTTTCCTTGACAATTTTCCATGTAATAACACATCCTGCCCTTCCCTGGATCTTCCTTCTCTTTTCTTTCAAAGATTTTTCTTTTTATGATTTTATTTATTTTTCTTTTGCCTTCTGACTTATTTTGCTGAGCATAATCCATTCTAGGTTTCACTACTAGGAGGAATATAAGGGAAACAAATAAGTGACCAAGGAAAAGAGTAATAACAACTAAAAACAAAAAGACAAGGACAAATCAGAAACACTTTATGTGTGAGGCAGGGAAGGGAATGGGTTGAGGGAAGAAAGAGCACAAGGGACTGAGGTGACGGTGCACTGGTGAGATGGAGGTGGGAATTCCATGGGGACCACAAGGGATGTCAAACATACATAAATAAAGGAAAAGAGGAAAGGAAAAAAAGGGGTTTTATTTATTTATGCGCACAAGAGCTGGAGTACAGGCCAGAAATGTGGGGGGTGAGAGGATTCACCAGAGACAGAGCAGGGAACAGAATAGGCAGATGGACTGACACACACTGCTGAGGGGAGCAGCGGGCACAGCAGGAGAGGTCTGCTGCACCATGTGGGTCAGCTCCCTGGCCGGGGATTGAACTTGTGCTACAGTGGCTGCAGATGCTTCATCGTGCTACAGTTTAACCCCTTGCGTCCCCAGGGACACCCACCCTGAATCACTTTTAAATGTTCCTATACCTTCTCTTTGAAAACTTGAGAGCCAGTAAGCTTGTATTCATCCTGCTTTATCTCATGAGCAGCCACTTCTTTCTAAAACCATTCCAACACAAAGCCGTATCAACTACATCTTAAAGAACTGCATTTGTTTCTTACATTTTTCAGAAAACTTTTTTATTGTTTTGCCAAAAAGAGCATTGGTACTAGCTGTTGACATAGACTGTTCTCACTTATCTATAAGTAAATGATGCTATGTATCCATATAACAAGGATTTCTGTCTAGTTTCATATTTCTAAAAATGCCTACTTATATGTGGGTCTCGGTAATTAAATTTCTACATCAAAGGGCTGACCTCGTCTTTATAAACATCTCCTAAAATAGCAAGAGACTCTCAGGAGATTTTGCAGGGGCGGCTGAGTGTTGCACAGTGAGAAAGTGAGATGTCACCCAGCTGGCCACTTAGCGGCTGTGGTATTGCTATCTCTGCATCACTCTGATTTCTTCTCTTTTATTTATTTATGCATAAAAGACCTGGGGCACAGGCCAGTGCTGCTGAGGGTGAGAGGATTCAACAGAGACAGAGCGGGGAGCAGAACAGGCAGATCCACTGAAACACACTGCTGAGGGGAGCGGTGGGGAGGCAGGAGAGGTCTGCTGTGCCCTGTGGGTCCCCTCCCTGGCCCGGGATCGAACTTGTGCTGCAGTGACTGCAGATGCTTCATAGCGCTGTGCCTTAACCCCTGCCAACAGGGAGGCCCCTGATTCGTTCTCTTTTAAACAGAAATAATAGCACTGTGATTATTATCTGACTTCAAAAATTGTAGGAGACTAAAAAGCCCTCAGCTCTGGAAATGACAGAGAAATGCTGTTAACGGTGAGGGTTGTTGCCTTGATTTTCTGTGGAGAAACCTGACAAAGTAGATTTTGATGTGTGGGCTGATTTTTTCCCCTTTATTTATATATATATTTGATATCAGTTGTAATCCCCATGTATTCCCCATCACCATATCACCAGTGCACCATCACCTCAGTCCCCCGTGCTCCTGTCTGCCTTCAACCCTCCCTTTCCTCCCTCCCCACCAAGTGTCCCCAGTTTGTCCTTGTCTTTTCATTTTTGATTTTTGTTGTGTAATCAAACCTAGTTCTGGGGACTACCTGGTGGCTCAGCGGGTTGAGCACCGCACTATGATGCATCCGCCGCATTGTAGTGCCAGTTCGATCCCCGGCCAGGGAGGGGACCCACAGGGCGCAGCAGACCTCTCCTGCCTCCCCGCTGCTCCCCTCAGCAGTGTGTTTCACCTGTTCTGCTCCCCACTATGTCTCTGGTGAATCCTCTCACCTCCTGTGCCTCTGACCTGTATCACACCTGTCATGTGCGTAAATAAACTTAAAGGAAAAAAAATGGTTCTGGATATTGATTGATTTGCCTTACACTTCAATTATCCGTGTGTATTCTGTGGTGTGTAACTCAAGAGTTGAAATTGTTATCTCAGGGAGACACGGTCACATCTGTCAGTGACATGCCACTAGGAGTGACTTCTGCTAAGCCACAAAGAAAGGGGCGCCCAAAGAGGAGTTGTCTTTAGTGGTAAGCGCCTGACACCATGCACCTCCCGCCCAGCACCCAACATTAGTAACCTCAGGATGACTCATTGGGAGCATGCCCCTTATCTGCAAGGGTAAGCATCTGCAGATAGTTAAAGAGAAAGAAAGAGGTGGTTAGGGAGGTGCAACTCAGTTGATAATCATTAACCTAAATTAGCACCCGCCCACCCCAGAAACACTGAGCTGCTAGAACAAGGGAGGTTTCCTCTTTGGATTTCACAGTATTCACAACCTGGTGCTGGGAATACCTATGGCTCCATCCCTCTGGAAGGGCTGAGCTTTTCTACCTTAGAATTAGTGTTGAGATTCTGTTTATAATGCAGACAGGAGAAATGCATAAGCTTTGTCTGTTACTTACTACAAATAATAACCTACCATCCAGTAAATAAATAGTTGCTTCTCTCTTTTTTTTTTTTTTCAATTTCTACAAGAAAGGAAACTCTATTTTATCTTGGAATTTTTATCTGTCACTCTGATTGGTAAGTTATTCTTTTTCCTTTACTACCCAGTTGTTTTGGCAGAGATAGACGGCGATCATATTTGAGAGTATACATTGCTTTCGGACATAATTTAGCATTTAAATAGCAAATAAAAAGCTATCTGTCTTTGAAATAAATAGCACATATGTCTGAAGGCGTATTAATGTTTTCTCATCATACAAAATGGCTTTCTCATCGCAGTAACACTTGCAGCAATGACGTACAGAAAAGGGAACTGCATATTTTTAAAAATGTTTTCTTCTGATTTATATTTGTCTGCTTATTTTTGTTTTGTTGTGCTGTGTGTTTTATTGTTATTATTTTTTTCCTTGATCCCTTGTTTGGTGGAGGGTGACAGAGAGGTATCAAAACAAGGGCGGGAAGAGCACAAGGGACTGTGGTGATGGTGCACCGGTGAATTGGTGGTGGGAATGCTATGGGGACTACACCCAAGAAAAGAAAGCAAACACTGTAAAAAAGTGAACAATGATGTAAAATGTATATAAATTTAAAAAATTATTGAAAGAGTGTTTTCTTCCGTCACTTATTTCCCAGAAGGCATACGCATGACTGAGGCTGAGGCAGTTCAATGGCGTGTAGAATTCATCTACTCTTTGAAGCAGGAATTCCTCACAAAAGAACTTTACTAAGAATATTTTTATAATATACAAAACTTTCACTATCCAATACTAGAAAATATTTTACAAGATTTTATTAACTCATTTGGAGTCACTCATAGATCTTGGGAACAGCCACATTTCTGTACATTGAAGTAACACGGATCTGCACTATCAGAGTTTCCCATTGTATTATGAGTTGGCATGCGTACTTACTCCAATGAGTAACTCAATGGGGTTTTCCAACCTAACCACAAATGTAGAGGAACCATATTTCAAAGAGGGTTGAAACTGACTTTAATACAGTTTATTGCTTAAATGTACACAATAAAGTAAGCATTTGAATGTTTTTAATAGCTACTGTTTATCAAGTGATTCCTATCTCCCAGGAACCATACTCAACAAACAGGCATTCTCTTATCCAATGCCCACAGCTACCCTATGAAATGAATATTATTAATATGCCCATCTTAGAACTATGAGTCCTGAGAATTTGAAAGGTTGAGAGTCACTTCACAGGGAATTGACTTGCCTCTTTTTAATTCCTAAGCTCATATTCTTAACAATAGGCTTGCTTGCCTGCAAATGTCCTGCCAATTTCCTTATTATTTTCCTTAATACAAGCCTTTTATCTCTGTGTGTCTGGCTAATACTCTTCTTTAGGATTTTTTTAAATGATTTCTGAAATACTAATGATAAGACCCTGGCATTAGAGTGCTTCTCTTGGTTCCACATTATTATCCTAATGCAGACATAGTGTTGACTTTGTGTTCAAACGCCATGTTTTGTAGGAAGGACACCATGGAGTTCCCCACCTGATCACAATGACATGTCTGCCTTAAGTCCATGAGAATCTGGTCAGGCAGGAATCCCAGGAGAAGAGGTCTGTGGTCAGAACTCTCCTTCTCTGACTTAAGAGCAATCAGCCTCCTTTGTGTATAGTGAGTCACCACCATCTTGTATCTATTCCAATGGATGATTTGGGGTTTTCCAATCTAATAACATATTACAAAGTTAGCAAGCCCAAAATTTAAACTAGTCTTGAAAATAACTTCCCTGGGAGTCGTTAGTTTATTACTGAGTCCAGTTCTCCATCTAGAAAATGAAACTTATAATGGTTAGATAGAACCCAGTGGGGTGTTGTGAATGATTAATTACAAGCATTCAGCTTATTAAAATCATAGATAATTGGTAAAGATCCTTTTAACCTCTGCTCTGCACTGTCAGAAGATGGAAGCGGTGAGCTAATGGGTTTCTTCCATTCTGAGTACTTGACATTTAAAAACTTTGAACATCCACACCAAGAAATGCACATTGTTGGTAGGAACAAAGTAGAATGAAACATGTTACTGAAGAAAAAAAAATGGAATTGAAGAAAAGGGGAGCCCAAAGATGGAGAAAGACAAATACCATATAATCCCACTCATGTACATACAACCAACAGACAGATGAATGAAATAAAACAAAATAAACTTTTGGACGAGAGCATCAGTAGGTTACCAGAAGGGAAGAGGGGAGCGGAGCTAGGGAAACCAAAACATAGGGAATAAATCAAGTGATAAAGAATAGAATTGGGTTTTACTGGTAGTAAAGTAGTTTGCTACTAACTTAAAGTAGTTTGTACATGTGCTGATTTTCAGTGCCAATCTGAATAAGCCATTTGCCAACAGTGTTGCCTGAATTATTATTATTATTATAGGATAATAATGCCTAATCTTTCCTTAAGAGTTTATTCAGTGAGCTCATCTGAAGGCTGTTAGCAAAACAGCTGATGTATACTGGGTATTTAATCTGTTAGTTTTCTTTTTCCACAAAGCAAGATATATAATATTTTAGCTAGGAAATCAGAAAATGCTTCAAACCTCTATCATATTCCTCCTGTCAAGGCTGACTAAGTCACCCTTTGGCAGATACACCTGCTATTGTGAGACCTGGACTCTTCAACTCCCTCTTCCTCTCTCGGGACTGCTTTGAAGCTTTCCATAATAAGTTTTTGATTCTCTATTCAACTTCCTGTGTCCCAGCTCTCCACAGAAGTCAGTGTTGCCAAGGACTCTGTTCTTGCCACCACTTTCCTTAGCCAGTAAGTCTCCTCATGTTTCATTCTCTAGTTTCCACTACAGTCCATGTGGGAAGGACCCCGTGACTCCACCCTGTTCCCTAAGACTCAGGCTCCCACCTTTGGTCTGGACTGCCAGCTGCACCTCGGGCTTCCAATGCTGTCAAAGTCTGGGCTATCCTTTTCCCTAAATGAAAGTGTTCATCTTGCAGTGTCTGTTCTATGACTGAATGGGAGATAGTAGAGAAAAAGAGACAACAAAACTGAATTATGATTTCTAGAAAATGTGACAGCAACAATTTAGAAGAAACAGGATGATGGCAGTGCCCTCTGATGAATTGTTCATCACTCAGATGTGCAATCACACGGGGAAGCCTTGCATGCGCCCCCTTAAGCAGAAAACCGAGGTAGCATCACCAGAGAGGACTCTCAGAAGAAGGGGACATGATGAGAACTGTCACTTCTTGGGACCTCCCTGGTGGTGGAAGGGGTTAAGCACCACACTGTGAAGTATCCACGGCATTGCAGCATGAGTTCGATCCACGGCCAGGGAGGGGAAACCACATGGCACAGCAGATCTCTCCTGCTTTGCCTGCTGCTCCCATCAGGAATATATTTCAGTCCATATGCCTGTTCTGCTCCCCACTCTGTCTCTGGGGAACTCTCTCACCTTCTGTGACTCTGGCCTGTACCCCAGCTCTTGTAAAAAAAGATTTATTTAAGCATTATGTAAGAACTGGGGTACATGCCAGAGTTGGGAGTGGTGAGACAGAGTGGGGAGCAGAACAGGTGGATTTACTGAAATTCAAAAAACTTGTGGGGCAAACTCTCCATTGATGGATGAGATGGGGAAAATGGGTGGAGAAAATCACATTGATGGGTGCCTACAGCAGAGATGGGATGAAAGGACCCGTGTTCTTCATATTTATAAAAAGATAAAATGCATCTTTCCATATTAGTAGTAATACAAAATTATAAATGCTCAGATATGACAACCAGCTACATTTGGAATTAAAAGAAGTTTCTATTTACCTTAAAAAACTGAAAGTGGAAATATCTCATGACCCAGCAATTCCATCTTGGGCATCTAGTCAAAGAACATAAAACTATCAACTCAAAAAACTCATGCTGTACAATGTTTACTGTAGAAGTATTTATAATAACATTGAAACATTCCAGGTACACACTAATGGAGGACTGGGTAAAATGTGGTCTGCCCACCCAATGGAACACTATACAGTCATAAAGAAAAAACTTACCACTGCCATCTATAACAAAATGGAAGGGATCCAGGGAATTGTCTAGTAAAGCAAGTCAGAATGACAATGTCAAATATCAGACATTTATGTAGCAGACAATTCAACAAAGTTGTAGAAAACAGTGGACATTAATAAACAAAGGCCTCTGAGTTAAAAGGCAGGGGAGAGGGAGAGAGTCAAGGAGATATAAGGGATAGTGACGGGGGGAAATTGCAGTCCTCAAGAGCAGAGTTTCTTTTTATAGTGGAGTTTGGCTTGGAAGCAATGCAGACTTGACATTGAATTTCCAATCATGGAAGTTAGATTTTTAATTCTCTCACTCGACCTCTATCAAGTTTATTGCTCCTCTTTTAAAAAAGATGAATTTCAAGAGTGAGTGATTAAGGAGCTAATTTGAGTACTTCAAAGCATTTTTTGGGTCCATCTAGTTTCACTCAATATCTAGTGGAAACAAATGTAAAGGAAACAGCATTCCAAGAAAACAACTTCCTCCCCTGCTCTCAAGACTCATTCTATTCAGTGAATGGAAAAGCACAGCTGTTCGCCTGCAGCTGTGCAGATGCCTGAGCTGAGCGGGGCAGCATCGTGAAGTCAAACGAAGACGTGATAATCTCAGCCTTCAGTGGGAGCCAGCGATCCATTTTTGCATTTCCAGAACACCAGTGCTCCACCCTCATCCTTCTTGAAGCAGGGAAACATATCAGAAGCAAGCAGAGCACCTCTTCCCCAAGCTTATGGTTCACACCAGTGACAACTGAAAGCTCACCCAGCCTTTGCTGGGTTGTTGGGAAGCTCTTAGAATCTTTCTCCCATTCATTCATTCATTGTTTTCCCTTTATTTATATATATTTGACATCAGTTGTAAGCCCCATGTATTCCCCATCACCATATCACCAGTGCACCATCACTTCAGTCCCCCGTGCTTCCCGTCTGCCCTCAACCCTCCCCCTCCCCCTTCCCACCAAGTGTCCCCAATTTTTCCTTGTCTTTTCATTTTTGATGATTGGATCGGGAAGCTGTGGTACATGTACACAACGGAATACTATTCAGCCATCAAAAAGAAAAACTAGACGTATTCATAGGAACATGGATGGAACTGGAAGGGATGATGCTCAGCGAAGTAAGTCAGAAGGCAAAAGAAAAATACCAGATGGTTCCTCCCCTAGGAGGAATATAAGGGTCAAGGAAAGGAATAAGAACAATAATAATAACAATAAACACAGCAAAAACCTCCCATTCCGTTTAAAGTTACGTGTAAAAAATGGGACAGTATCTTCCTAAGGTTGACATGACTTGAAATTGATTTTCCAAAACACACCAGGCTTCAAAAGTGGACAGAATCGCTCAACATCTATAGAGACTTTTAAACCTCACTCCTAATGTAGTTTCTAAATTCTTAAGGAAGTATAAGAGAGACATCTACTGGGGAGAATAAGGCATGTCTTGATAGCTGATGAAATTTCAGTTTCATGAAAATGTTACAAATAGATTCCCAGTGCCCTCAGATTTTATATCACATGCTGAAGAGGTCACCTCCTTACCAAAGCTATGAAGCTTCACTTATGAAATGTGTGAACTTCCTGTGGTCAATTGTCTGGAGAAGGCTACATTGATTCAAAAGCCGAATATGGAAACCACTTAGGTAAATAAACTGGTGTTGCTCATCTGAACAGTGCAGAGGAAATCCCAGCCAGGATACGCAGCTGACAATGGGACAGTTTGCTGATGGATGCAGGCTCTTGGGTCCTGCTTACCTCGCTGGGAGTGGCTGTGGATGAAGAGCGAAGTCATTGAAAATCCCAGAGAACAGGAGGCCTCCCTGGTGGTGTAGCAGGTTGAGCAAAGCACCATGAAGCATCTGCAGCCACTGCAGCGCAAGTTCGACCCCCGGTCAGGGAGGGGAAACCACATGGTACAGTAGACCTCTCCTGCCTCCCCACTGCTCCCCTCAGCGGTGTATTTCAATTGATCTGCCTGTTCTGCTCCCCACTCTGTCTCTGGTGAATACTCTTACCTCCTGTGACTCTGGCCTGTACCCCAGCTCATGTATGCATAAATAAATCTTTTTAAAAACATTAAAATAAGCCTTACAAAGAAAGTGCAATTATAGGAAATTTCAACTGTTCACAATAAAGGGCAGGACAAATCCAATGGAATAATGGCACATTTTCTGGTGTCATGGAAGTGGGGTGGGGTGGGGAGGGGAGCGGGGTGGGTGTGCTGGGTGGCCCTTACACTGGAAATTATTATCGCAAGTTAAAAGCAAACAGAATATTCTCTGGTCAATAAATCATTTTAGCAGCGAGAGCAGCAAATTCAACTTTGCATTCTGGCAATATTTGGCAGTAAAGAATTTATGAGCTCCCTTCTAAATTTTTCTACTGAATAAGCTAAGCAGACTTTATTCAAATATTAACCAATCTCATTGCTTCTTTTCAGATTCATCATTTGAAGTTATTATAAAATAAGATGAGTAAATATACTTCCTGCAAACATTTTATACCTTTCCATATTTATTAATTTTTTTTGTCTTTCACTGTCTTCTGGATGGCAAATACCTTTGCCTTTTTCTTTTATAAACAAATATATAGCCATAACTTGTACAGATGTAGAACTCTTTTCCTTACCTACTGCTTTTAGTGTAATATTAATTTCATAAATGGAACATTTTAACCAAAATTATTCATTTTTATTTTGCAGAGAAAATAGGAGTGTGCATTCACAATGACTATCATTTTCAAGAATTTTGGAAAATAATAAAAGCTTCATGAAAACCTAGAACTATACCTATTCCTTGTTTACGTTCTCAAAGGGGCAAAAGTAAACATGTATGTTAGCATGACTGTATAATGTAGCTTTTCTACAACAATTACAGTTAAAAGCAAAGACTTGTAGACTACTTTTGTGTTTAGAAATTGGTGTTTCATTTTTCCAACCTAATTAGAAATCCTCAGAGTGCTAAGGAATTATCTCATACTGAGCTCCATTTAACACTTAACATTTAACATTTAACCATAAAGGTTGGAAGTGACCTAAAGATAGTGGAAATATATATTGATGCCAATAGACTTTAAAATCCAGTTAGAATTGATATAAAATTTTATAATAAAATATATTTAAGTTGAAGATAAATTTACCTTTCATAAATTTAAGAGAAATATTTTCTCATTTGATCAGTAAACTTGTAAAACATAGGGAAATTCAGATTAACCATTCCCTACCTAGAAAACAAAACATAACGTACGCTTACACTGTCTATAACCCTCACGATCAGACAGAAAAAAAAGACAACTGATTTTAAAGCTCCATTGCATTACTAATAAACCTCACTTCCCAAAACTTTAATTTTGCAAACTTGAATATTTAAAATGTATCCGAGTTATTAATTCCTATAGGTCTAGCACATTTTAAGTATGAGATATTTAATTTCCTGTTTTTCTAGGATTTTAGGAATATTACATTTATATAAGCACTTATTTATCCCTTTGAACTGAGTTCCTTTACTTTAAGAGAGTTAAAATCTACTATTTATGATGTTTTTAGTAAGAAAAAAAACACAACTTCTCGTGTGGGGGGCTGTGGACTTATAAGGGGTGTCAAACTGAGTTTTACTACTTCAGCTACATGAAAAAAGTAAGTGCAAAAAGAAGAAAGTCAAATTACCAGGTCAAAATGGAAGTAATATTCTCCTTCTGAGTAAGCTGTGAATTCTTACATGATTGGGACTCAAAATAACATACACAAAGCAAATACTTACAAACTAGAATCTGTGTTTACTTATAAGACAATAGAAAATCAAGTCCCTGTCACTGTTGCTACCAGTTCCTGCCTCCACCACATTTTTAAAAAACCCTGCAGGTTGAGGAACTGCCATACAGCTTTCATAATGGTCGGACCAGCTTGCATTCCCACCAGCAGTGTAAGAGAGTTCCTTTTTCTCCACATCCTCGCCAACATTTGTTGTTGCTACATTTTTGGATATGTGCCATTCTTACTGGTATGAGGTGGTATCTCATAGTGATTTTGAACTTCCATATGATCCAGCAATCCCACTCCTAGGAATGTACCCAAAAGACACAAATACACTGATTCAAAAGAATACCTGCACCCCTATGTTTACAGCAGCACTCTTTACAATAGGTAAGAGCTGAAAACAACCTAAGTGCTCCAAAACAGATGAGTGGATCGGGAAGCTGTGGTACATATACATGATGGAATACTATTCAGCCATCAAAAAAGAAAAACTAGACGCATTCATAGGAACATGGATGGAACTGGAAGGGATGATGCTCAGCGAAGTAAGTCAGAAGGCAAAAGAAAAATACCAGATGGCTCCTCTCCTAGGAGGAATATAAGGGAACCAAATAAGGATCAAGGAAAGGAATAAGAACAATAATAATAACAATAAAGACACAGAAACCAAAAATGAAAGGACAAGGACAAATTGGGGACACTTGGTGGAGAGGAGGCAGGGGGAGGGTTGAGGGCAGACGGGAGCACGGGGGACTGAGGTGATGGTGCACTGGTGATATGGTGATGGGGAATACATGGGGATTACAATTGATGTCAAATATACATAAATATAGGAAAAATGGAAAAAAAAGGATATAATTTTTAAATAAATTGATAACAAATTAAAAAAAAAAAACAACCCTGCAGGAACAGAATTTCAGATCTGTGACTTAGAATTCACTCTGGGGTCAGAAAAAGAGGGGCCTGGGGCCGAGCTGCCTTAGAGGTGACCTCAAGGACGGCAGTGCTCTCTCCTCTGGCAAATCAGTCTACCAACACACACAAAGACACACACACACACACACCATCGATGATTCAATGATGCTATTCATGATTGCTAACAGATACTAAGAAACATCCCCCCAAAGAAAGCACACTGGTGAGAACATCTTCTTGAAGGTGGAAATGAACTGAATCTTCACCTAATAAAAATCAGATTCCATTTGAGTCTTTATAAAGAAAAATCAGCAGACTATATACTTAAAAACTCTTAAGCATTGCTACTGGGTTTCTGTAACTGTTACAGAGTTATAAAACAGCTCAGTCCCCAAAGGGAAGTATTCAGGTACCTACAGCATCAGCCAATCCCCGTGGTCTGCTAGGTGCCTCGCTGCTGCAGTTAAAGAACACAAAGAAACCCTTCACTCATTTTTAGGCTCTTTAACATATTTTTCCTGATGGAACTGAATCAAGTTATGATGATACAATAATTTTGCATCATAGGTTGCTCTGTGATATTTGGAAGTATCTTAAAACAAGTTCAAATATATCAGCGGCATTGTTAAATCTAAACTCATCCCATTCCAAAATCTTTCTGAGTGAGGATTTTAAACAGTAATCTCTGTAAAAGCAATAAAATCGAAATAAAATTATACTCAGTTCTACCTTATTTCTGCGAGAAATAGTATTAAGTTACATATGAAATTCTTGAATATAAAAAAATAGCCTCATCTATCTCATTTAGGGATTCAATGAAGGTTTTTTTTTTATGTCTAATACAACATATACTAATGTGTTTTCAGTACACTTTTGCTAACAATAATTGCAATACTAAATTAATCTTAACATAAAATTTAACCCTTAATGCCTTTTTGGAGCAAGGGGCTTTTTAAATTAAATTCAAGTGCTCAATTATGTGGGGCATATCTATGACAGGGCATCAATAAAACCTGTGCATGAACATTTTTTGATGTTCTATTAATTCTATAAATAAAGATCTTTAAATTCAAGGAGAAACCGATTAATGTAAAGTTGTTGGCTTTTAAGGGAAAGCTATTAGAAGTGTTTTAAGTGGCTTACGGCAGGTACCAAATTCCATGATATTAATTCTATTGGGGACATTCAAATGATGAGATAATAGTTTAATTTTGCATTGCACAGTATAATCTGAAATTTATATCCATTACAACAATGTATATTATGATGAAAAAGATATGTGAATGAATTCTCTCCCCCTCTGTCTCTGTCTCTCTCTCGCTCCATATCTTATGAAAATTTACCTTATCCAGCATCACTGTGTGTGGAACACGCTTCCAGTTAAACGGACTCCATCTTGTCTCTCAACCGCCATTTTGAAAGCTCTGGGTGGACATTAAACAAACTGACTCAGCATTTCCATGACTATAAAGAAAGCGAGAGACTTCTGCAGATGGTGACGGCAAACTGCACACTGTAATCTTCTGTCTGAAGACCTTTGCCTGCCAATCAGAGATGGACAAGTGGACATGAGCTCCAGTCCGAAAGTGTCTCCATAGCAGCCCTAACCTCAGGCCCTGTCTTGCCTGATCATTTCAGACCCTTGCCCTGACCCTGTGAAACACACCTCGGAACTGCGCTTGGCTGTGGGCAGTAGCCATGATTCCTCTTATTACAGCCTGGTTATGTCCCAGTCAGAGTGTGGTAGCTTGGATTCTTGCTCAACATAATCTTCTCTCCCTCCACCCCCACTTTCCTAAATGCAGCCAGCATAAGTGTTATTCAAGCCATGGTTTTGGGGCCTCCCTGGTGGCACAGTGGGTTAAGCAACGCAGTTTGCAACACACTATGAAGCAAACTGCAGCCACTGCGGCACGAGTTCGATGCCTGCTGCCGGCCAGGGAGGGGACCCACATGGCGCGCAGCAGACCTCTCCTGTCTCACCCGCTGTTCCCCTTAGCAGTGTGTTTCAGTCCATCTGCCTGTTCTGCTCCCCACTCTGTCTCTGGTGAGTTCTCTCACCTCCCAAACCTCTGACCTACACCCCAGTTCTTGTGCGCATGAATAAATTGTTAAATCCATGGTTCCTGGGCAGCACTTCTCACAGTCCTCTGTCCACCCCATCTCCTTAAATAGTCCCCTTCAATTATTCCCTTGGGATTTGTTTCTAGCTCACCTCCTTCCCCCTCCCTTTTCCCCAGTCAGCTTTCTCTCATCACATTTTAGAGCAAATATGACCACCTCAGGGAATTCTTTCCTTGCCAGCCAGGAAGGCAGATTGGGTCTGCCAGATCAGATCAAGTTCCCAATTTTACTTTCGTACCACATACCATTGATATATTTCCCTTCATAGAACTTAGCCTTCATAGGACAGATATATTTATTTAAATAATCAATATATTTGTGGGAAAATTTGGTGCACTTCAGTCTCTCCCATGCCTCTATCAGCCCTGGGAAGGCCGGGAGCACTCACATCTGTTGACCAGTGAATGCCACCTCTCCTCACCGCCTGGGCAACAACTGTCCAGCATTTCAGAAAATGCCAGCAGGATTTTCTCACACATGCGCTATGTGAAGAAAGGGGTGGAGAGCTTACAAATGTTAGAAGTGGAGTGGGGCTTGCTCCAAAATCTCTTCCCACAGTTGTAGAAACCTGACCCAAATAGACAGAATGAAGAATGGTGAGCCCACAAAACGAGAGTCCAGATCCATTTCTAGTTTAAGTTTGAATTTCGTCAGTGACCTTCATCCTCTCGGGAAAAAAAACCCTGTTTCCTCATTTATGAAATCACTCTTCCATTGGACATAAAGAATCCTTTCAAGTTCTTCAGTTCACACCCAATTCAGGAAATAAGGGTGCAAGCATTTAAATTAATCTTCAGCAGTTGTTTAGCATGTGCAAATGATAGACACAGAGGCAATTTGGAGCATGCAGGAGCAGAGAAACCCTAGAAAGTGTCCACCAGGAGAAATAACTTGGGACTGTCCATTCAAGAGGATGAACAGACTTGCAAAGGATTTGAAGCGAAGATGCCTATTTCTCAGTGAAAGGAAAATCTAGGGCCTCCCTGGTAGCGCAGTGGGTTGAGCACCGCACTGTGAAGCATCCGTGGCACAGCAGCGCATGTTCAATCCCCGGCCAGGGAGGAACCCACAGGGCACAGCAGACCTCTCCTGCCTCCCCGCTGCTCCCCTCAGCAGTGTATTTCAGTAGGTTCACCTGTTCTGCTCCCTACTCTGTCTCTGGTGAATCCTCTCACCTCCTGCTACTCTGACCTCTACCCCGACTCTTGTATGCATAAATAAATAAATCTTTACCACAAATTACTTCCTTAAGTAGAAATAAAAGCCAACATAATGAAAATATCAAGTCAACATGCAGACATTCAACTGAAAAGCAGTTAATAGAACAATTGTATCTGGAAAGTGATTTAATGATTCATATTTTCTCTTTGTTGTGACAGGATACATATGAGTTTAACTAGTAAACTGTGCAGTAAGACCTAAGCTCTATTATCCCAAAATGCTTGCACACATAAAATAAATGTATACCCACAGGCCCCGTGGTCCTGATGAGTGACTCGCCTCTGGTTCTGCTATGCAGCTCTGAAGTACTCTTTCTGCTTCCCCTCTGCTGCCACCAATTAGCTAGTGCAGGCTGGGGGAAGGATGGAGAAGCCAGTAGCTGTGGTCTGGTCTTATAACCTCCAATTTCCTTCTGCACTGCAACCTCGTGCAATTCCACTATAGATAGATGGGCACTAATGACTTAAGAAATATTTCCTTTAGTACATTTTACAATTAATTTTAGCAGAGCTCCAGATGCAGCTTTGAAGCCAGTAGTTAATCCATAGCTATGAAGAATTAACCTCCCTTCCTGCCAGCTTCTCTCCTCCCCCATATGAAAAGCCAGCAGCCATGCCAAGGATTGAGCTGGCAAGGAGGGCACAGTCTTACTGAAGTCTAGGAGGAGCTGTTTAATAACTTTGCAGAAACTGGGACATCGCCGTTGTCTTTCATGGATGTCAGAGAAGAAAGTAATACGCTGAAAGGCTTGACATTACCCTGTCTGATTGAAGAGGACAAGGCCGGCTGATGACTATATGGTCACTCATTGTCCCCTCCAGCTTCACAAGCCTCTGAAATCCCTAATCAAAAAGTGGGCTTTCTGGGTAAACTTGCGAGGGGTGAGTGTGTATGTGTGTGTGTGTGTGTGTAAGCTTTGCAAGCAGATTGAATTTTCACTTTTGCAAATGAGTTCTATGACACTTCTATAATTCTTTTTTTTTAAGATTTATTTATTTATGCATACAAGCACTGGGGTACAGGCCAGAGGTGTGGGGGGCAGTGAGAAGAATCACCACAGACAGAGCAGGGAGCAGAACAGGCAGATCAGTGGAAGCACACTGCTGAGGGGAGCAGCGGGCAAGGCAGGAGAGGTCTGCTGCATCATGTGGGTCTCCCCCTGGCCAGCAGCAGGGATCGAACTCGTGCTGCAGTGGCTGCTGTTTGCTTCATAGTGCATTGCTTAACTCACTGCGCCACCAGGGAGGCCCGACACTTCTATAATTCAGTAGGAAGCATTTGCACATTTGTCAGCTAAGCTCCAATAACCATTTCAGTTATAACAAAATATCAAAGCATGTTAATGTCATCTTCCTTTTCATTGTCTCGACCAAAGAATGGCCCCCGATTTTTGCGCATTGAAGATAGAGCATGAATAGAGGAAATGGACAATAAAAGATAGTAGAGGCAGGGGAACCTGGCTAAGAGAGAGGAACAGGGAGTAATAACGTGGCTACTCTATCTTTGTCAGAACCGATCAATATGCTCTGGAAATAAAATTATGCTCATTTTTTTCTGTCCAACTCTTGAAAGCTAAATGTACATTTTAACTAGCAAAATTTAGTATCAAAAAGGGAGTCAGTTACTTAATAAAATGATTTGTGGAATAACATGAGTTATTTTAAATGTCTCATAAAGCATCATGAAATATATTTACTTTGAAAGCACCGATGCGCTTTCCTCAGAAGCTGGCGGGCCACACATCTGTGCTGTTTTTATTCACTTACTGGAAATCCTGTCATTGAGCCAAATCTTTAATTCTCTTTCCCTTTGAGGCTCGCTGGCTGTCAGACTGAGAAGATGCAAGGGTGTCTACGAAGGCGAGAAGGAAAACAAAACAAAAAGAAAAACAAAGATGGAAACCTCTTGATGTGTTGAGATTTTGGGGTGGTGGGAGGCGCTCCTGTGCCCTGGGAGAATTCCCTGTGACTTCTGAGAACATCAGAGGGGCCAGAAAAGAAATCCATTTGGGAACCTCCAGCATTCGTTGGGGCACATGCAGCAACTACTGGAAAAGAAGCCATCTGCATGAGGAGGAGGTGGCTTCCTGAAGCAAGGTCACCTAAGGTGAGCTTCAGGAAGAGGCGAGCCTAATGCTGACCCTCTGAAAGGCGGTATGTGCATACAGTGTAAAAGCCACACACAGTAGAATCCTACCACTGCAAGGACTGTCCTTGTACCCCTTGTGGTGCAAGAAGCAGAAAATACCTGCTCTGAAGTAGAGAGAAGTTACGGCGCCATATTTCTCTCTCTCTCTGTGTCTTTTTTTTTTTTTTAATAAGATTTTTTTATTTAGTATACAAGAGCTGGGGCACAGGCCAAAGTTGCAGGACGTGAGAGGATTCCCCAGAGACAGAGTGGGGAGCAGAACAGGCAGATCGGCTGAAACACACTGCTGAGGGGAGCAGCGGGAAACAGGAGAGGTCTGCTGCACCCTGTGGGTCCCCTCCCTGGCTGGGGATCGAACTAGCGCTGCTGTGGATAAGGATGCTTCTCAGTGCTGAGACTTAACCCCTGAATCACCAGGAAACTTGAAAGTGGCATTTGTGTCTCCTCAACTACGGTGTTCACATGACTGTGTGGTCCAGCACTGTACTCTAGAGAGAGCCGTAGAGATGTACATCTGTGTGTATATGATCTCCTCCAAAACTGCAAGTGAGAGATGACAATTTTCTCATGTAACACATTAAGCATCATTTATAAAAAGCATATATATATTACATACAGACACATGCTTGGACTGTATCTACCTATGTAGAGATGCATCTGTATCCCATAGAGATATAATTTTTTTTCAAATGATTGATTAAAAACCGTATGAAATACCCATCAAAATTTTCCTTAAACACAATTGGATTTTAGTGGCGAATTTAAGGTTGTCTGTGCACATGTGGATATTTTCACAGGAACCCCTGAAACATACACGTTTGGAATGTCACTTCTATCCATAAAAATAAATAAAGCAGAACAAGCTATTAAAAAAAAAGTCCTAGGGTGCCTTCCTGGTGGCGCAGTGGGTTGAGCAACGCACTGTGAAGCAAACCGCAGCCACTGCAGCACGAGTTCGATCCCTGCCGCCGGCCAGGGAGGGGACCCACATGATGCAGCAGACCTCTCCTGCTGTGCCCACTGCTCCCCTCAGCAGTGTGTTTCACTCCATCTGTCTGTCCTGCTCCCTGCTCTGTCTCTGGTGACTCCTCTTACCCCATCTGGCCTGTAACCCAGCTCTTGTGTGCATAAATAAATAAATCAATTATTAAAAAAAAAGTCCCAGCCGCGCTTGCAGGGCGGCATTTTGATGGTATTGCTCGAAGCGGGATCTATTTTTTACCCAGAGAAACCCCTCACAAGGCTGAACACCAGGCCTCAGTGTCCACACCTGAGCTAGCAGTGCTCTCTGTGGGTCCAGGTGTACTGGCACACCTGTGTGTGAGTGGGGGGGGGGGCAGTCCCTCGTAGGGATGGCACTCTCTGCAGTGTCTCCTGGCACTGCTGTCTCCAGAGGAGGCGCCCTGGGGCCTCACATTGGCTTAGCTCTGGCCAGCCGCGCCACCTGCGCAGGGTGGATTCCCCTGTTCTCTCCGGCGCATTGGGGCCTAGTGCCATCTCCTGCTTGAGCGGGGAGGAGCCCGCGAACTGCACTTCTGGTCTCGCCACCGTCGGCCTCTGGGGGGTTCAGCACTCGGAGAGGGGGAGAGGGCCGCTAGCTCACTTCTGCCCTGGTGTCAAGGTTTGGCTCAGGGAGAGGGGACTTCACATTCCCCACCATTAACCCAGAGCTGCTGCCGCGGGTCTTCGATCCAGGCGTCTTAAAGGAAAATTAGCCTTAAAAAAATCAAACTAGGCATCAATAGAAATCAGTAGGTAATTCTAAAATGGGTTGCCGTTGAGGAAGCAATAACAGATTCTGCTCTTCCCTGCAAATGACATCCCAGTGGCGGAAAACGCTCGCCCAGTGCCTTGGAAGGCGCACGGCCGCCACCAGAGGGAGCCAGCGAGTTTCACATGGACCGTTATTGCTCAAGCAGAACAAACGAGGCAACTCAGATGCTAAAATCTTACTCTGATCACTGGATCTTGTCCAATGAACGCAAATTCTAAAATCGTGCGCTGCTTTTTAAAACTGCGATGAAAGGTTTAGTGTAAGAGGCGCTCAAGCCAGGGCCTGCCCCAGAAGCTGCTGCTGCGGGACAGGGATGAAGCTAAGAGGGAAGACGCCGGTCACGTGTCACAAAGCACACTCCCATCCACGCTCCACTCACCCCTCCCCCAGATATTGATCTGAAATGAAATAAAATGCAATATTAATTGCAAAATACATCTTGACATCCTGCTTCCAAATCAGATTAAAAATTCATGCTGAGCTTCTTGGTTTATGCATTAACTTCTTGTTATTAAAGAAGTCGGCTTCGAGTGGACTTGCTTCTGTGTGTGCTGGCAGTGGAGAGATGAGCACTAAGGGGACACAGCGGTGGCGTGTGTGTTCTGCCTGTTTAAGCGATGCTGTCTTCGCATTCCTGGACAGCCAGGGATGGGTGTGTCCAGTGTGAGGGGGCCCTGCCTGCTGGGCCCTTGTACCCCCCTCTCCTATGTGCATGCATCCAGAAAGCGGGGTCCTCCAGTGGGGACCCCCAGTGCGTGCTTCCCAGAAGTTTAAGGCAATAATAATTTCAGAAGTTAATTGGAGTTAATGGAAACGTTCTCTTAATGGATTATCATTTAACCTGAATAACCTCTTGTATTATTTATTTTAAGTTTTCTATTTCTTAGATGTACTGGTGGAGGGGAGTGGAATAGGTCACCCCAAAATATCTCTTTTTGATGTAGGGTTATTTTAGGTTGCAGACATAGGTTGAACTCTGAAAACTGAACTGAAGTTACCCTTTTGTAAGAGACATTTATGTTTATAAAAGAAATCTCTCTATGTTGGGGCATCACCCTGTCAATACCAAAAAGGGGGAGTTCTCCCAAATCTCTAGAAAGTCTTATCAACAGAGAAGACGAAGACTTAGATCTGCATTACAATGTGATCCTTGTTTATTGTGCTCTTCCTGGTCTTCTCCTTTGCCCCTCCCTTCTCCCCCCACACTTTCACTTTCTTTTGTCTTTAGCTGAAGATAAGGCTGTATCTGGGCCTTTTCGGGGAGTTACTTAGTCTTTAAGCAAAGACATAGGGAGTTACTTAGTCTTCCAGGGCCTCTCCCATGTGGATTGGAAAGATGCCTCTTATTATACTTCTGTTTTGTTTTGTTTCTTCCCCCCCTGTAAATCTGTGTTTTATTTCTGGGGGATCCTACCCAAGAATCCAGAAGGGTAGAGGGAAAATGGTATGTCCTCTCTGACGCCGTTATCCATCCTGGAGCTAGTGCTGCTCCTGACTTGGTTCTGCAAACTTGATGGAAGCTATGAGTATGAATTCTGGGAAGGAGACATCACAAGGCCAGAAACTTGTGCCATAAGACCAGAAACTGGAGGTGGCTGTAGAAATGAGGGACCACCTATAGAAAACTCATTAAACTACCAATAGAAAAGCAAACAGGCCCACACAGGGGTGAGGATATGGAGACTGGGGACCATAGTGAAAAAAAAAAAAAATCACAGGTCTTTCAAAATCGACCTAGCCAAGCCAAATATGAAAAAACCCAGAGGTGCCAACCCTAGAGATAATTAATTTAACAGTAGCTAACAACCCCACAAGGGAATGAACCCCTCCCAAAGAGAACATTATCTCAGCGCAATTTCTGCCTTGGGCAGAGCAGACAGACTCCTCTTATAACAAACCTGTCCCTTTGAGGGGAGCTCTCTCTGCCTGCTTTTGTCTGCAAGCTTCCTTGACTTCCTTTTCTTTTTTATAATAAACCTGCCATTTGGGATGTAACGTCTCTACCTCATGGGAAATGTGCCATGAGCTCCTGAGAGGGGAGCTTTGATGGAACTTCTCAGAGGTAAGCCAAGGACCCCACCTTCTGAAGCCAACATCTGCAAACCGAGATGTTCATTCATTTAGACGCTACCAAGGGGTGGTTTGATTTCTTCAAAATACCACTCATTCCTGAGCTAATTATCTCCATTCCATGATGTAATGAAATGCAATCTAGAGAGATGGACTGGGAAGACAAGCATGGTTTTTTAAAACTGTAAAAATCGTGTTTGATGGTCTTGAAAAACTTGATAAGAATATGTGAAAATATCACTGTTTATGTATAAGTAGACACTTTAAAAGTTGAAGAAAATGTGTAAGAATTCATTCTGAATTTGAAATTAGATTTCTGAAAGGTTTCAGCGCTGTGAGAAGAGGGGGAGCCAGGCCGAGTTTCTGACAAGCAGGAACTTCATGGCGCCCCCGGGCCAGGTCCACTGGCCACAGAGTGGAGGTCAGACAAGCCGCGCCCTGGTCTAGCTGGGAGGCAGCTTTGTAGGTCTTGGGGGTAGGGGCAGGATATGAGAAACTTGTCTCTAGGTGGGTTTCACAAACACAACCTGTTTTGTGCGGTTATCTTGCTTTCTAGTCCTTTCCTAGGTATGTGGAGGTTCTTGTTTTTTCTCTGAATTGCTGCACCTGTGAGGTGAGGGGAGGTGACTGTTGGTTCAACATGGCGTCTGTTTGGTCAGCCTGAACCTTACAATTTCTGCTCCACATGAAAGAAAATAAAGGTAGATTTTTTTTTTTTTTAATAGGCTATGACTATGATTTACTCAACCAAGATGCACTCAAAGCGCCTCCCTGGTGGCGCAGCAGGGTGAGCGCCACACTGTGAAGCATCCAGGGCACAGCAGCGCGAGTTCAATCCCCGGCCAAGGAGGGACCCACAGGGCACAGCAGACCTCTCCTGCCTCCCGCTGCTCCCCTCAGCAGTGTGTTTCAGTCAGTCTGCCTGTTCTGCTCCCCATCTCTGGTGAATCCTCTCACTACCCCCCACACCTCTGGCCTGTACCCCAGTTTTTGTATGCACAAATAATCTTTAAAAAAAAAAAAAAGGAGGAGGGTAGCTTCTCATTGACTGGTCGTGACCTCTCTGATTGGCTGAAAGGTTGCTGGGCAGGCAGGCTCCGCCTTCCTCCCACTGGAGTACGTCACTTCCTGTCAGAGGGGTGGGGTCTCTGCCAGTGGCTTCTGAAGGGCGCTCAGTGCGCATGTGTGGCTCTAGCCTCCTGGACTCTTCACCTTGTTTAAATGAGGTCTCTGCACACTGTTTTCCTGATACCCACCCTCCTCTCTTAAAGCATCACTTCAGCCCTCCCTGTAACTGTTTGGTGTTATTCCGTTCCCTAGCCTGCTGTTTACAGTTCTGTGATTACTGCCCCATTCGCACTTCATTTCTCCCGCTCATTATATAGGCTTCCATCATATTTCCCTGGTATGTAAATTCTTGTGATATACCGTTAAGACAGGATTTTTCTTCTAAAAAAATTCTTTTTTCAGAGTACTTTTAAATGAGAGTGGGGGATATTGACTTATTTAACTTTATTGGAGCAATGAAAACTTCGAAGTGAAACAAAGTTATTTGGCTAGTTAAGATTCACCCCATACAGAAGGGTCATGAGCATAACCCACGAGAGGAGAAACGTCAGGGGCACGTGGGACCCGAGTCACAGGATGGGACCGAGCTGCTTTCATTTCCCACTGGGCTCCAACTCTGGGCCCCGGCTTGATCTAGCTGTGCATGTGGTAGGGAGAGCTGTGTGGGGAGACTGCAGGGAGGCTTAGGGGGTTACGGGGCTTAGAACAGTGCTTGGATCACGGTAGAACTCACTGGGAATTCTAATTATTAATGGTACATGTTTTCAAATGTTTGCTTATCTGTACATATACCCTGTATTTATAGATGGAGGTCTATAGATAGCTAGATAGATGGATAGATAGTGATAGGTGATTGATAGGTAGGTAGGTAGATGGAGACATATGTATGTGTGTATATACATATACATTTACTTGCTGTAAAGATATCCTGACTAGAGCGCAGATGAACACTTAAAGAGACAACATCAAAACATTTGGATTATAAACATGTGTGGTCTACAGTACATACGTACTATATGTCTATGTGCACATACATGTAGGTGCCACACACTACATGTCCATACTAGACATGCTATTAGGTAGCAACATTTATTTTCAGGTTTACAGGGAATTATTGTGGGTGGCTAACAAGTTACCTACTCCTAGCTCTCTAGGTGGGAAGGTTAAGTGGGGAAACTGGGTTTGCGGTCACATGGTTAGGCAGCTGAGGTGTTCAAATGGCTGTCAGGATGGATTCAGCGACATGGACTTCTGTTTACCAAGGTCAACTTGATCCCACCCCTTCTCCCCCACTGAGGCCAATCTATGAGCGGGTCAACTCTGAGCCCTCAGTGAACACCATTTCTGGGGGTGACCGGTCAGCTACCTGCTTGGACCAGTAATATGGGCCCACTTCCATTGGGCAAAGATCAGTGTTTTGGTCTGGATTAGACACTTTGGGATACAGATGGGCTTTTCCTGCCAGCAAGATGTGAGACATTTCCCATCATGGCACGTAGAGAGTGGATCTCCCTCGGTCATGGTGTTCTACGCAGCACTGCCTCCGAGCAGGAACTGACTCACAGTAAAAGAAATGCAGCAAAGGGCCAGCGTTCATAGGATGTATAGTTTTGCCCACTTTCCCCACCATCCTGAAGCAGCTGGCTTGACAGAACAGGGGATGCTTTGTGAAGACTCACTGGCACTGGCAAGAAGGTGGCAGTACCTTACAGGGCTGGGCAAGGTTCTCTAGTGGATACTTTGTGCTCTGGATCAGCCTGTGACACATGGTGCTATTTTGCCTTAGCCAAGAGTCACAGGACCAGAGATCTAGGGGTAGTCCTGGGGATGAAACCATGAGCTGTCATCCCTAGGGAATGACTAGCAAAAGGATTGCTTCTCATTCTTGTGATCTTATGCTCTTCTGACGTGGCAGTTTAGTTCCAAAATGAGGACTGCTTCCATCCACAGACGCAAGACCGATTCCAGTGAACCTGAAGCTAAGACCACCAGACAAGTTGGGACCCCCCACATCTCTAGACCAACAGGTTAAAGGGAGTACGTGCTGGCTGCGATGATGGCTCCTGACCACCTAGTGGAGCAACTGATTTAGTATTCCACAATGGAAGTAAGGGCAGTAACCTGCTCCTGTAGATCTAGTGTTATCACATGTCATGTCGGAAAATGTAATGCACAGGTCAGTCACCTGGCAGGTTACTCATGATGAGCACTTTGGAAAAAATAAAATGTAGATGAAAGAGGGTTTGGAGGCAGGGCTGCAACTTTAAATAAGAGGGAGCAAGTAGTTTTGGTAAGGAGGTGTACCAAGGTAGAAACTGGGAGATTGAGAATTAGCTCAAAAGATACCTAAGAAAAGGAGAGAGAGCCTGGAGAATGTTGAAGTCATTAAGGTGGGCATTCCGTGCAGAGTGAGGGGCAGGTGTGGGCATGATAAGAGACAGCGTTGGAATGACAGAAGAATCACAACCAAAGTTGATTCTAGACTTATTTTGACTGGGGTTGGGGGAGGTGGCGAGAGCTGGAAGCGGAAACATTTTCAACCTTGATTTCCTAAGTTCTTTGTCATAGACTAATGAGGTCTGAATCCTGTTCTTAAACCAAAACTATTTCTCTAGGGAGTAGCCTGAGAAAAGAGATAGGAAAGACAGATTGGAAAGCCTTTGGAGGTTCTTTGATGTTGTAGCGGCCACGCTGTGTGCTAGGACAGCTGCCTGGTGTGACCACTGTTCAGTAGCCCCGCCTTGAGCTTGGTCCCTGTGTGTGGAGGACATTATTCGTTGAGGGGACAGAGCAGACTGACCCTTGGCGCCACTGTTAAGTCCAGTGACTGCTGCAGAGAGGAGCTCGGTGGAAGCCATTATTAGGAATTTGTGCTGAAAGCAATGATAAGAATGCTACTATTTCCCTTTTAGTATAACATGATATTAATAATTGGCCAAAGTAAATGTTCTAATGGGATTTAACCTAAATATCAGAGGTGAGATGAAGCATTGGGTTATAGCCAGTGGTTATAATACAGGTTTCACTTGACAAAGAAGTGATTCCATGGACAGAGGCTCCAGTCTATGAGTGTGTTTGTACTATCATTCTCTTAGCATGGAAAGATCCCTTTGCATTCATAGAATATCTGAACTCATCTAATCCCCATGAATGTTTTCTGGCTACGGATATAATTTGTCCAAAAAATATAGGAAGAAGCAACAACAAAGAAAAGTTTTCATGGCCAGATATATCCCAAATGACAGGGTGTAGGACTCACATCCCATAATTTTGGATTCCCGCTGACCCTGAGTTCAACCATCTCTGTGTCCACCTGCTTCTCATGCAGTTCTGACTGGGAAATTGCTCTTCCAGACTTTGGAATCTGCTTTGCAGGCCTTCTGCCTGCTGAGTGTTTATGGATTTGCAAGCATCAAGTCCACATGGCCTTAGGAGGCATCGGCTAACTGCAAAAATACCTGGTAGCTCTCAACGCCAAGTCCAACATCACAGAGGGGCTTGCAATTTAGAGTCATCTACAGAAGCACGTGGAGCAGTGGGGGAAGGATGTTGCAGGAAGCTGGCCTCTGAGGGTCCAGCTCAGCGTCCATTCTCAAGCACATCCCAGAGAATTCTGATGGCCAATTACTGCAGGAGCAAAGTCCCAGAAGTAGGAAACTTTAATTGTTTCTGCAAAGTGAGACGCCACTTGAAAAGCAGAATCAATTCCAAAGTAATTACTCTTCCTCAATGTATCACTTTAAAGTTTAGCTAGCATTTAAAAAAATGCAGTCCTTGAACTTTAGGTGGGATGTGTGAATTGAAGTTCAGAATCAAAAGAACGTTGTTTTTCTGTAAGGAACCGCAGGTTTTCTCCATGGGAAAGCAGAACTACAACAAGAAAGGCAGAGCTGTTTTCAAACGGCTTTCCAGTTAATTTAAGTGTATTAGTGAGGTGCATGCTATGTGTGTCCACTGTGAAGGGAAGCAAGTCAAGTGGAGAGACAGGAGGAAGAGGCACAATATTTATATTTAATTCTCAGTGAAATAAACTTTCATCGACTCCACTGACATTTCCAAGAATTTATAAATAAGTCCATGTTATGCATAATGATGAGTGCATGGCTACATTTTTGTTCACCAAAATCCATTCTATTATTCCAGGAACTCATGAGCAGTCAATTCTAATCATCAGTCACAATTTCATGGCAGACAAGAGCTGTTCATAGAAAAAAGAAGAGAAACAATTATTTGATGTTGGGACTTCCGTTCACTCTCCCCATGGCTGCCAAGATGGCCGCTCATTGACCTAACACTACTGGCAAGATCAGTGAGTAGGGTCGCCTGCATTTCGGCATATAGCAACATGTCCTTCTTAGAGGCTGAGTGACATACAATTGCATGTACATCTCACTTCTAGGAGGTACCTGGAATAATCAGACTCCTCCAATGTTTCCAGAGGCCAGGGGAAGAAAAATAGGCAGTTGCTAATTAATGGGCATGAAATTTCAATTATTCAAGATGAATGCAGCTTAGAGATCTGCTGAGCCACATTCTCCTATTGTTAAAAAACTGACGTTTAGATGATAGTAGTACATTTGGGAGCTCAGTTGGGGAATCACATCAAAATGGGATATTTCTATACTTAATGATCCCTTTTCTTGGCAACAACTTCATGAGTGAGAAAAAGTACTCCTTGAATTTTTTTCTATAACATCATCTCCTTCATATGTCTCTTTTCTGAGACGTACTCATCACTAACTCAATGCCTAGCATGTAACTTGATTGTTGCACTTCTCACTGAATTATAATTATTTTTAATATTTTTGCCTCCAAAAAGAGAATGCTAGAACTGCAAGACCACAAACTTTATTTTTTGATCAGGAGTCTTAGTACAAGTGTTGCCTATTTAAGTGTTGAATCAGCCATTTCTTGCACTATCTTTATTCACAGCCTCTTAATAGGGAAGTTGACTCATCAAATACCCCACTGGTGTTGGGTGGAAAAGACATGAATTTCTCCTAGTATCTACATTCAATCTTATTATTTAAAAATTTCTATTTTGCATGTGATTTGTAATCTAAAAATATAATCTAAAATTATGATAGTACACCTATATAATTCATAATTGATACGTATTTTGAGAGTGCATACTCAATTTCATTTTTCTTATAGAGATGTGGAAAAGATTCACACACTTGGAGGTTCTTAAAATACATGGCCATAATGATTGTGTCAGACTTCCTCAGTCTGTAAGGGCAGCATAGAGACCCGCCAGCATAAAACCTGAGATTTTACAGGAGATTCCAGGTTCTTTTTCATCACAGCACTGGGTTTTATATGGCTAGCTGTGACTTTAGCCAAGGGACTGTATTTCTAACTCCCTTGCAAAAAATGTGGCCATGTGATCAAGTTCTAGCTAATTCAGTGTAAGTGAACAGATTGTTTATGGCAGCAGGAAAGGTGAGATGAAAAGATGCCAAATCATCTATGAGATATGCTGCTGTTTTTGTCCTCTTTCTCATCCCTAGAATTTGGAATGCAGGTTTGATGGCTGATAGTCAGCAGCTACCCTGTGCCATCAGTTGACCTGGAGATGGGAACAAAGGCTGGGGGTGGCTGACCCTACATGACATGTGGGCCCTCCCAAACTTGCCTTGCATTGCTCCCTTTCTGATTTAGGTTACATAGGAGGTAAGAATTTCTCTCAGATTTAGCCACATTTTTCTATCTTTACAGTTAAATGCAAAAAATCAAACAAACAAACTTGAGTCTGACTCCCCCCCCCCCCCCCCCCCCCCCCCCCCCCCCCCCCCCCCCNCAAAAAATCAAACAAACAAACTTGAGTCTGACTCCCCCCTCCCCCCCCCCCCCCAGCTGGCCATCTGCCCAATTTCCTGCACTCTGGAGTTAAAAGGCACCTCTCATGCTGGCCCTCAAGACTGCATCAATGCAGCCCATTCTGAATTGGGAGTCGCCTCTTCTCCACGGGCCACTAGAGCTGTTTCCCAGCATTTGCCACTTCTCCCCAGAGACTTCCAGTTGCCCCCCAAATAAAGCATAATTAGTGTACAGTGAGAGCCGAGTACACTTCCCAGGGCAGCCTCTGGAAACCAGTGCTGGGGAGGAAGGTGTGTAAGGCAGGGAAGAGGGGTACAGGAAAGTGAAAAAGAAGGAAAGGAAGGAAGGAAGGAGAGAGGGAGAAAGGAAAGGAGGGGACGAGGAAAGAAGAAAAAAAAAAAACCCAAAAGTTCCTTTAATAACTGAACTAAACCCTTCATGTGTGTGTTTGGACCTGTGTTTAAAAAAAAAAAAAATCTTTAGGGGACATTGACCAATTTCCATACGATTAATTGCTTATGATGAAGAAATTATTAAAAAAAAAACATAGAAAGCAAACAGAGTCAAATAACTAGGTTTTGTGGTTTGGGCTCTTGCTTGAGGTTATTCATTTCGTTTGTTTGGCTCAAGTTTACACTTTAAGGAGGCTCCTTAGTCATGTTTCTTAAATCTTAGGATAGAAAAGCAGTCAGATGCTCTTCTCCAGCTGGCTCCAAGTACAGAGAGACCCGAGACAGGCTTGTCCTCCTCAGGTGTGGGACAGCGCACGTGAGGACAGAAACACTTTCAGCCAGCGTGCGTAGGGCTCTTTTTGTTAAAATTTGGGAAGTATTTCTTTTTAGCCCATCACCTTGTGAAGACGGTATTGGTGAAATGGATCATGCCTTTGAGAGAGAGAAGAGACCTTGAGGCCATCTCAGAGAGAAGTGACTTGGGCGGTTGCCCCTCGGACGCGAGAGGAAGCTTCCGCGCTGCAGGGAGCAGAGGCAGTTTTTCACACATCCGAAGTGTGAAAGCAAAAGCTTTATAAATTCTGAAAATGACTCTGGTTGAAAAACACACACACACACACAAGATGTAGACAAGAAGTGGAAAGGACATGAATGCCTGTCCCGGTTACAGGGGTAAATGGGTTGTGGTATGTCCATACAGGGAGACCCGGCGGGGGAAGGAGGAGAAACGCTTCAAACCCGGCATGGGGGAGCAGCTCGCAGACGGTCTGTCCTTTGCTGTGTCAGGGTTGGGCCACCTGCAGGAAGAGAGGGCAGGTCCCAAGTGGAATATGCTGGGGGTGTGGGCGCTGCTAGTAAGTACTGGGATTTCAGGGGTGATGACAATGTAGTTTTCATGAATCGTAGGTGCTTACACTGAATGCACTAGAAACATGGAATCATACATTTGTAGATGACTGAATTTTAGGATATGTGAATTATTTCTCAATCAGGTGGGGTAAAAGTAGATAGGACAGGGCCTCCCTGGTGGTGCAAGGGGTTAAGCACTGCACTATGAAGTATCAGAGCCACTGCAGGGCTAGTTCGATCCCTGACCAGGAAGGGGACCCACATGGCGCGGCAGGCCTCTCCTGCCTCCCTGCTCCCCACTCTGTCTGGCGATTCCTCTCACCCTCTGCACTTCTGGCCTGTACCCCAGCTCTTGTATGCATAAATAAATAAAATCTTTTTAAAAAATGTAGAACAAACTTTTCAAAAATACAGGCCTAACTTCTCCATCAGGAATGCGTGACCTCTGCGGGGGCATTTAAAAAGCATGACCCCAAGCTCCAAAGCAGTTGTGCAAGTGGCCACGTCTAACCAGCTAAATTCTTCAAGCTGGCTAAACCCATGGCGCTGAGATGACACAGCAAATCTTTTCCTGTGGAATCACAAGTCCATTTTAAAATAACACATTTATGCTTAATTTAATAAGAGTGTCTTTTTTAAGGGATCAAGCCCAAAACCCAAGTTAACCTAAATGTGCAGGATGCAGCTCCAATGGAAATACATTTATGTAAGTTATAGATGAATTATTCAGTGTTCAGACACCAATCTCATTCTGCATTAAATTACATTGATAGAGGCTACCCATTCCTGACACAAATTAAACATTTGTGAAGTCTGTGCCTCTCTTTCTTTCCTGCCCTGAATGGGGATTAGGGGGTGACCTTCTCTGTATACAGTCGGTGCTTTCATTTTTTTTTCCCAAAAATGATAGGTCATAAGCTCTGCCTGATTCTATTACTTTAAAGGACATAATCCAACTATCAGGACAAACATCTACAAGAGGTACTTGTGGGGTGTGGGGGAGAGAAAGAAGAGGGTGCCCCAGCCCTCAAGTGCTTCTCCCCCCTAGTTGGAGAGAGGTCTTGACCATGATGAGTTAATAAACTATTATCAGGGAAAGACCCCTTAGCCATATGCATGTGGGTCTTCTGGGTTTCTGGGTGTTTACTACAGGTCTGGAAGTATCCTGGAAATATACAAAAGACGTCATGCTTAGGGGCCCTGGAAGTAGAAATACAACGTGCAATTTCCCATATGTGCAACACACTGTTTTCCTATGTTGTCTATGTTTTCAAATCTCTGCAGTTCTTATCTAAGCCCCAAGCTACTGAGAACTCATTTTAGGAAATAATTTCCACCTTTCTTTCTTCTCTCCAGGCTTGGACGGACTGACTATTGTTAAGCTCCTCACCATAGATGGGGGTCTCAGAAGAACAGCTGAAAGGACTTGGGGAGGGCTTTGGGGGGACGTGTGTACACGTTTTGGATGCCAGCCCAGACCTCTGTAATTGAGCTCCTCTCTCACACGAGCAAGTCCTGTTCTCTTTCTACTGCTTTCTTTCTGTTTTGTTTTCCTAAAAAAATATTTATTTATTTTATGCCTACAAGAGATGAGGTACAGACCAGAGTCGCAGGAGGTGAGAGGGTTCACTCGAGACAGAGTGGGGAGCACAACAGGCAGATCAAGTGAGATACACTACGGAGGGGAGCAGCAGGCGAGGCAGGAGAGGTCTGCTGCACCCTGTGGGTCCCTCCCTGGCCGGGATCGAACTCGCGCTGCTGTGTTGCAGAAGTCCCACAGTGCTCAACCCCTTACGCCACCAGGTTGACCATCAAACTGGCATTCTTTAGGTAATGATTCTACTTTTGTGTCCCTTTCCCCAGCTTTCACTCTCATACCAATCGGTGGTCTATCTATTTTGTAAAATTATCTTGCACATAAAAGTTTTCTTGCACACAGAAATCCTCTCTGAGGTTTACTGCCTCTTGTAAAATGCCAGTGGATGAGTCTGGGCATTCTCAGGCCACCAGCTACCTGAAGTCCTGTGTTGCCAAGGTCACTCTAAGACCGGTGAGGAACGAAATGCACAGTGAACGTGGCCCTGAACCACGAGGGGTTTGACAGTCACAGGAGGAACCAGGTCCTGGGGGACACTGGGTGCATGGCTGAGGACACCCCCACAGCCCATGCACTATTGCTATGGTCCTTCACAGGTTGTTAGGGGATCTATTTCCCTAAAAATTATTAGCAAAGATTCCCTCAGGGTGGAGGCAAGGGGAGATTTGTTTGTTTTTGGACGTTGCTGTAAGAACACACTTCGAGAACTAGGACTTCTCTGCATTAGCAAAATCCTTTAAGAACCAACCTGATACATATTCATAGACTCTGTTCTATATGCAAGACGCCCGCAGCATGTGGCAGTGTGGATGGATTCACACCAGTGTCAAAATCCCACTAGAGTCACTCAGATGTGCAGGGGAAATGCGGTGAGACTGTTCGGAGTCGGCACTTGATCTGGTCTACCGACTGCCCCCACTGGGTGCTGGGAAATGAAGGCAGCCTCTCGAGTCTCTTCCAGTTCAGCAGTTCCCTTTCTGTGAAAGTTTTCTGCTGTCTGGGCCCAGTTTCCTTTCAGGGGTTTTAAAGTTCAGAGCTCTTGGTCTCTCAGTAAATCTGTAGCTTCTCTACCTCCTGCACCAATGGAGTCTGATGGGGGAAGTGGGCGTTACTGTGCACTAATGCCACTTGAGGAGGGGAGGAGAAGGACTTCCGGTCCTGTAAGGGTTCCAAGGACTTCTGGTCCTGTAAGGGTTCCAAGGCATTACCTTGGAACCCCTGGACAGTTCCCTAACACCCCCACCATCCCTTGCCATCTCTGACAAAGGCTAGGCTAGGCCAGGACCCAGGGCTTCCTGTTCCTCTTCCCTTGCACACCTGTCTCTTTGAAGGGATCACACATGGGGGTAACTTTCATTTGATCTCTTGTCTCTTGGTTTGTTAAGTGGAAGCTAAAGGACTTGAGTCACATGTGTCATTTTGTCTCACGTCAACAAAGCTTGGCTTTCAAGATCTGCATCATATGGAATTTCCATGTTTATTTTGTTGAAAACTATCCCTGCCGTTTTCCATATACTGCACCACTTGCATTGGACAGAAAATCTGCTTGTAGTGGGCAAAATGGATGGACCTCCCAGTGATGCTGTACATGAAATAAGTCAGAAAGAGAAAGGCAGATATCAGACAGTTCACCTACCTTGGAATATAAATGACTAGAAACCATACAGCATGCAGGCAAAATACAGTAAAAACAAATCTTGGACTTAGTGAAAGAATCTTTTGGTTACCAGAGAAAACAGGGATAGGGGAAGAGGGGCTGGGGGAAGAAGGCAGAAGGGGTGTCTGCACCGGTGATTTGGTGCAGGGTGAGTGAAACATGGCCCCAGATGGAGGAGTAAAATCACAACCCCCAGAATTAAAATAAAATAAGTTGGAGACTGAAAAATAAATTCTGCCAAAACACGTATCTGGATTATAGTCATTGAAAAACCTAGTATTTTCCAGAATACACAAACACTAGCGTCTGCTGCTTTGTTCAAAATGGCTTTGACTATAAGTGCATCTGTGCTTCTCCTGGTCAACAGCCCATTCTCTTCCCAGGCAGCTTCGTGATCTTTACTCAGTCAAGGGGAGGGGAGGCGGTAAGGTAAAAGGCAACCCAAAGAGAAATCATGCGTTTTCATTTCGTCATGCCCCAAACAGCTATTGCATTAGACAAGGATGCAAAATACATATTCCTTGTCCTTGAGTAACTTTTGAGTTATTTCTAGAAGTAGGAAACAAATGCAACCCCCACACACTAAAAGTTGTCCTATTGTTTGGTTCCAAATGAATGATGCCAAAAGGGAACTTGCATAGCCAGTGAGTGAAGTCATGTGAGCCTGGAGTTGCTGAAGATAGATTTGGGAAGGTGGGGCATGAAGTCACCCCTAAAGACAGACAGACAGACCTGGGGAAAAAGTGGGAAGGGAGTTGTTGAAGGAGCAGTGTGAGCAGAGACACAGCAGTGGGACAACGAGAAGCGCGTGTGGTGTGAGGCCTGCTGAATTCGAAAGATGCGCTGCATGTGCCCACAGGCCTGGGGAAGATCAGGCTGTGAGTGGGCTGAAGTTGACTCAGCAATTGGGAACTCGAGCTTATCCTTTTGAGAGTAACTGGGATCCAAGAAAGGCTTTGAAAAGGGAGACTCTGTGGTCTGAAGAGATTTAGAAATTCGGCTGTGCCAAGAGCACATGAAATGCGCTAGAGTTGTCCAGATGGCAGGGATCTGGAAGGAGGCTCTGTCAAGTATATTAAATCTCCTGAGGCATGTTGTGGTAGTTTGTATTTATTCAATTAATATTAGTAATTGTATCAATGTAAGTTTTACACAAGCTGAGTTCAAGAGGGAAATTCTTGAAGATAATGGTAATGACCCATTACCATTGGATCAGTGAGATATGGGTCCATGTATTATGCCATGGAGTATTATACAGCCAGTATAAAATATGAAATGCAGCCATTCTCAACACAATGAAGGGAATTTGAGAGAATTATGTCTATCAGTGTGTCAAAATGATAAAAAGAAATACTGGACAGTCACATGCCCAATAATGGAACAAAGTAAAACACTTTCAAAAACTAGTGAATAGCAACAGATACACTGAGGGCTGTGAGGTTAAGAAGGAGGGAGGAGGGAAAAGGATGAGGGGAACATGGGATCATGGTAGAAAAAATTAAATTTTAAAACTATATGTGGATTTGAATGAATAGTAGAATCTGATAGGTAGACATCTGAAGTCTATTTGAGGAAAATGGAGGAGCAAGAAAATAATGAAACCGAGAAACTGGAGTGACTGTGGAGGTCCTTCATATTTGGCCTATTTGGGGAAACTTTTGGTTGAGATACAGTTTGAGGGTACTCAAATTAAAAAGGTTTTTGTACATAAGTCATCAAATTTGTTGGAAATGTGTCAAAAGTTTGAGCTCAAACGGCAGGTAAGAAAGAAGAGTGGTCTACAGTGAGTCTTTGAAAATGTCAGGCAGCACTTAGGGTAAAGTGAAAAATAGCACTGCACTAATAAAATTGCCACCAATCAGGTGATGGGAGCAACTTTCACAAGTATTTCCCCAAGCAACCCATTTCAAAAGTGATTTTTCAGCGTGCTGATAACAGAATGGGGTTGTTTCCAGAATCTCAGTAAGAGGTCAGACATCTTTTCTTATAAGAGCCTCTCCATTCCAAATGTGACCCACTGAACACAAAGCTGTGTTCTGGCAATGCGAGCACATTATAACACAAGGAAGTATTATAACGATGAACACCTACTGGGTGACTGGCAGGAAACTGACCTAGGAGACTGAGCCCCAAGGATTTTTCGTGTCCACCGCAGTGTATTCTGACCAAAAGACAATCCTTTCATGCCAGTGACTAGTTCTGATTCGGTTATGGAGACACAACTCACTAGAGAACAGAGAAATATGACTTTCCAGTACTAGAGTTTGATATATCCCTTAAAAATCACCGAAACCCCTTTCCCTTTGCTCTAACCACATCCAGGTCATTATTTTGCTCCACCCCCCTAGCTCCCAGGGAGACCTGGATTGTGGGGATCAGCACTCAGAAGTCTCAAGAACCTACGAGGAAGATTTCTCCCATGGTTTGTGCTTATCTCGGGAAATGAATAAAAACAAGTTAGGAATATCCAAACCGCAGACCAGGTGCTGGATTTAGAATGACTACATCAGGAAGTAAATGCATCTTGAGGCAAATCCTTAAATATAGTTGGCCATTTGTTCTTGTAACTTTTTCTTGAAACTTGCCATAGACAGCATAGGATAAATCTCTGTCACATGTAACATTGCCAGTGGAGTGGAGGTGGAATGTGTGGAGGGAGAGAAGGAATTAAAATGCATAACTTTGGAAAAGACTGGCAATCTAAGAAGACAAAGCAGGTTGGGACCCATTAAAGAGTGCAAAGAATAATGAGGAGAAGGACAAGAAAACTGTGTCGTTCTAGCAGCCAAGGCAAGAACTAGTTGATAGGGCAAGTTTGCAGTGAATATTCCATTACGATGAATAAAATGCTCTGAACCCTTTAACAGATGTTAAGAATCATCATGTTAAGAATGATTTGGATGGAGGGTGGAGGCAGAATATAAGGCATGTAAAGGACAAAGGATAGAAGGAATTGTGATGTCAATGAGTTGTTTTTCTGAAGCCTGTTGTGTAGATTTAGGTACGTGTGAGACCAGGGCCTGTGACCAGAGAGGGAAAGTGGGGTGAGCTTTTGCAGGGGAGTCATGGTGGAGGGGCACAGGTATATGGTCAACTGGACAGCTGTCATGGAAAGCACAGACTGGATCCTTTCCCCCTGGGCCAAGTAGCATTTATTCCCCCAAATAGACCTTGTACCTCAATAATGCTGTTATGGGAGATGTCCTTATTCTGGGAGAATGCTTCTTGAAATTGCAGTTCTAAAAGTAGATATCTATAAAATGTTATGACAACTTCTTGAACAAATGTCACATTTTGAACTTTCATAGCCAGTGTGCATATTTCCACCATCTTCCCAATGTCAGGATATTTTGTTTTAGCAAATTCTGCATTGTAAGGAATGGAGTGATAAATGTCACTTTCTTAGCTGCACTAAATGGGATGCTCCATATGGCACTGGTGCACTGCAGATGATGGCTTGAGTCGTTAACCAGGGTTTATCATAAGAGTACTGGATCATTTGAGTGGCAGCCGAGAGTTTTACAATTAGCAGATCAATTCAAGTGCCTTTTCCCCAGTCTTTGCTTTTCTCCACAGTTCTGCACAATCTGCCACTTTCAGTGGCTCTCTCCATGAATACACAAGAACTCCACTTGCTGACTGCTGACTATCTGACTACCCTGAATCTCAGCGTTCCTTTGGTACTTCCAAAGTGACTTCTCCTTCCTTACCCCTTTTGGGTCTATGCCATTTGTTTTACCCTAGTCCCTCTTTTTTCTCAAGATACGTTCCCCAATATTTCACCCCATTTGTCCTCAACCACATTTGCATGACTACTCTTATGTTTTCGTATCACAGGCACATGTCTTAAACAGTTTTCCATTTTTCTGGCAAAGTTTATCATTGAAACTTCATCATTGTATAAAAGTCAAATGTATCATTTTTCAAAATTGAAGTAACATAAAATTGCAACCATATAAATCTGGTGTGCATCACTGAGACTCCACATGTGTAGAAGTGACATTAATTTCAGCACTAAAATTCCACTCACCATGGCTTTTTACACACACATGCACGCACAGACATGTATACATATAATATACTTGACCACATAATATGCTAAAATAAGTACGGTTCACTAGTAACATAAGCAAATGACAAAATAAGAAAACATTTTTATTAAATTGAGCAAAAAAGATTCAATTAAAACAACTCTTTTAAACATATTTTTACTGGCACAGTAAAAAGAATGTATATGAACTTATTATTTATGGAAGAAAAATGTAAGCAAGTAAAAATGCTAACTATACTCATTAGTAATGAAAATGCTTGGTTTACAGTGAAATATATTTACTACCATCACATAAGCAATAATGAATTAAGATAATACTCAATATGGTCAATTTTACAAGTGAACATTATTCTTAATATAACTCATAAAATGAGTTTAAAATCTTCTACAGGTAATACATCAAGAGACTTAAAAGTGTTTGAAATGGTTGACTCATATTTGTATTTCTAGGCTTCTGCCTTGAATAATAATTCATACGTTTGCACCACGACTTAGCTACAGTAATTCTCACTTCAACAATATTGTCACCAGTCAAACCGCCCCTTCAGCAGCAGCACAATCCACAGTCCCCTGTAAATGCTAAGTGGGCGGGACTTGCTTGTTGCAGAAATACGGTCAATATCATCACCCACTTCATGTCCACAACCCCCAAGACTACCATATCTTTGGGTCTTAGTTAATACACAATAGACATAGGGCTGGGATGCCTGGGCAAACATGAAATAATTATCAAAAATCCTAGATTGTGTGTGTGTGTGTGTACACTGGTGTGGGTGGGGCCCTTGGCTACACCACCCACTTTACCAGCAGCTGACTGAGCATCAATGGTGCAAGAACTTAACAAACTCTAAAACCGCCCTACCTCTCTAGAAAGAAAGGGCATGACAATAAAAGCCTATGTGAATGGCCTACTACCCAAGATTACTTTATTTCAGTGCCATAGTTTGGTCTCTTATATAGAGCCGGCAAGAGTCTACTCAATGTTTCTGTCTACTTGGGTTTGTTCCTCTCTATGATTTACATGAAGCCTCTATAGCACCCTGCTATTATAGTCGTAGGAAGCAGCATCCAGAAAGCTAGCTGTGTACACACACACACACACACACAGGCAATACAAGCTAAAGACAGGAAGAGCACTCATGGGTTTAAAGTAGCATATGCTAATTAAAATCACTTTACCTTAAGAGAAAGTTGCGAGCTGACTTTATCCCATCACAGGGTAACACTGTGATCCACTCCTTAAACCTTCCATTCCTTGAAACTTGTTGAACAGCTGTGTCTATACATAGTGTACTGAGCTTGAAAGTGAGCCTTCAAAATAAAATGCAGTCTTTTGAAATTCTGGCATTCTGGTGGGTTTCAAATGGTCAGCAGTGGCCCGTGGACCTAGAGACCAAGGAGGGACTGCTTCTTGCCAGGAAACATCAATCAGAGCCCTGGTGTTCAGAAACTACTCCTCTCTCTGAAATTCTCGAAATGCCATTGAGCTTCCCTCGCTGACAGAGCATCCCCGGCTGGAGGGGAGCTAAGTCCTCCTGTTGCAGAGCGAGGCACTGCTCTGTCGACGGTGGTGGTTGCTACATTGACAGGAAAATGTCCAGGATCTCCTGTTGTGGCGTGGGAGATTAGATGGCAGATGTCATTTGAAAAAGGTACTGCTGGAACAACATATTTCAGAACTGCCTCTTCCTTGGCAAGTCTAAAATAGATCTGTGGGAAGAGCAGATGACTCACCGACCACTTGGAATTTAGTCGGAGCCTCAGTGGACTAAGAGGGTCCGAAAGTTTCTGTCCACCGCCAGGGGCCATTAACTGGGCTGATCCCAAAGAACATTAGATATAAACATGAATTCAGTGGAATTGACTGGCAACTTTTCTCCACCTCTGCTGAAAGATACTTTCTTTCTCTGGAATATTGACATGGAAGGGGGCAGGGCAAGTGCTGGAACTGGGCAGGAGGGAACAGAAGCATTTTATCCCAGAGACGGTCAGCTGCAGGAGAACGTGGACTGAACCCAAGAGGAAGTGTCATACTAAACAAGAGCCAAGTGCCATGCAAAGGACTCACATGTGCTTTCTTCAAAGTGAGGCAGGGGCACCTGCCAGAGTCTCAGGTGTGCCTCCCATCATTTTCTTTCAGTGGCCGTGCTTTTTCCTGTGTATCTCCTGTCTAGATGACCACTCACCTGTCGTGCACCTGCGCAGGTGGGATATCAGAGCCCTTCTCTCTCAAGAGTCTGTGTTTCCTCAAGCTCTCCAAGGTGGGTGGTCCAAAGACCTCACCTTGCTGAGTTCCTGCCAGCGGGGCTCGTTTGTCTCCTGCTGATGGCCCTGGAGTTCCAGCTGGGCTTGTCTCCTAGCACCCACCCACCCAGAGTTGAATTTGTCTTTTATTTCCCCCAGTGGATTTGATGTCTGTTTGCTGCTTCTCTCCCCCCATTTCTACCCAGGAAGGTGCAACCTCTCCATTGGGCCGGGGTACCCCACACAGTAGACACGTCCTCCGAACAGATGCTGTCGTCACTGGTTGCAGTCTCTTCACCGGGCACCAGTTGCCCTCCAGAGGAAGATCACATGGAATGTGGACCCTCACAGACTCACTGTGAGACAGGGACCGTCCCCCTGTTGGGCGGTTGTCCACTCACATGTGATGCTGCAGAGCCCTGAGAACCACCAGGCGCTGGGGCGCGGGAGGGGGCAAGGCTCAGAAAATGCGATCAGATCCGGGATTTTTTTGTTTGTTGTCATCAAATGGATTGCTGAACGGTACAATTTTGGGGGCAAACTCATTTTCAGAGGTAGGTCCCGGCCACCAGGAGGTAACAGATGTGGGATCTCATTATTTATTCTAAGGCACACGTGCCAACTTCAAGATGTGGACAAACATTGAAACTCATCACAAGATTTTTGTCTGCATGGTAAATTAGATCCATGAACCTACCCAGTTTTGCACTTGTTAGACTTGCTGCCTGCAGGCCAGGACTCTGCCACCCGTCCCCACCCCCACCCCCAGTCTGGGTCTCCCCAAATGAGCCTCTCTCATTGCAGTTGTGTTTACCAGTTTTGTTTTCATTTGGCACTGATTTTGACTATGATTTATGCACATAAAAGGGATAAACACATGTTTTTTATATGTGTAGTCCTCCTTCAGAAACCTTCAAAGTGAAGTTCAAGGCTGGTTTGTGTCATAGGAAGAAAAGTCACATTACAAGGGAAGCTTTCCTGTTGGGGTTTGCAAATGTGACTTTGCTCCTGTAAAAACCATGTCAAGAAGAAATTATTTCCATTTCACTTGTGAAAAAACATGGCCGATGGGCCTATTTTTCAATGGAATTTCCTTTCAAAAAATTTTTTTTCCTGTCTACAATGTTTATGAAAGCCAGGTGGAGGGGGTTTTGATTGCTTTCAAAGGGAATCAAAAGACAAACTACACGAAGCATTTGTATTTGCCACCCTGAATAGGGAGCGGGAGCTGGAACGACATGGCGATGTGATTACTAGCTGCTGTGGGTGCTTAGAGAATATCTGTGGTTGGATAAAAAGAGTCCTGTTTCATGAGGATACTTATAAGACATCCACAGAGCTCATAGCTCCCCAGAGAACAGACCTCCTACCTGGCTCTTAATGAGTAATTCGATGCCATTTCACTGACCTGTCACATTACCTTTCTGTGCTGTAACTTGCTGAACCATCAAATATGTGGGGAGGGGGGTCTGTTCATATACAAATTAAAGAATGTGGGGTTATTTTTGCAAGGCAGAGACCTGACAATCAAATACCTTGAGTATGATGTTCTTTACATAATGTTCTATTTGGCCAACAGAAAAAAATAAACAAATTTGAGCTTGGAAATTGTACATTGTAGTAATAGAATAAATATCACTGGATGCTACTGAAAGGTGCAGTTCACTTGGAAATTTCTGAAGTGTAGAAAAGGCTGATTTTTCTTTTTAAACAGTGGGCATCCAACTTTAGAAATAAACAGCTTTTTGATTCCAGATAAAAATTTGTCTCTTTATATTCTGACCTTAAAATAATTTGCAAGCATGAACGTATTGTCATTCTTTTAGAGACATTTATTCTTTCTCATTTGCTTTCTCTTCACTTTCCCATGGGTAGCCACAAAGATAAACGCAAATGATTACTGATGTTATTTTCTGATATGACAAAACTGAGTATAGTTTGGGAACTTATTTCTTTGAAATGATAACCTGGTAGATTCGTTTCAGAATAGGAACTTTCCATCAAATCAAGTTGGATCACTGAACGATAAATATCTGCATTTTTTGACTTTCAGTAATTTTGTTTTCCTTTGTCTCTAGACTTCTTGTTTACTGGTTTTAAAATAGTTAAGGTTGATAATTTTCCAGAGATGTCTGCTATGTGTTCTTTAATAAAATGTCATTATAGAATCTCTTGACCTGAGGAAATAGGAATTAAAACTATAATGGGAAGAGAGGCATGCCGCAATGAATTGTGGGTATGTGTCTGTATTTTGAGAGAGGGAGCGTGGGACTCAACTCCACGGGGATGTCTTCCTCCCAGCACTGGCTGTCCCCTGACATGCATTTATTGCCCTCTTTCCATCCCCCCGCCCACCCCAGGATGTAAGAAAACAAAAACAGTGACTTGTTTTTCTATTTTGCTTCTCTTTATCCAGCAACGCTATTAGGACCTTTTTGATTAGGGCCCGTTGACTAAATATTTGTCAAAGTTAGGGGTCTAGGTTTTGAGTGGTAACAAGGATGAAAAAGCCGCATCGAGGATGTTGATGTTGGTTTTATTTTGAGGTTGGGATTGGTGCTACTCGAGTTCAGACAGATGCTTTTTCTCAGTGAGCAATTTCCCCAGTGAAAACTCAGTTCTGAAAAATAGCTTGAATATAAAGACATGGTGGCGATTACAAAGATATAACAATTCATGCCCTCAGAAAACACCATGATTAACAGTGGGAACCATGAATTAAAAGAGGGAAAGGGAACAAAGTGTGTTTGGTTAATATGATTAAGAAGAATGGACTTATTCAGAAAAGAACAGACCACTTGGTTGTTACAGCGCAGCTGAATTTCTGAAATCTTTGAAGTAAACATTCAAGGTAAAAAGATGGGTTTAAGGAGAAGGGATTCCTGGCTTCCTACCCTTCACCCTCTGTATCTGTATCCTAGGGTAGGTAAGAAAATGTGCGAGTAAATTGCAAGATTTTTAAAACGAGGTATAATTTGTCAACGGTATTTTTAGTTTCAAGAGTGCTTGAGAATAACTAAAGGCTCTTAGTTTGTAAAAATATCTCCTGGCCACAGGAGGCCACTGTGACTGTAATTATGAGCCCCTGGTAATAACACACCTTGGAAGATACTGCGGACTACTTAGTATATTATGGCTGCTCTTCTGGGCATCTGGAGCACTTGTTCATGCACTCAGCTAACCCTTCTCATGCTGGGCCATCTACCGGCATAGACACCACTTCTCTTACACTGTAAATGTCTCGCACATCAGTAATTCCCAGCAAGGACACATTATCTGTGATCTCAGTCAACATTCAGTGGAATGAATGAGTGAACGATTGAATGGTTGGCAGAGACAGAGTTTAAAATGCACTTTCAATTAGATTGTGTTTTGAATAATTGTTGTGTTCTTATTTATCGTGTCTGAATACACTCTGCACCACATAGATCACAGATTATGCTATGGAGTAGGTAAGGAATAAATGATATTTACCTGAATTAAATTAGCATTGACCTGAGTTCTACTAAATCCTCTCTGGCATATCTGGATAGGGTAGCAAGAGTCTTTTATAATTTGTTTCTAACAAATCACTACTTAAAGAGCCTCTTAAAAACTGTTATATGTTATGGAGTGAGGACTGTAATGTATTACACATATTGGTAGTTCCAAAATTATAAAAATATAATTCTGATGATGTTTAAATTTGTATTAGGCATGTAACGCAAGTAGCTGCTTCCTTCAATGTATTTCAGATCATAAAATGATTGTTACTATTTGTTTTAAAATTAATTTCTTATATTTTAATTCATAATACCCTAGAGAAGAATTACCAGTTATGATGATATCCCAAATGATATCATGTATGATAATCACAATAAAAGAAAACGTTACCCAAAAAGGTATGTGCTGGGCCTGCCCTGGTGGCGCAGTGGGTTAAGCAGCGCACTATGAAGCAAACCACAGCCACTGCAGCATGAGTTCGATCCCTGCTGCCGGCCAGGGTGGGGACCCACATGGCACAGCAGACTTCTCCTGCCTCGCCCGCTGCTCCCCTCAGCAGTGTGTTTCTGTCAATCTACCTGTTCTGCATCCTTCTCTGTCTGGTGGATTCTCTCACCACCCCCACACCTCTGGTCTGTACCCCAGTGCTTGTATGCATAAATAAATAAATCTTAAAAAAAAAAAAAAGAGATGTGCTGATCCTCTTACCATTTCCTCATCATGTGGACTGACTTTTAACTACTAGGACAACCTTTGCCTACTAGGAGCCCTGGATTGTTTTATCTATTAATTAAAAAATAGTATCTAAACCGGGAATGCACCAAGATGCTAGGGAGATAGGAAAGAAGCAAGCAGCCTAAAGTGGACAGATATCAATTTCCATTCAGAAAGCACTTTAGGAAGATAAAAATCATCAATCAGATGATGTTATTATTCCCTTAAAAGACATGCAACTGTTGGGACCCCCTGGTGGTGCAGGGGTTAAGTCTCAGCACTGTGATGCTGTCTGCAGCCGCTGCTGCACGAGTTCAATCCCTGGCCAGGGAGGGACCCACAGGGCACATAGACCTCTCCTGTCTCCCCGCTGCTCCCCTCAGCAGTGTATTCCAGTAGATCCACCTGTTCTGCTCCCCACTCCGTCTCTTGTAACTCCTGTCACCCCTCACGCCTCTGGCCTGCACTTCAGCTCTTGTATCCATAAATAAATCAATATTTAAAAAAAAAGACATTTAATTTTTTGCAAGTGTCTGATTTAGACCGCGTGCCTGGTGCACTGTGGAATGCCTACCTTTGTGGGAGACTGCACCGTATTTCATGAGCGCATTGCAGAAAACTGGGTACAGCTCTGTTGGTGACATACTTTGAGGTGAGCTAGTGTGAGCCAGGCATGTCAGGCTGCAGGAGGGATGGATTTAGGTGAAGGATGGTCCTGAGGATCTGGAGATTCAAATTATACAATTTCTCAGCCAGATTTGCACAAATAAGCACACTGGGACACGGTACCACCACTCTCCATTTTCAAATTCCTTGGGTACTGGAGTAACATTGATGGGGAGGTGACTGTCACATCCCAAGACCTTGAATGTCTCCAGAAAGGGCTTTCCAGGTTTGGAGTAGGTCTGGACATCAATAATTACACTGGTTCAGATTAAGAAAAACAAGAAAAGTGTTTTTCATGCTAACCTTTACTATCAATAATTCGAGACACCCTTGAAATCACTATACTTTGCAAACCCACGAGAGTTGAACTGGGATCATGTAATTTTAACCAACACCAGAATCAAAACAAAATGATAAAAATTCCTTTAGGTTGTCTTTTTGCCTTCCTCCAAAGCTCATTGCCATAAATAGCACCTGAGTTGATCTATTCCCATAAGAAGACAGGTGTAGATCAGTGCAGAACCTTCCAGTTGCTAGGAAACAGAAAAGCCCATTAAAAAAAAAAAATCAAGGGCCTCCCTGGTGGTGCAGCAGATTGAGCACCACACTAAGAAGCATTCACCGCACAGCAGTGCAACTTCGATCCCCGCCCAGGGAGGGGACCCACATGGTGCAGCAGACCTCTCCTGCCTTGCCCACTGCTCCCCTCAGCGGTGTATTTCAGTCCATCTGCCTGTTCTACTCCCCACTCTGTCTCTGGTGAATCCTCTCCCCCCCCCCCGCACCTCTGGCCTGCACCCCAATTCTTGTATGCATAAATAAATAAATATTTTTTTTAAAAATCGAGCCATCTCTTCCCCAAGAAGTTTGCAAAGCTTCTAATCTCTTTGCTAGCGTGGTTATATCACAGAGTCCTCCACAGGAAAGTGCATTTTACAAATTTCTTTGTAGAGAGGAACATGTATCCTGTTATTATTAGAGAGGTAAGTATTTCTTTTTCTTATAAAGATTTTGGTTTTAAGGAAGCGACAGTTTCATAACCGCCCTGATTCTTTTGTGTCTGTTTTCAATGAGGACTATTTCACACAGCGTGCATATACGGCTGGTATTAATTTCAGAATGTGAATGGATCCTTTATTATGTGTTAGAGTAAAGTAGAACAATTTAGTGTGAGATTGTTTGTGTTCTTCAGCTTCATGGGAAGGAAAAGAGCAAAAGATTCTGCAGATATGACGATGGCAGAGGACAAAGAGTTAGAGCTTTGGGAGATCAGTGGCGGGGCAGAGATTTTGTGTTAGGATGATCTGTATCACAGACTGTGCTTGCGCTACCAGGTAAGTGTCCTATCTCAGTTTCCCATCTAAACACTCTCTAAGTGTGTGTGTATGTGTGACACTGTGTCTGAGTGCAAGAGTGCATATGAGTTTGTGTGTGTGTGTGTGAAAGAGTATATGTGTGTTTGTGTGAGTCTGGTTGTTTGTGTGTGAAAGAGGAAATCATGTTTGTGTGTGTTTGTGTGTGAGTGTGTGTGTGTGTGTGCCTGCTGAGCAACAGATCTTCACCAATTCCCCCACCCTCCCTTTCTATAATCATTCATGGAAACTTTGTAACCCAGCACATGTTTGGAAAATCTGGGTTAAAAAGTCATTGCCTGGGAAGACCACAGTGTGAATGGAGATAAACACAGCATGCAATTAAAATTATTAGGAGGCACTTGTAATGCTCAAAGAAGGCCTAATCGCAGTGTTTTACTTTTTCTTTTCTTAAAGGAATCCCTTCTCTGACCCACTAATCTTTCTCCAATTCTCCTCCTAGTGCCTCTATTTAGATGCTACAAGATAACACGCCTATGTTATAAAGGGCACAGGTGGTTTGTAGTCCTCTGGGGGGATTAACGATTTCATCAGGTATAAGTCTTAGTTTCTAAACTGATGGTGATGGGGCTCAGGCATTTTCGGTTTGTTGAATTAGTCAGACATTCCAGTATATCCAATATTGTATCACTTTTTTTTTCACATTTTACATTTCACATTTTATTTGCACTTTTTAAGCAGTCAGAATCTGGGTGCTAATCTTTTTTAAAAAAATATTTTATTTATTTATTTATGCATACAAGAGCTGGGGTACAGGCCAGAGGTGGGGGGGGGTGGGGGGGGGAGGTCAAGAGGATCACCAGAGACAGAGCAGAGAACAGAACAGGCAGATGGACTGAAACACACTGCTGAGGGGAGCAGCGGGCCAGGCAGGAGAGGTCTGCTGCGCCATGTGGGTCCCCTCCCTGACCAGGGATTGAACCCTCACTGCTGTGCCTCAGATGCTTCACAGTGAGGCACTCAACTCCTTGTGCCACCAGGGAGGCCCTTGGAGGCTAATCTTATGGCTTTCAGCTTGACAGCTTCCAGCTAAGTGTCATAGGTTGGTTCAAAGGCATTTCCAATGTCTTTGGGATCAAGAATTGTGCACTCAGAAATATCAGATACTTAAGCTTGTTTATTCTCAGTACTAAGGATGATGAAAACATATGGTCAGCAGTTACTTTTTACATCTTATGCTCAGTGCTTTAAATACCGTGACCTGCCCAGAATTTTATGGAATCCTTAGGGAAAAGGAGTCAAGTGCCAGGCGAGAAAGCCACACCTCCTAGCATGGAGAGGCTCAGCCTTGAGTTTATACACAATAAGGTGATTTTGTTTCACATTTAAAAGAATTAAAACTGAACCAGATCACTTTACCTTAGTTTCTTTACAGTTTCCATACTGTACTAAAAGAATTCAACAAAATCCTAATATTATGTCTAATTTTTCACATCTTAGTTTCCGGTACACACTTGTAAATTCTTGCTTGGGTGTGTACATGTGTGTGCTTAAACATTATCTGGTTTTATAAGGCAAACCAAGGGGTAACAGTTGTCTTGTGTTTCAAACTGTGCTAATTTGTTTGTGTAGTCAAAACATTTAGTTAGTAATTGAATAGGAGGAATTGATGTTCTTATAATAAAATGGAAAACCAATGACTTGTTCTCAGAATTTGTTAGACCTTGTAAACAATCCTGATAGATACAGCAGATGGTTGAATGGCCCTTTCTCCCCTGCTTGTGACTGGAACAGCCTCGTTTAGTAAGGCAAATGAGGTCAGCTCTTTGGCTAAGAGGCACATTAATGAGGTCAAGGTCATGGATTCAATTTCACTCCAGTTTTCTTGCCCTATCCCATTGCCATGGGCTGAATTTCTAAGCATAGGCATCCATCCAACAAATAAATCCATGCATGGGCCAAAGGGGAAATAAAGTGTGAATGTGTGGATGGTACCATAAAAATTCATCACCAGTGAAGGAAAACAAACAGCTTGTAAGATGGCAGCTAGGAAGCCTTGAGCCAAAGACTGATGGGGGCACCAAGAGAATGTCGGATGGTGCAGCTCGCGACCCTCAGCAGACCCATGTCGAGACTTGCTGGATAATGTGGAAGACTGCAGGAATGGAGAATGAAGGAGGGGCAGGTCCCCTCCCAGTGAAGAGGACTTGCTCTAGATGCTTCTAATCCTGTTCTCAATTCCTTCCAGGATTTCCTCAACTGCAGAGAGCCAAAACACCCAGATCACACCCCTCCCTGGGGCACCCAAACCCAACAGCTGGTTATAGGAAGGGGAGGGTTGTAAAAAGGCACCTCTCAGCTCCACTCTGCACACTCCTGAGGGTTGTTCCCTGCTCCCTGAGGGTCAGTGAGGCTGAGCTTGGTCCTGGATGGCAGCTTGTTTGTCCTTCTGCCCAAGTGTACTCCTCTCTGTTCCCCACCATAGGTGTGGATTCCAAGGATCTCTCTTTTTTTTTAAGACTTATTTATGTATATAAGAGCTGGGGTGTAGGCCAGAGATGCAGGAGGGTGAGAAGACTCACCAGAGGCAGAGTGGGGAGCAGGTGCATCTACTGAAATCCACTGCTGAGAGGAGAAGCGGGGAGACAGGGGAGGTCTGCTGCACCCTGTGGGTCTCCTCCCAGGCTGGGGATTGAACTCATGCTGCAGTGGCTTGGAACACTTGATAGTGCTGGGTTTTTAACCCCTGCATCACCAGGGAGGCACCCACCAGGGATGTCTCTTAATCAACACCCCAAACCTTGGTCCAGTCTGGACTTACTCTATAGTTTACAGGTCCTTTTGCAAAATAAAAGTCAGGGCAAAGCTTTTGAATATGATTTAGCCTTTCAGGATTCTGATGTAGGGCATGACACTTAGTGTGGGGGCTATAAATGCCATCCTGTGGGATGGATGGCAGGGCTCCACCCATGAAACCAGCCCCACACATGTAGTGGAGATGGCTGTTTCATCAAGAATTCACACAATATAAAATCATACTTCTGACGATTTACTAGAACAGGTTATCCAAAAAGGACAGAAAGTGCAATGCATGTGGTAGTCTTAGAATCCCACAAATGGGTTCCCCTAACATAGAATGGTCACAGGCATTTTATAAAATAATTTGATAAGAAACATCACATCACTAATTTCAAGAAATATAGACCAATTATAGTTAAAGTCATAAACATGTGGAATGCACAAATTTGGACTTTTTAGACAGGCCCTGATCGTATGGAAGTCCACATGACAATGATTGCTAATCTATGCCAGACATTGCCCCACTTGTTGGCTACATTAACACATCAGCTGTTTACCTCTAGGCCACACATGGTCACTGTCATTCCACCTTCACAGATGAGAAAATTGTGGCAGAAAAAAGTCTGTCCAATTCAGGCAAGTCAGAAAGAGTAGAGTTAGAGTTGAATCAGCAGAAAGATAGTCCAACACCTCACGCAGACATCTCACCATACCAAGCCAAGATCATTCATGATATTTCGCTTGAGCAGTAACACAAGAGAAGTCAGATGGGACCTGTTTAGCTTTTCCTAGCAAAAGATTTATCCAATTTTATATGGAAAAGGGTTAGTGAAGAACTAATCTCTACTGTTTACTGTTTTAATACTTGACGTGTATAAAGAAATAAATTGTGCTCTTCATGCATCCAAAATTAGGTTAAGTTAAAATCTACAGCAGTTGGTCTAAGAGACAGGGTACTATATACTAGTCATTTCACTCTCCAGTTCATTAATTTATGAATTTATTTCAGAAATACCCAACACTGGGCTGATAGAATTCATACCAGAAATGACAGTCCGTGCATTCCTAGAATTTACAATCTGGGTAAAGAGATGGAATTTAAAATTCATATAAACAAGCATGAGTGGTAATGGCAAGAAGGAAAACAATCTGGCTTATCTGAAAATGTAATGGGATATTGGATCTTATCTAGAAAATTAAAAATACTTTAAAAGAACCAAGATCTGAATAAACTGTTGGATTTAATCTGAAGGTTGTGAGGAATTTTTAAGACAGAAGAGAAAAATGTACAAAAAGGGAAAACTATTGTGCATTTAAGGAACTAGCAGGTTTATTAGAGCTGAGAGCATGTCCACATTGATGGGATAGAACTTCAGAAAGCCATATGTAACATCCTTTAGAAGATATATGATGGTCTGGGGCCTCCTTGGTGCAATGGGTTAAGTGACGCACTATGAAGCAGACCGCAGCCACCGCAGCATGAGTTCGATCCCTGCCTCTGGCCAGGGAGGTGACCACACGATGCAGCATATCTCTTGCCTCACCTGTTGCTCCCCTCAGCAGTGTATTTCAGTTGATCTGCCTGTTCTGCTCCCCACTCTGTCTCTGGTAAATCCTCTCACCTCCGACACTTCTGGCATGTACCCCAATTCTTATATGCATAAATAAATCTTTTTTTAAAAAAAGATATATGATGATCTTCTGTGTTTGTTTTAAGAAACTGGGGAAATTTTTCAGGTATATATTCTTAAGAGCATGTTTTACCAGAAATGCCCCTGATTCTATATAATTGATCTAGATTAGATATAGGACAGGAAAGAAAAGTCCAGGAATCCAAAAGTCCATTTGGATTTTAAGTATATTTATGAGAAAAATAACGGAATTATGTATGCATAAATAAATAAATCCTTAAAAAAAGAAAGAAAGGAAGGTTCTGGAAGTGCTAGCCTTGAGACTGGGCTTAGCGTGACTGCAAGGAGACAAATGTAGTATTTATCACCACACCTCATGTCAGCTTCTGGAGAAGGCAGTGCCTGTCTGGGCCGTGCAAAGAAGCTTCATTCCTCCAGGACAAGAATAGCGAGCCACTGTCCCCCACAGAGCACGGAGTTACCCAGAGATCACCAGACAGAGGCATGTTAAGTGCTAAGTGAACAAGGGATCTGGCACAGAGGGAAGTTCTTTTGCTGATTCTAGACACCACACCCCTACACTCCCCTACCCCCCACTAAAATTATAGAAGGACACTATAAACTATTCACAAAAGCAAGACTTTGTAACTCTACTGTGCCTCAATAGAGACACTTATGCATGAAATAATTAAGGAGCTAGTTTCAGTTGCAAGAGGAAGTGGACTATCTCCATGAAGAGTGAGAAAACCCAAGGTTTATAAGCAAGGGAGGTAGGAGGGAGGTTGGAACTGGGTCTTAGCTCAGAATCTCTGAGGACAGGATGCTTTTAGAGATTAGCCATTTCACTGAATGATACAGGATGGACAATTTAAGCATCATCATCTTCTGAAATAAACCGAACTCCGATGCAGTTTATCACCATCTGTCCCTCTTTTGACCGAGATGGGTCTCTGAACAATAAGGAGACTGACCAAGACTTCCAGAATGGAATCAGGAGTGCTGAAGAGTCTTTCTTGGGCGTTCTTGTTGGGGTGTCCCTGTAAAACGTTCAGTGAGAGGTGATAGGAAGGTGAGTGGTTTTCAAGCCCCAGAGGTCAGATAAAAGAAAGATTCCGCCAATGAATATAGAGGCACACAAGACCGGCTCATTAAAGTATAGAGCCACGTAGGGCGCCCTAGAGGCGTAAAGGGTTGAGCGCCGCACTGTGGGGTTTCCGCAGCCACTACAGCGCGAGTTCGATCCCCGGCCAGGGAGGAGACCCGCATGGCACAGCAGACCTCTCCTGCCTCTCTGCTGTTCCCCTCAGCAGTGTGTTTCAGTCCATCTGCCTGTAATGCTCTGTGCTCTGTCTCCAGTGAATCCTCTCATCCCCCCATGCCTCTGGCCTGTACCCCAGCTCTTGTATAATAAATAAAATCTTTATAAAATGTATAGCGCCAGGAGCTGAACCGGGAAAGAAGCCAGCCCTATGGGTATTAGGAGCTTGGGGTAAAGAAACACTGAGTCAGCCACAGCCTCTTTGAGTTTCTGGGAGCTCTTGAATATTTTGAGGTTTCTTCCCACAGGCTGGCCATCCACAGATGAGGGAGAAGGACCTGCACACTTCACTAAACTCCCACAATGGCCCAGACAGCTACACCCTCTGTGATGGCAGGTGCGGACGCTTCCAGGAAGCTCAGATCCAACCATTTAGCTCTCAGGATTTCCTTAGAAGTTGGGGAGAGGAGCCAGTTGAAAGGCAACTTTGAGATCAGCCATCACAAGTTAGTCCCCTGTGGCTTCAAGGCAGGTAAAAGTGAGAAAATAGGGGAAAAGGTAGTTGGAGGATTGTAGGTAGAGACTGACGAAAATGGGAAAGAATGGAAAATTTACCATTATGATAGGGCTGAAGGATGCAGTGCAATTGACAGTTTATTGCCAATACTATTTTTTTTCTGTAGGAGAACAAAGTCAAAGAACTGTTTGCACACAAAAACCACCCACATCCAAAAAATGAAAAATGACCATTTACAAAAAGGTACAAAAAATAGCCCAAGCCAGAGACACAGTTAGAATCTGATCACCCCACGGACAGGCTCCAGATACGTGGCTTCCATTAAGACCCATCATTTTCACAGCCTTCTGATCAAAGTAATCCCAAGGAAAGATGATTCTCAACCACAGAATGAAACTGGTCTCTTTAGATTTGGCCTGATTATTTACACAGGTGCAACAAGGATGCTAATTTACCATGTAAGCCTTCTTATGCTTGCTTGGCTTGAAGTTTTTATAAGGGAAAGTTTTACGAGGACTTTTAAAATACCTAAGGAAATGGTGCCTCCCTCGTGGCTTAGGGCTTGTATCTCAGAGCTGTCACTGCTATGGCCTGAGTTCGATCCCTTGACTGGGAGCTGACCCACATGACGCAGCAGACCACTTCTGTCTCTGCGCTGCTCCCCTCAGCAGTGTGTTTCAGCAGTTATACCTGTTCTGCTCCCCATTCTGCCTCTAGTGAACCCTCTCCCTACCCCACACTTCTGGTCTATGCCCCAGTTCTATGCAAAAAAAAAAAATCTTCAAAAAAAGGTACCTTAGGAAATCCACCAAGTCAGTCCAATTTTGTGCTGTCTCCTCTTTCCAAGCTCCATACCCTAAGATTGCTGGCAGCTACCAGGCTGAGCCCCAGTGCATCTAGTCGTCAAACTGGGGTTCTTCCTGAATGAGTCACAGCTGTCCTCCTGTTGCATTGAACACAAGCGGAGCTGGGGTCTTGGAAACCACAGCTATTTTACCTAGGGACCCCCAGCATGAGACCAGGTATATGTTCTCGGGTCAGATTGGGTGGGGATTTCTTCATGTACACCTCTTGCCTGACCCAGCCTGACTGGCTGTATGACTTGGGAGACTCTGGTTAGGGTGTGGTTCTGGGTAGGGCAGGCATTCCCAATTCGGGGTCCTCAAGGCAGAACTTGGGTTTGGTGAGTGGTCTGACCTCGGGAAACTGCGGGCTTTTTCCAGGTATGGGACTTTATCTGGCTGGTGTTTAGTTTGGGGAGCTTCAGGGAGAGACTGGCAGCAGACTCCTACAACCTAAGAAGTCTGAATGCCAGTTTGGTGCAGGCTGGCAGGTGGACCTTGGCAACCTGCTGCAAAGCCTGGGGCTGCACTGCTGGTCATCCTTGACCGCCTGTAGCCTGAGCCCAGGGCTGGCCTATGGGTACACCTCGGGTGATGTCCTGCTGGTTGACCTGGGCAGCCAGCAGGTTGAGCCCGGTGAAGGCTTGCAGATGAAATTCCATTGCCTGCAGGGTAAGCCTAAGGCCAGCCTACTGTCTACCTCAACCAAGCCTGCAGTTGGACTGCTGGTTGACCTGGGCAGCCTCAGCTTATACCTGGTGTAGACACTAGGCTGAGAATAGGAAAGGCTGGTTGGTCAATCAGAGCCTCAGACTGAGCTGGACCAGCCAGCTGTTCAACACCAGCAGTCTCCAAGCTTACCCTGGACCAGCCTGCTAGTGGACCTTGGAAGACATTAGGGCAAGTATAGAAATGACTTGCTAGTTGACCTCAGAGGCTTCAGTACTGAGCTGGGCAGCCTGCTGGTTGACCCTGGCTGCATCCAGGCTGAGACCACTGCCAGACTGCTGGTCAATGTCCTTGTCCAATAGGCTGAGCCCAAGGCAGGCCTCTGGTCAATCTCAGCAGCCTCTAGAGTGAGACCAGGGTCAGATGGGTGAGGATGGGGTTGAACTGCTGATTGGCCTGGGAAGCTTCCAGGCTGAACCTGGTGCCGGGCTGCTTGTAGATGTCCTTGTTCTGCAGACTGAACCCAACACCAGACTGCTGGTCGACCCCGACTGCCTCCATGTTAAATCCTGGGCCAAGCTCCTTCTCCTGCAGGCTGAGCCTGAGGCAGGCCTTCTGTTTGACCTGGCCTGTCTCCAGGGTACCTGGTGCTGGCCTACTGGTCGACCCCAGCATACTCCAGGCTGCTCCTTGGTTCACCCTGTTGCTCAGCTTCCTTTGCCTTTAGGGTGAGCCCAGCCTCAATCTGCTGGTCAGTCTCTGCAACTTCCAGATTTAGCCCATGATGGCCTGTAAGTCAACCTCGGGGCAGCCTCCAGGCTAAAACCAGGGCTGATCTGCCTGTTGACCTCCTTGTCGCACTCTGAGCCCAGGGCAGGCTGATAAACCCAGGAAGCCTGCAGGCTGAGCCTGTACCAGCCTGCTGGTCCATCTCCTTGACCTGCAGCCCAAGACAAGTGCCCTGCTGCTGTTTGACCTGTACAGCCTTTTGCCTGAGTCCAGGGCCGACCTGCTGTTTGCCCTCAGCAGCCTCCAGCTGAGCCTGGGGCGGGCGTGCTTGTTCATGCACCTCGGCCGCATCATGAGTGTGACCAGGGATGGCCTCCTGGTGCACCTTGAAGTCTCAAGGCTGAGCCCAGATACAGCCCGTTGTTTGACCTCAGCAGCCTCAGACTGACCCCAGGAATGGTTGCTTAGGAAATCGGCAACTCCAGATAGAGCCTGTGGTCACCCTGCCAGAGACCCTGGAATCCTGAAGCTGAGCCCAGGAAGAGCCTTCTGGTCTACTTTGCAAGCCTCCAGGCTGACCCCAGTGATTGTTGCCTGGAGCCTCAGCAGCCTCGCAGCTTAGCCCGTGACCATCTTGCTGTCTGACCTCCTGGCCTGAAAGTTGAGCCCTGGGCCAGCCTGTTGGTCAATCTGGGCAACCTCCAGCCTAAGCCTGAGGCCGGGCTGCTGGGGATCTCCACAGCCTCCAAGCTGACCCCGGAACCTACCTGCTGGCCAATTTGGGCAGCTTCAGGCTGAGCACAGGCCCATCCTACAGGTAACCTTGCCACTCTCCGGCCAGAGCCCGGGGTTGGGCTGCTGGGGATCTCAGCACCCTAAAGTTGACCCCGGGTCCTGCCCACTGTGTCAACCTGGTCAGCCTCCTGGCTGACACAGGGCCATCTTATAGGTGACCTTGCCAGTCTCTACACTGAGCCCAGGGCCAGCTGGTTGACTGGTGCAGTGGCTGCCTGGGCTCAGCTCGCGGTCATGCTGCTGGTTGATGCCCGTGGCCGGCAGGCTTAACCTGACTTAACCGGCTTAACCCGGACCAGCCTGCCGTTTGTCCTCGTCAGCCTCCTGTCCAAGGCAGCCTTTAGGCTGAGTCTGGTCAGCCTGTTGCTCAGTCTTGGCAGTCTCCAGACTGCTAGTCCACTTCTGGTGCCTCGATATTGCCAACACCCTTTTCGAAAACAACAAAACTGTTTACCAAATAACACAAGCTACCCATGTCTAAACAACCCTTAATTTACAAAGAGGTACCAAAAAATAGCCCAAGACAATGGATGTGGTCAGAATCTGACCACCCGGAGGACAGGCTCCAGACCACACAGAGGTTTCCATTAAGATACATCATTTCCACAGCCTTCTGATCTAACTAATCCCAAGGAACGAATATGTTCAACCACAGAATGAAACTGGTCTCTTTAGGTTTGGCCTGACTATTTACACAGGTGCAACAAGGATGCTAATTTACCATGTAAGCCTTCCCTATGCTTGCTTGGCTCAAACTTTATTAAAAGGGAACATTTTATAAGGGTTTTTAAAATCACCTGAGGAAATCTAGAAAGTCAAGGAAGAATTCAGTCAAATTTTGTTCTAAGTCCTCTCTTCCCAAACTCCACCAATGTCCTAAGATTGTTCAGCCTTCCCATTAATCAGTCCTCTTGCTACCTGCAGGTTGGAAACCTATAAACCAGGTACCAAGCTCGTTTGCTGAGAAGTCTTTGTTAATATCCGCTTCACAAAGAAACCCTAGATCCTTAAAAGTGTCTGATAGCATCTGATTAAATGAGCATCGTTCTCAAATATTACATTCCAGGTAGGACCTCAGTTTCATAATCAGTGTTTCCAATTATGTTCTTGTAATAAAGACAGGCAAAAAATTATATTGCATTTTGTAAATCTTTGCAGACAATATTTCTATGATAATAGAGATATTCATAAAAGTAGTGGAATTCTGAAAGAATCAAGAAAGAAGACAAATATTTCATAAAATGTTTCATTTCAATTTATAACATTGATATCAATTTTCTAAAGTATTTTGGGTTCTGGACAACTTGAAGGATAAATAGTTCCTTATATAGCCACACATTTGAAAATAAAAATATTGATAAAACTTACCTTCATCCCTCATTAATGCATCAGTCCCATTTAATCTAATGTATCCATGTGCTTTTTTATTATTAAGATTTTATTTATTTATGCATACAGGAGCTGAGGTATAGGCCAAAGGTGGGGGCAGGATGGTGTGAGAAGATTCACCAGAGAGAGAGAGGGGGGAGCAGAACAGGCAGATCGACTGAAATACACTGCTGAGTAGAGCAGTGGGGAGGCAGGAGAGGTCTGCTGTGCCCTGTGTGTCCCCTCCCTGGCTGGGGATCAAACTCTGCTGCAGTGGCTATGGAAGCCCCACCGGGGAGGCCCTTAACCCCTTGTGCCACCGGGGAGGCCCTCCGTGGGCTTTTTGACTACAGTTTGGAATTGCTGACTCAGTTGACAGAGAGAGCGCCCCAGGTGTGTACATAAGACCTCCAGAAGCCAAGTAGACTTGACATGGTGCTAATACATGGGGATCTGGGGCATCTCCTTTGTGGAGGCAATAACTTATTTTCTGAGGCTGAGGAAAAGAGCTTCTAGGAAAGCATCAGAGTAACACAAAAACAACATGTAAACGACTAAAGACAAAGTAACTGTTACCTTTTTCTGATAATTTGCAAAAGCAAAGATCCATGAGACAATCACAAGAAAAATACAATGGTCAAGAAATGTTGGTGATTTTGGGAAATCAAGACAAAGAAGATTTGAGACAAAATATTTACAAACATAACGATTAACTGCTTCTAAGAAAGGATATTAGGGCCTCCCTGGTGGTGCAAGGGATTAAGTCTCAGCACTATAAAACTGTCCACAGCCACTGAAGCACCAGTTGAATCTCCAGCTAGGGAGGTTCCAAGGACACAGCAGACCTCTCCTGCCTTGCTTGCTGCTCCCCTCAGCAGTGTATGTCAGTTGATCTGCCTGTTCTGCTCCCCGCTCTGTCTCTGGTGAATCCTCTCACCCCCACACCCTGGCCTGTACCCCAGTTCTTGTGTGCATAAATAAATAAATCTATAAAAATAAACAAAGGGAATTAGTCCTAGTTTATAAGAATGGATGGGCAAAATAACTCAGAGAAATACCTTCAGCTATTGTATAGAATAAGGGATGTAATATTCCATGACTACAGTAAATATATGTTTAGACCATATCAAGATTATTAGGCAAAAAGATCACGTCAATCTAGAGAAGATCCTAAGTACTTGAGGATTGAAAGAATCTGTAGCTCAGTGAAGTAGTTCCCTGCATCATATCATGACCTAGAAGTGTCTCCATTCGACTGAAAGAAGTAAAGTTATGATCAAAGAACACTTAAAAACACAGCCAGAATTAGTGTCAGCACTTCATGCCACTGCCTGCCAGGGCAGCTTCGGTACAGACAAGCCAGGTCCTGAACAGTGGGGCACACATCTCTCTGGGGATCTCCCAAGCAGAATACACTTTCTGAGGTGTTCTATGATGGCATTTTGCCCATAGGGGTTGAACCTGGAGAAAGCAAAGCATCTCTTCTAACTGTGCTGCTCACCACGTGCAACAGTAACATCCAATCAATTCTCTTATTTCTATTGCTTTTCTTTTGCAGGGTGAAAGAACAAATTCTTTGTGATTCTCCAAGCACCATCAGGGAAATTGTAAAGTTGTTTCACTGAAAATAAAATTAGGTTTTGAGCATGAAAAGCAAAGTATTGTTTTGATTTTGGAGATTGGAAGATTTGAATAAGAAACGATCGTGGGTTACTAAGAAAGAGGAATGGCTATCTGCTTAACCAAGGAGATGAAAAATTAAGTCAAAAATATACATGGGAGGTCATATAATTGCAAAGACACTTGGCTCCTTCATAAGTAAGCAACCTGTGTTTTCATCAACCCCCAGGGCTTAAACAGTCATTCCATGAAGGCCAGGGGCTACTATTTGGATAGGACAGAGATTTTGCTATCTTGACACAGTGCACAGAAGGTAAGATAAACTTTTCTAACCTCCTACTAAGAAACCAATAATCTAAGAACATCTCATTACATCGGAGAAGAAATCCAAAATCTAGAGTTGCTTCAGTATCATTTTTGTTAAACTCCTTTTGAAAACCGTATAAATGAATCTGTTAAACCTCAGCTGTTTTTGACCATCTTGGCAACTCAAATTCTTTATCTGAGAAACTACATCAGTTTTCTATATTCATTTGGGTTTCATCCACTCTTGAATTTTTCTCCTGGAATAGCAACCGTTATATATTAGAGGAAAAAATAACTCTGTTTCCTTAACAAGAATTCACCCCACATATCTTGCAGACAAAGCTGTGTGTATATCTTTGCTATGATTACCACTAGAATCTCATTCACAAATGCTGGTGATAAGCTTTGATATAATAACTTCCATTTCACTCCTATTTCACTTCCTTCTAGGAGGTGAATATATGTTCAGTTCTCACCAATACAGCAATGCTTTGCAAAAGGCTAGCACTCATTTCCAATACACATTTCCCAATTTTATTATGGCCATAAACATCCCTTATAGAATAACCTGTCAATATGTGAAACTGAATTAAATAAAGATGCAGATAAATGTAGCTTCTACATAACATGTAAACAATGAGAAGCAAATATGTATACACAGAAAATCAAGCTCGGGGAACAATATGCTTACATTCTGTCTTAGAAATTGTCTAGGAAGCTAATAAATCCCTGTTAATTAACTCAATTTAGTGTCAATCGAAGGTAGGGTGGTTTCTTAGTATTTTTCTTGGAACTCAAGTGAAGTCCAACATTATCAGGGGCAGTAATGTCAAAAATAGCAGAAACTGAATTTTTGTTTGTTCTGGGAAATTTCTGGAAGGTTTACCCATAAAAAACTTTTCACTGGAGAATCACCAAGAGTTCCTTGAAAAATAGGTCATGGACAGAGCAGGAAGTAAGAGATATGGGCACTTTACTCTCAGAACCTTTAAAAACTTATAGTCCTGAATCTTGTATTTCAGATAACAACTTTATAAAATGTAAATCTTCAATTTTTTCCCCTGGAATTATTAGTAAGATTGCATCATTTGTTACATTGTGCAAATATGAGAGATCATGGATATCTGGATGGAGAGCTCAAGTAAATCTGTTCCACTGATGATTTTTTATTTATTTTTAAAATTTATTCATATATTTTTACATCATTGTTCTTTTTTGTGCAAGCTTGATTTCTCCTCTCAGGAGTAGTCCCCATATAATTACCAGCACCAAGATACCTGTGAACTGTCACGGCAGTCTCTTGTGCTTTCCCTCCCCTGTTTAATACCTTTCCCTCCGCCTCCCCTGCTGAATGTCTCTGATCTATTGTTTGCCTGGTAAGTTTGTCTCCCCCCCCCTTCCCTTGTTAGTTTCCTTTATATTCCTCCTATAAGTGTGACCATCCAATATTTTCCTTTTTCCCACTAACTTATTTTACTGAGCATAGTCCCTTCTAGTTCCATCCTTATCAAATGGCATGAATTTATCTTTTTGATTGCTGAGTAGTATTCCATTGTGTATATATGCCACATGTTCTTGATCCAGTCATCTGTTTTGTTTGTTTTAGTTTGTTTCCATATTTTTTCTGTTGTTTGTTCCCATATTTTTGCTGTTGTAAATAGTGCTGCAATAAAAACAGGAGTGCAGGTTTCTTTTCAAATTAATGTTTTTGTGACCTTTGGGTATATCCCTTGAGTGGAATTGCTGGGTCACATAGCAGTTCCATTTTTAGTAGTTTGAGGAGCCGCCACACAGTTTTCCATAGTGGTTGGACCTTCTGCATTTCATCCAAAGTAAGACAAGACAAAACAATAACATTTTACATGTGCCTTATAGAATGCAAATTTTATTTAAATAGCTAACAGAAGACCAAATATCAGTTAGAATTCATTTTGTACCATCTCACCCACATTTTAAAAGATTTGTCTTCATGTCCTTGAGTTGTCAGCTTACAAATAGAAAGCCTATTGATTTTACATGTAAATCCAAAATAGCCTCAGACCTATAAGAGCACTATGCTTATAGCAAGAGAATTAGCCTTGTAAAGCATGATTATGTTAATTGGCACCAATGCAGTATTAATATACATATTTTAAAACTCATAGTGGATATATTCCTGAGACACCTTATCTTAGCTTGCAGAATATATAGTTTAGCTTTCAAGAAAAATTAGTCAACTCGACAAAAAAGGAATGAATTTAAGAACATATATTTAACTATACAGTAATGTGTCAGAGTTTCAAAAACACTTTATATTTAACTTCATATTAAATCAGTGATTTGTTGTTTTTGTTTTTGTTTTCAGTTGACAACCCCAAATTTTACATAGGCTACAATTTAACACCAATAGTTAGATCACTGTGCTTATGGTAAAATGAGTATTGTACATTCTAAAATAAATGTTTGTCTCTTTCAAAGAAGGCATCCAATTCTCAAACCAGGAAAGCCAATGGCCTTTCAATTTTCTAAGGAAATTGTGGTCTAAGTAAGTTCTAAACACATTTTTTGAAAAAAAAATTAAGGACTTTCTGGCCATCATTCAGTGTAAAAACAAATCAAATTTCAGAATGAATGAAATTACCTGGAGAATTCTAAGAACCCGTGCATATGTTTCCATACCAAATGAGGTACATGAACAAGACTGAGAAGTGTGGGCCTCCCTGGTGGTGCGGCGGGTTGAGCGCCTCACTGTGAAGCATCTGCGGCACAGCAGCGCGAGTTCGATCCCCGGCCAGGGAGGAGGGGACCCACAGGGTGCAGCAGACCTCTCCTGCCTCCCCGCTGCTCCCCTCAGCAGTGTGTTTCAGTCCATCTGCCTGGTCTGCTCCCCGCTCTGTCTCTGGTGAATCCTCTCACTTCCCCCCACTGTGGCCTGTACCCCAGCTCTTGTATGCATAAATAAATAAATCTTTAAATATATCTATATAAAGACTATGAGAATTTTTATGGATTGCATATTTACATATCGAGGCTTCATTTTAATTGATTTGTATCTGTGATAACTTTCGTAGAAGACCTTTAAGCAAATGCTTCTGTGAGCTGCTGCAGGGAGCGCACACGTGCCACGCCGGCAGGTGGATTCGCCTCTCCCAGGTGCACCTACCTGGATGCTGGTGGTCTGACAAACTGACAGTTGTAACCAGGACGACAAAAAAATTATGTGACAGCAGAAACACGATCCCGAAGGTCACGTGGAAAGCTCCTTGACAGTAACACAAGAAACAGAGTCTTGCAGAGGAGGTCAAGGTGACGATGGCTGGTTCAGTTCCCACCTTGCCAGGGGCCGGGGATGTATGAGTCGAGCTGCAGACGGGCATCATGGACAGACCCTCCACGGCCTGCACGTCCCTGAGATGGAGGCAAGAGTGTCCTTGGGCCCTCAGCAGCCGCTCGAGTGAGGGGACCCCTGGGGACACGGAGCAGGGCAGGCAGCTCCTGACACAGAGAGCCGGGGTCTGGGAGACAGTCAAGAATCAACACGCCCACGTGCCCGCGGGAGAGGGGCTGAGACTCCGGGTTCTGTGGCACCGGACTTCCGGGTCAGGCTGAGGGGTACCTGAGGGGTGATTGTGGGGAGCAGAGATGATCACGTCACAACCCTGGGGCTGCCCCAGGTATGCTTACCCCCAGGTATGCCCCGCAGGGACAGGTGCAGAGGAGTTTTTAAGGATGGAGCGGTGGGGGGTGGGGGTGGGTGGGAGGAGCATCTGGCTAAGCAATGTCACTGGGTTGAAATGGTGGGGTGGTTGGTGGTCGGCAGGGTGTCCAGACAGAAGCAGCAATGGATGGTCCTCGGAGGTCAGCAGGCAGCACTAGGGTGCCCTGGTCACCGATGGGCGAGGACAGGGTGGCTACCGCCCTCGCAGCCACCAGCAAGGAGCCTGGGAGAGGGCTGCCTGCGGGCGTAGTTGTCCCAGAAGTTGAGTCCGGCTGTTGCTTTGCCTCAGGGGCCTCCCTGCGGCAGCTGAAAGGCAAGATGGAACCTGCTTAAATTAAAGTAAGTGGCAAAGTCCGTCTGGGCCCTTCTCCTCTCCTTGCATCTCCCATCCTCTGGCCATTTCCGTGTCCCAAGCTCCTCTGCACCCATTGGATGGTGCCCACCATGTCACCTTAACCTTCTCTCTAAAGACCCATCTCCAAGTACAGTCAGCTGCGGGGTAACTGGAGGTCAGAACTTTAGCATGGATTTTTGGGAAGGGGAGGAGATTCAGCCCAAGGCACTTTCTGTCCATAAAATTACATCAACGTTTTAATAGTTATAAAGGGCTATCACTGTCCCCGGTGACCTGTGGGCCCAGAATCTCCTCTCCATTGCTGCTGCTGCCTTCCGTCCACCCCACACCTATGCCCAGGCAGGTGGGCCCAAAGACCCCTCCTGCCGCCCTGGTGCAAATCTCCTCTCCTGGAGATTTGTGGGGCAAGATCCAGGTCCTTCTGCCGGCTGGGAGCCTGCTGAACCCACGCTCACTGAAAGCATGACCAGGAATGTGGGGACACATGAGGAGCACAGGGTCAGGACTTGCAGGGGGGATCCCCACTGGTCTATGTGGGCCAGGTGAGCACCAGCCCCCAGAAAGTGAGGGAGCTCACAGGTGCGGGGACAGCAGTGTATGGGGTCCTCAAGTAGGGGCAGAAGGAAAATGGAAAAATGAAGAGGATACTGCAGCCACTTTCATTCTCCCCACATCCAAGTCCCCAGGAGAAGAGAAATGGGAAGTTAAAATGGAGATTTATACACAGTGTCAAAAGCTGTGAAGGGAGGAAGTTTCCCTCTGAAGCCTTTCTCTTTCCAGGACTTGTCTATAAGGAACAAAGCGACTGCCTGTTGAAAAGTATTGTGGGAAATGCTATTATACATTCACCAGGAATAACTCTCAGATATTTGTGCAGTCACATAAGCCTCAGAGAGAAGAAAAATTACAGAAATATAGATGGCTCATTTTGGAAAAGATAGTCAGATAAGAGTTTGCAAGACACTTGAAAGAGTTTGGGGAATATGCCTTCAAATATATCTGGGCTAAATGCTATTCTCTTCGGAAAGAAAGCAGCTTCTTGGAAGGTGTTGATCAGATGATTGTGGAAGGGCCGGGGAAAAGCTTATAACCTGTCTAATGCTTCCAACAGAGATGACACCGTGACAGTGAATGGGAAAGCTGAGTAGGGGAGGGGGCTAAGAAACCAGAGTTCAAAGACTAAGTTGAAGGGGAAAGGAGGGACTCCATCATCTTCTCAGACTTTCAAATTAAGAGTCAAAAAAACTCTCCATTGTTCCTCCTGGAGTTGGTTTGGGGAAGGTGTCATTTTGGTGCATGTTCACGTGAAACATTCAGAATGTAATTAGCGTGTCACTGTCACAACCAGATATGTCTGTGTCTCATGATACACTCAGGTACCTTTGCAGGTGACCACTCCTTGCTCCAGGCCACTCCTAATCAAACAGATTAACAGACAGGGAAATTATGTATTTATATAAATTAATACTGTGGCGACCTGTAATTAACCTGCTCCCCATCATGGAAAAGTTGGTAACCTTCTCACCAGAGGTAGGTTATGTAAATGGACTTTGTTATTTCTTCACTAATCTACAAGCTTTCTTTTCTTCTAGATTCTTCCATGTCTAAAAATGACAGAAGCAAAATGTTCTGTTATTTCTCTAGGTCTCATATCCACGGTCCTCCATGTACATGAAATTAAGTTGACCTTATTCTCTTGCTAATCTGTCTGGTGCCATTCTAACTATTAGACCAGACAGAAGAAGCAAGAAGGAAAGGAGAGATTTTCCACTCTCCAACAGCAATGTCTAGTTTTACAACAAACTAGTGCATGCTGGTTTATGAGTAGACAAGACAGAGATAAATAAAAGTAACTCTGGGAAGCACAGGATGAAGGAAATGGGGCTCTGTTTCATCTCTTTAGTGGGACATTGCTCTTGAGTTTTCTTGGTAATAACCCTCATAAAAAGAGAACACGATAAGTTAAATAGTGCATGGGAATTCTTGTTGCACCCACACACAGCATAAATATGAAGTAGCCCAGATATATGTATAATCAGAGTCTTCAAGGGACCCTTGGTTCCTGTAATTCACATTTCCTTAGTTCCCATAACATTGGAAACATCTTTATTGTCACCAAGTATGGGTCAGTATAAATGACATCATTTGCATATAGTAAAAAATTCTACAAATGTCAGGAAAAACCTATTACTAAAACACTTTTTATGTCTAACAATTAATTGTGTTATCTCCATACATCTGTTATGGGATTTGGGAAACACAAGAAATCAGTTGGGTTCGGTTCCTAAGCTCACTTGGCATTCACAGGAGAAGGTCAGTAATTAACTTGTACCTTCTGTTAAAAAGAGCCACGCAGCCTCCCTACCCAGAGGGGAAGGGCAAAGTGGAGATTGTGCAGAATCATAAATTGAATACAAAGATGTCTGTATTTTCTACACCCTGTTCAAATGTCACTTCGTAGCACAAGCAAAGGCATGCTTGTGAGGAACTGGGGCAGGCAATCACATTTTGACTAGACTCTGAATTAATTTCAATTAGAAACTTCTTTTGCGAGGGGAAGAAGGAAAAGTTAATTCATCGTGAAAGATAGGGTCAAGTGTTTAGCTATGACAAGGACCTAACTAGATACAAAACAGTGCGGCATATTGTAGAAGTTTTCTCTAATCTGCCCATTCCTCTCTTCTGAGTCAGACTCACGTCTGAGGAAGTCACATTTTAGCCTTCTGCTACAATTAAGTGCATGCATCCTTCGCTGGCCAGACTAGGTGAGTCTCTAGCTGAACCCACCACACCGAGCCCAGGCAACAGATAAAGGTGTATGTCAGGCAGAGCTCCACTGAGAAATGGAGGCAGTAGGAGATGTACATATAGAGATTTATCGGGCCAGAAGTCAGGAGGGACAGGAGTCCCCAGCAGGAGCTGAAGCTGTCAAAAACACACAGAGAATGCCTTTTCTGGGGACACTCGGCTTTTCCCTGAAGATGCTTGGGTGCATTGAAGGAGGAGCACCCAAATCAGCCAGCACCCTCTCACTCAGCCATGGTATGCAGTCAGCCAGCTCTGAGGTGCTCCCATAATATCAACGACAAGGACACTGTTGGATGTGCTGAGGTCTGCAGTCTGGGCACGCTGACCCATAGAATGGCAGGTGGGGGAGTGTTTGAAGGTGGGGGTGGGGTGGAGATCCCCCAGTGGGCCAGAGGAGCCCCAGTAAAAAAAGTAGAAACAGAGAGAGGTGGAAAAAAGAGAAGAGTATGTTGGATGACAAAAGTTGTAAGAAAGTGAAAAGACTGGCAGGAGGGAGCTCTCCACAGGGTGGGCTCGTGAGGGTGCTGCAAAGAGAAGCACTTTCTCTCCAAACCCAGATCCTGCCACTAGGGCAGAGAGTCAGTGTCTGTGTGACCCCCAGAACAAGTTTGAAGGTGAAAAGTCTCTAAACATTCATATGAATAATGTGTCTGCGTGAGACCTGAACTACAATCTAGACCAAGTCCCTCTGGGGTGGAGAATGGGTGGCGAGGGCCAGTGTGACGTGTGCGCTAGGAGACACCTGGCAGCTGTTCCTCTGTGTTTCTGACTGGCTGTGTCTGTCAGGAGGACCCTGGCTTGTGAACAAGGAGAATCGCTCTCCAAGGTGCTGGGTGTCCCTTGGTGTCAGGGAGGAAGAGCTGCTCTCTCTTTCCTTGGCCAGGGCTGCCCACCTCTTCTTGTCTGAAGACATAAAACTCAAATGTAAGTTAACATAAGCGGCCTCCCTGGTGGCGCAAGGGGTTGAGGGGTTGAGCGCCTCACTGTGGGGCTTCTGCAGCCACTGCAGTGGAGCTCTATCCCCAGCCAGGGAGGGGACCCACATGGCGCAGCTGACCTCTCCTGCCTCGCCCGCTGCTCCCCTCAGCAGTGTGTTTCAGCAGCTCCACCTGTTCTGCTCCCCACTCTGTCTCTGGTGAATCCTCTCTCCTCCTGCGCCTCTGGTCTGTACCCCAGCTCTTGTGTGCATAAATAAATAAAACCTTTTAAAAATTAACTTAAGATACATCAAAAGAGGATCATATTCATGTACACACGTATTTTACAATTTAATTTTGAGTTCTCCTTATCAGGATTTGCAGCAGCGTAATCGTAGGTCCATGACATGCCCCTCCTCCCGTGGACTTGCTGTGGGTAAACCTAACTCCGTTCTTGTCCAATTATGCATTGAAAACATGTTTCCAACAAGTTTAACACAAAGAAAGCACACTTTTACTTTCACCTTTAATGAATTAATAAATAACTGCACTTCGTAGAAAAGTTTAGAAATTAACAATGGCAGAAAATTCTATAATCTCACCCCCCAACAATTTCCAGATGGCTTTAAATTGTTTTTTTCAAAATTAGGCAAAGCAGAATTCCACTGATCATGATTGATAATAATCCTGTTGATAATAATGAGCTTGCTGGCCATTTCTTTTTTACCTTTTGCCCTTCTCATAAAATAGTATTTATCATTTTGAATTAGTCATGTTAGCATCAACCATGTAAACACGTCAATCACTGAACTTAGTGTTTTAAAGTTTCTAGCTACCTGGGTGGTCTAGTGATATGTCAGTATAGGATGGGAATTGATTTTAATTCCCTTTTCCCAAAAACCCTGCTGATGATCAAAGTCTTCTCTTCCTGACTTTTGGCATATTGATGTTTCGATCCAAAAACCACATCCAGTTAAAAAATGGCCAAATAGATCAAAGAGATATGACACACTGTGGTGGATCTTTGTCTCTGCAACGCCACAAAGACACACTAATGAGTGTCAAAGAGGGATTCTGGGAGCAGTGATCTGCATCGTTTGGGATAAGCATGACAGATGCAGCAATCCATTGGAATATCGTCTGCATGCTTGTTTTTATTTTATTAGGTCTTCATGACTTGGTATAGCAATTTCTTTGTTGATTAGAAATGAGAAGGTTAGGACTTGATCATTATTATTCACTTGAAGGAATCAATGGTTTATTATCAAGCCATAGGCTACTTGACTAGATAAGTCAAGTACTTGTGGGGTTTCAGTTACTCCAGAATCAAGGGGATCCAACCTTAAATCAAAACCCATGCACTGGTGCCATATCTCTATAACCAAGGGCTTTTTCTTGCTGTCATTGTTATTTGCTTGCGTTTATGCGATGTTTAATCCAGTCAATACTGCAGACAGTTCTACCCAAACATGCACTCATTGATTTGCTATTTATTGATATGTTCATTCCACTACCAATAATATCAAAACTCTCAAGTAGCCAGCATCCCAGGTAGCTCGTGGATCTTACAAAGTAGTGATAAAAGTAGAGATTTGTGTTGCTATTACTTCCTGTCTCATCCACAGTTTCTAGGATTGTGGCATCATGACCTATCTTTACCACTTTACCTAAATGTCCTGTCTCAACTTATGCTTAAATGAGAAACGATTCTAGTAGTCACCACCAGAAAGTTGTTTGCTAGTTATTCCCTTTAAGGTCTTAATTTATGACTCCTCTATGATTTGCTTTTGCATTCTACCCCGTTCCTTATCCTGCATTAGCTCCAGAAGTCAGCTTTCCATGCCTGGGACTGAATTTAACCACAGCCCATGTCTGCTAGCCAGGGGCATTGGCCTCAACTCCACAGGGCCTCCCTCAGGCACTGCACCTACAGGAAGTGGAAACAGAACTCACCCTCCTACAGCTAACTCACTCTTCTTCTTTCACTTTTGAATATGTTCCAAAAATTTATCTGCCAGTCAAGTCAGAAAACTGGACTCGATTCCTAACTTCTCTGCTCTCAGCAATGGGCTGACCTCACAAAGCAGCCAGTGATTTCATCAACAAAATGGATTAACCAAGAGCACACAGCAGTTTAAAAAGTGCAGTCTCCTGCTGAGACACAGGTGTCTCTCCTCACAACCAGCCAGCGCCGTCACCCACCAAAACGGCCATTGTGGGTGCTGTTTCTGGACAAAGAGGAGCCCTCTGTGATGCCCACTGGGGCTGGGCACACAAGCACTTCCCAGCAGGGAGGCTAGGAATGCTGGATCAGGTCGTCTGCTGAGTCACATGTTTGGGGACCTGCCTCTCCCCTCCAGACCTTATTTCAGTGGGTTTCTGTATATTCATTTCCACAAATCATATCTAGCTAATGTCCACCTCCTGCAGATTTTGCTTCCCAAATACTTCTCAGTGACCTTCCCCTGGCCTCATGGCACCCTGTGTCACAAAGTGTCTCAATAACCCCTTAGCTAGTATCCTGCTGGCCCCCGCTTCCACGCCTGCCCTGCATTTACCCAGCACTGCAGACAGCTGATCTCCATGTGCCACAGTCTTCCCAGGCAGCCCTTGCTTTCCCCTGCAGTGGGGTGAGCTCCCAAGAAGCCTGCCTTCCAGTGCCCCTTGTGTTTGGTCTCTGCCCAGCTTTGCCCTGTGCCCTTGCCCTCTCTGTTCTGTCTACCCACCAAGCTTCAGCTGTAGGGAAGTGGTCTCGGTGCACTTGCTGGCCCGTGCTCTTGGCCCCTCTCTGCACTGTTCCCCTGGAGAACGCTTCCCTTCCCATCCTTGGAACCAAGACTTCCTTCTTCAGTTTCCCCATTTCCCATCAAAGTGACCAGCCTCACTCTGGCCCACTCGCTTACCTACCACAAATAGCTTCCCTTCTGGCACCACCAACTCTATTCACCCATCTACCTGGTGCCACCACAGAGCTGTGAAAGCTTCCCCTCTGAGGTCAGTCTTCCTCACAATCTGTGAGGTTCCTGAGCTCATGACTGGTGTCCATTCTGCCTGTTGTCAAGGCTTAGCACAGAACATAGGCCAAATGCAAACTACAAGATATTTTTGTGGTTGGACAAGTAGTGGATGTACAAAATGCCGCAAAATTATTCACCTTAAAGTGGTTAATTTTATATTGTGAAAATTTCACTTCTGAATAAAGGGGGGAAATATGTATCCAACTGTATATTCAAACTATTTAGATTTGGGACCTTGGTGGCACAAGGGGTTAAGTCGCAGCACTATGAGGCTATTCACAGTCATTGCAGTGCGCGTTTGATCCCCACCCAGGAAACTAACCCACAGGGTGCAGCAGACCTCTCCTGCCTCACCCACTGCTCCCCTCAGCAGTGTATTTCAGTCAATCTGCCTGTTCTGCCTCCAGCTCTGTCTCTGTGAATCCTTTAATCCCACACATCTGGCCTATAACCCAGCTCTTATATGCATAAGTGCATGAATCTTTAAAACAACAACAAAATATTTAGATTCAATGGGTGAATAAAACCCAAGTTCAGAAAGACACTGAAACATTTCATAGGTCAGAACCCACTGTTTCCAAATAAGGACTCTTTAGAGGATTCACATAAACTCTTCCCCTTTTTCAAACTCCAAAAGACCTTGATAACAGACTCCTTTGGAAACCTTAGTTCTGAGTAAGTGACAGAATGGGAAATTTCCTATGTGAATTTGTTTAGGGTGAGGTAATATAGCAAATGACTAAGCCATGCATTTGCTTGCCACTGAATGAGCCAACTTACATAATAGTGATTTCAAAGCTCTAAAATTCTATTCAAATACAATGAAGCATTGTCTTGGCTAATATGTAGGGATTCTGTAAATTATACTAGCCAATGTATATAGCTGCAGGAAAGGCATAATTCATTCACTAAAAAAGTTATCAACTGCTTTGTGACTTCAGAGACAAGCTGTACAAGCCCAAGAATAAAGGAGCTGAAGTCTGAAAACTTATCTCTGTTCCCTGACTTGACTCTAAAGTATCTGCACTTCCCAGACTCACTGATGTTGAGTTTCTTCTTCGTTACCGTATTTCATATAACATGTATGTTCAATTGTTTTGTAAAATGTGAAGCTTCATTCAAATGCCCTGTCATTGAAGTCAAACAGAAAAGTGACTTGTGTGCTCAATAACTACATAAAAAGTATGGCATTTTAAAATACAAACAAGTTGTAATTAAGAGAGAACAAAACTTTCCTGACTAGCTTCATAGTTTTTTTTTTCATCAGTTTAAATCATAGTTAAGTATCCTGAACTCATATTTTTTGACTATCGGACAAATTTGTTTGAGCATCCACATGAAGAGAATGAAATATAACCCCCATCATTGTCCTCTGTCATTCCCTTCCTTTTCTTTTCAATTTTGTTTTACTGCAGTAAGAATCTCAATTCACTTTTAGATGAAAAAAGTGAAGGGGTGATTTATAACTCAAGGTACATATTAAGTGAACAACAAAGCAAATCAATATAAGTATTTTAGCTTCCTTAAGGAATTACACTCAAAAGCTTTCATTTTTCTCTCATGTTTTCTATTTTTCTTGAAGATATTGCCACTTCATGCCAAATTGATTTTAGGGAATGCCTCTATAAATTTTAAAAATGGAGAGAAAAATGAATTAAAACCTTCATTAGCTTTGAATCCACACAACTTTTTAAACCTGCATAATACATTTACTTTGTGTTCCTTGAATATTGATGATGCACTATTACAAAGACCACATTAAAAAATGCCAGTGCTGTATCTGATTTTGTACACATGGAAAACAGAGGGCATATATGTAGACATAGTTTTCATCTGTAATGCAGACATTTGAAATTTGTTACTTCTCATTTAAGGTTGTCTTCCTATGTAAGGGCAGAAAAAAACCCAAACGAAGGTTCAAATAGCATTCCAACTTGAAATCTCAGAAATAACACCCCAAAGACCTGTTTCACTTATTTTATGTTGGAGAACTCTCTTAGATAGTTAATGTCTATTTATATGATAATTGCTCCCCCATAGATGTCTTACTTTTTCTTCTTTCAGCCAGATTCCATTTTCATCTAATAATACCAGGCACCAGCGCTGATGTACTGGGTGAGTACAAATGATTCTCGTCAATAGTGCTGCACAGATTAATAATATGTCAAGTTTGGCTTAAGTTGAATGCTTAACAGTCCATGAATTAAAATGAGGTGTGAGCATACTTGTGACGAGGAGCTTTTCCTGGTCTTTACTGCAGTCATTCTTTGGGTGGACTCTGGGGCGCATCAGTATCTCCTCTCGGTCCCCCTGGAGCTCACCTGGCCTCAGTGCCACCTGAGAAGTCATGGAAATGACAGGACAGAGTCCATGGCAGTGCCCACCCTGAATACATCGAACTCAGATTTCCACCTACACATACCAGACTACAGATGACGCAGCAGCCACAGATAGAACATGAAGAATTAATGAGCTAAAAGAAAGGGGGAGAGAAAACAAGAATACTTTAAGCTTTACATTGTTCAATTTTTATTTTAAAACTATTTTACTGGGAACTTACTATATCCCAAACAATCTTTTCCTCCCAGGGATGTAGCAGCAAGCCAGGTACACCAAGTTAGTACTCTCGTTCTAAAGAAAGGAACGAGTGTTGTGCATATATATAAATAAAGGGGTTTGGAGAAAGGAAAATTCTGCAGAAAATCAAGAGGGACTGTGATGAAGAGAGACTGCCTGGGGATGGGCAGGGGGCTGGAAGGCCTGATTGAGCTGGGGCCTGGGAAGGGGGGCAGGATTTAATGAGGTAGGTGCATATCTGGAGGAAAAGCTCCCAAGGATCATGGAACTTGAGATTGGGAAACTTCAGCCAGGATCAGGTGTTGTGGATGAATGGAGACTGGGGAGCTGGAGAATGGCCAGAGAAGACTAGAGTCAAGGAGAGCAGTGGGGGCCTCCTAAGGCCCCACCAGTCCCAAAGTCTCCCAGGAGGGCGCACGAAACAATCCAGGAAGGAAACGAGCTGGCAGCGAGTGCTTAGACAGGGCAGGATCCAGCTAACCTGGCCCAGAGGTTCCTACTCTGTGCCCACAGGAGGGTCTTCTCCTCTCCCCCAGAGGTAAGCCATGAAGGTGCAGGGGGGATGGAGGGAAGGGTTGGGAGTGAGGGGTGAGGGGGTGCAGGAAGGTCCTCACACCACCTAGAAGTACTGGCATTTTATACTAAAAGCACTTATGCTTTATAATAATAATCAGCAGCAAGAAAGATGCCTTGGCTCTTCACCTGTAGGGTTTTCCAGAAGAATCTTGGACCAGGCCCTTCTTTGGCTCTAGGTCCATTGAGTAAAAAAGAAGAAGCAACATTATATAGAGCTATGTATCTTGGTAGAACTAATTCATGAAATTCATGCTTTTAAGTTAAAAAAAAAATAGCTAAGATGCAATGATTTCTTTCATGCTGGGGAAAGGTCCAGTGTGGGGAAACTTCTGGGAGCAGAAATGGGAGCTGTGTGAGGCTGAGAAGGGGCCTGGGAGTGTCTCCTCCATCCCCACAACCACAGGAAGCAGCTGCCTCACTGGTCCAGGCTGCCCCCCAACTCCAAGTGGCCAGGTAGGGATGGGGGTCAGGGGGACCAGGTCCCTGTGTGATTTTGCTTCTTTCCCAGGTTTAGCTTTTTGGGGTGCTGAAAGCAACCTGCACGTTCTGATTTGTTATCTGTGGTCCATGGATTGATTGGGTCTCGCTAAATGCATAAATAATCCTAGCCTCCAAGAGGGGGTGTTTGGAGGCGGCCTTGGGGAGGTGACTAGGTTTGGTGCGGCCATGGGTGCTGCCCACCATGCAGGGGTGATGAACCCCGCATTCTCTCTCTGGGGGTGCAGACCCAAGCCAAAGCCTCCAAGCCTGCTGCTTACGAACCAGGCTGCAGGTTCTCAGGATAAAGAGTCCTTTGGCATCTTGGTCTAGGACTTCCCACCTCCAGAGCTATTAGAACTAATGGCCGTGCCTTTCTCTCTGGGCCTGGGCATCTTCTCCTGCCAACCTCGGAGGAGCAGAGTGGAAGCTGCTTCACTCCAGCACATACCTCACTCAGTCGGCTGCTGTAACAAAAGTGCCTCAGACTGGGCGGATTAAACTATCCAAGCTTTAGTTCTGGGAGAAGATGCCCAGGCCCAGAGAGAAAGGCACGGCCATTTCAGGGTCTGCTGGAAAGTTTGCATGTCTAGGCATAGAATGCAAACGTTCGCCGTGCGCGTGAATGAGGTTTGCACTTTGCTCTACTCTCGTGCTCTGCCTGGTGCACGAGCTCAGGGTGGCGGGCGTAGGCCGAGCCACCGTACTGTTCTCCCCACTGGTTTTACAGTGGACTGGACGGCAGGCACCCTGCCCTTTTTTTTTTTTAATATTTTATTTATTTATGCATACAAGAGCTGGGGTACAGGCCAGAGGCTGAGAGTGAGAGGATTCACCAGAGACAGAGCGGGGAGCAGAACAGGCAGATGAACTGAAACACACTGCTGAGGGGAGCTGCGGGCCAGGCAGGGGAGGTCTGCTGTGCCATGTGGGTCCCCTCCCTGACTGGGGATCGAACTCCTGCTGCAGTGGCTGCGGAAGCTCCACTGTGCAGCGTTCAATGCATTGCCCACCATGAAGGCCAGGCTCTGCTGTCGCTCTCTCTCTCTCTCTCTTTCTCTTTCTCTCTCTCTCTCTCTCTCCATACACACACACACACACACACACACACGAGTGTTACACAGCGGGGCCAGCGCTTTCACTCAGGACCCAGCGCTCAGTGTCAGGACAGTACCCGACCAGCTCCTCTCTCCTGGATGCTGAGGATCTGGAACAGACTCTCCACCTCTCCTGCCAAGATGTCTCTGCTTCCAAACACCCTGGGATATACAGTCAGATCATCTCTGACAACTGGAGGAAGAAGAATGAGGACCTGGAGCTGCAGGGGTCCAGCGAATGGCCCAGTGTGAGCCCCATGCCCCCCAGCCCCACCTTCGTCATTCTCTCAGGAAAGGTCAACTCCACATGACCCGCCTGCCGAGCTCCTCATTCACTCACTGCTCTTTGTTCCCGCTCCTGAATCTCTGTCTCTGTGATGTTTGGGGCTTTCTCTCAAAGCAAGCATGTCAATATTATGTCTTTCAGAAATTCTTGTTTTAGTGTGTTTGCCTAAATGCCTTATTAAGTTGGTCATCTCAGTGGAACAGGTATTTCTGATACTTTGCAGCGATTCGTCTTTTCCTTTACGTATAAGTCTGCATCTTGACTGAGATTTTTAAAATGTCTCGAAGCTGTCTTAAGGGTTTGGGAAATAGGAGAGATAGAGCGCCTGAGTGAATACACAAAATAATGGAATGAACTTAAAGGATCTCTTATATAATGTCGGGTTATAGTGTCCAGCATCCTTATTCCTTTCAAAGTAGAAAATCAAATGCATTAATAATTTTTAAGTACTTGCTAAGTTTATGGAAGACTTAGTCACCCTTATTAAATAAGTTGTCATTAAATAGAAACAAACTTATGTTTCTAATCAGTCACAAAAAGCATGGCCACAGATTCTCAGGGACCATGGTCTCTCCAGTCCTTGCGGTGGCTTCCTGGAACATAATTATTGGGAATGATGAGAGGTGCCCCTCTCCCACAGGAGGTGCACAGGATGTCAGAAAACTTCAAAAATACTGAGGAATTTAAAATAGGTGTAATAATCAGCTATAGATTGCTCATGTCTTGTAAGAGTCAAGATTGCAAAACTGTCAGATCATCACAAATTGTCTATATCATTAAAAAAATTCATAAAAATAACAACATTTTAAAGGGAGCTTGACAAGATGTTTCTAAAATTTACATGGAATTGCAAAACCCCAAAATAGCCCAGGCACTCTTAAAGGAGAAGAAAGTGGGAGGACTTGAACTGCCTTATAAAGCCAAATTTTATAGCATATGGTTCTGATACAAGGGTAGACAAAGAGAACAGGGCAAAAATAGAGCACCTTCAAATAGCCTATCCAGATATGAGCACTTGGTCCAGGACATAAATGGCACATCAGAGGAGCTGAAGAAAGGTGGTCCTTTTATAAATGGTGTGGGGACAATAGAAACTCCTCAAAGAAAACAAATAAAAACCTCAAACCACACTGCATATCACTTACAAAAAATAATTGCATAGGGAGTACAAATAAACACGCAGTACACAGATATGAACTAACCAGCTAGGCAGGCAAATAAATCAATTTAATTTCATGGAATATCTGCAGACATCAGAATCAACAAATATTGAAACGGAATTTTAAAAAATGCAAACAGAGAATAATAGTATAGCCTGAATGACATCAAATGTAAGAATTTTGTGAACTACGATCCCATGTTAAAAGAGTAAAGGTAATTTTAAACATAAGGAATCACAGGGCGCTACTTCCAGAATAAACAGAAAACGTCTATATTCTAATAGAAAAAGAAAGAAAGCCCCTGAGAAAACGGGCTAAGAACATGAGCATGAATAAGCAGATACAATGAAACCTTCAGGGGCTACTCCAATGCTTTGGATGGTCAGTATACAAGGATAAAGTTGCTTCACCCCTCAGTGACCAGGGACATACAGTTTAAATAATAATCGGTTCCACGCTGCATCCACAGGAGAGGCTAAAATCCAAACAATCAAGGGAAGGCAAAAATGGGAGCTCAAGGAACTTCAATATTAATAGTGAACATGTGAATTGTTAAACCCATGATAGAGAACAGGAAACACTGTTTACTATCCCTAATAATATCCCCTATGACTACACAGTTCTCCCTCTGTAGATACCACCAAAGCAAAAACTTATCCTGGCGCTTGCTAAGACAGTGAGGCAACTTCAGGCAAGACTATCGCCATAGGGAGAAAGCAGGTTCAGCTCTCAAGATGGAAGTCCCCTGGGTGTGGAGGGAGAAGTTGGATTAACTCATACAGTGAGCTGGTCAGCGGATGGAAAATTACTAAAATTAGGAGACATCCAAGGTAGGGAGATGCTTGTTTAACTGACCCAACTGGGTTCTTGTTAAGGGCAAGACTCTTGCCAGGGAGGACTCGGGCATTAAAAAGGGGGGTGAGGAACTTGCTAACTTGTGGCGTGTGACCAGTCAAGGCAGGGGCTACTCACTAAGCTGACTTAGTGATCTTGAGAAGACTCACTGGTCAGGGGGCTGCCAGGAGGGCACCAAGGTCAAAACCTGGAGGAGCAGGGGGGCTCCCAGAGTTTGGTGGTGGGTCCTCCCCCCGAGGAGAGGCTCCCGTACATCTATTCCCTGGGTTGACTCATCATCCCAGCATTGCAAACAATCTAAATGCCATTGTCAGCAGCAGGATAAATAAATCATGATGCACGTCGAGTATAAGTGACTTCCAAAAATGTAATGTTTAATGTGAACAAATAAGGCAGGTAAAATAGATGCATGCAGATGAATTTATACAAAATTCACAAGCAGATAAAACTGTCCTGCAGTCTTTAGAGGTGTATATTTAAGAAAAGCAACTAATGAATGGCATACAATTTAGGCAAGTGGTTTTTGGAGCTGAGCAGGTGGTTGGGAACTTAGAGGGGATTCCTTTTTCCTACCAACATCTAGTCCCAATCAAGTTGTAGTGGGTGGTGACAGAAATACCCTCTGCTCAGTAATTCAATAAACTGGATATTTTCCTTTAATGCAGTCTACTTCATGAGTTCATATTTGATAATTAACATGGTTTAAAAATCTATCCAAACATATTTTAGTGGGTCTATTTACCATGGAGTTATCTGACATAAGGAAACTGTCAGTCATTTTTTTTAGGGGTAATGATTCAGGATAAAATTGCAGTCAGTCACCTATATCTGTTTTTTTTTTTTTCCTCTGTGTTCATTACATTACTGGTTTGGAATGGGTAGGCTAGGTGGCTAAATATACTTACTTTTGAAAGAAGACAGCAAATCTCCAGTTTTCATATTTATATTCAAGAGTCCTAGTCAGTGACCTATTGCAATTCCAAAATACTTTATTTTCATTATCTCCTTACTTCAATATTGACTTTGTTCAACCTTCTGAGACGAACAGCATGGCCAGGAGACTTCATGTCAATCAACTCTGGCCTTTATTATTATTAGTATTAGTATTACCTGGTTCTGGAATCTACCAAAATTGTCCCAGATGAATGGCACCTAATATTTTTGAAACAGGAACTTGCTAGTGAGTTAATAGTGTGAAAATTTACTGAAAAGCATTATAGCCAATAAATAAATCCATTTTAATTAAGGGGAGTCATCTGTGTGTATTTTTTCATCGCCGATACTTTCATCATGCTGTTGGAAAGGTGAAAATGTTAGTGGCAGTTCTTACCTAAATCAGAGGGGTTTATGCTTCAAATGTCAAGGGAAGGTTTTACCATCTCCTTCAGTATTAATGGCTCGCAAGAGAAAGGAAACCATCATCCTATTCCACTCCAGCAGTTTAATTAGTGGTGTGGCTCATGATCCATTTCTCTTTTTTAAGAGCAATAAGTGGACATCACCCCATGACAAACATTTTACTGGATGGTAGACATCAAAGTGAAGGCAAAATCACAAGGTTCCATCTGATGTGGAAAGCTGAGTGATGACAGAAGACCTCAATCTAAGAGAAGGCGCCACAGTTAATGGTGAAGTTTCCCCTTTAAACCACTTTCCTCCACTTTGAGGAAATAAAAGGTGAAGGGTGTTTTCAGGAAGAAAAACGAGAAGAAAGAAAAGTTGAACCCATTATGATTGCATTTTAACTTTATGCATCACAACTGAAAACAGTTTAGGAGAAGCACCAGCCCCTAAACTTCTACCATTGCTGCATTTTCCAGGCAGATGAAACATAAAATAATTTCCATAGGAGACAGGAACAAGAAATCTGGAAATCCAGTTCTTTCTGCACTACCATATGGTGACTACTACAAACCCAAATGGATTGGTAATAAGGCTTTTAAAAATTTAAAACCAAAATGGACTAAGTGGAAAATGTTTAAAAGGACCAGGAAATATAAGGTTTCTCAAAAGCAAAACTTTATAAACATATTTCGTAGAAGAAGGGAAGGAACACAAGCGCTCTGGGAAATGGGGAAGATGGTGACCCACATTTCTTCCTCGCCCCCTGGGTTGACTGCCCCCTGAGGGGTTCTCCTCCTGTTTCCCCAACAGTGTCTCTCTGACCTCGGTGCAGTGGAAAACATGTTCTATGCGTCTGGCTTTTCATACCTGAGCAGAAAACATGTTCTATGCGTCTGGCTTTTCATACCTGAGCAGCCTGAAATAACTTTCTCTCAGATGTCGGTTGGTAGAGATGGAATGTTTCCCTGGCTCCTGGAATTGATACATCTTCAAGTTGGTGACTCAAGCAATAACTTCGATGTTGAAATTTTAAACACCTTGACAGTGCAGTATACTAGGTACCCGCCCCTATAACCGCAGTGCAGGTATGATACTCTCCATTTTACAGGTGAGTGAGAGGAAACCCGAAAATGGCACCATCTTGCTAGCTCACTGGTGAGACAGGTTTGTCTGAAGGCAGAGCCTCTGGGCCACCCACAAACACCTAAGGCCACAGTCATTGAAGCTAGGTTTGAAGATGGTCTTCATCTACTTTCTTCACTTTTCAGCGCTGTAGTGTTGTCCACGACAGTGCTGCGCTGAGTACAGGCCATCACGTGATAAGGGGCCATCGTACTCAGCATGTCTCGATATTTTTAAAATTGCACTTCTGAGGTGGAAATGAAAGACATGGGGATGAGTCCATCCATATTCTTACGACAAAACACATCAGAGAAAAATGAAGCCAGTAAGAACCAGTCAAAGGTTTACCTGGAGACTTCCTCACACCTGGGTTCCTTCATCATGGCGCCCTTGCAAGATGCCAACTTAATCAAAGATGACAGAACATTGACTGTTGCATAGCAATGCAACTGTTTCTCTATTCCAAATGAGAATTTTTTTTTTTTTGCTTTTTGTGGTAGAGACAGGTCAGCATGACCTTATAATTTATATTTTACTTTTCCTCAAATGTTATTGCTTGTTTTGCTTAAGTCATATGGAACACTAATAAAAAGTAGACAAATGAGAATAGAGTGATACTTTGATAAGAAAATTTTTCTCTAGTCTTCCACTCTGAAAATACATGCTTTTTATGATTATAAATGAGTTTATGGCAATCATAGAGTACTCTTTTGAAAAGAGAAAACATATATAAGAAAATCAAAATGCTCTAAATGTAACAATTCCTAATATATCATTACATTTATTTGTTTTCTTATTCCAAATATATATGTACATACACACACATATATATTTTGCCATAGCTTACATACTATTAAAAATGATTATTTTCAGCCAATCTTTTATTATTAACATTTCCATCACCATCAACATTCTTTATTTATGTTATTTTTAATGATGTCATCTTTTAGGGATTTAGCATCATGTTATACATATATAAATTTAAAAGTGTGAATAACAAAAAAATTGCACATATTATATATATAATTTGATGTTGAAAATAATTGTACACACTTGTCACACTCATTTTTTTTTAAATTAACACCCTGGTAGTATTTTAGATATAGAATATTGAGTGAGTTAACAGAAACAGTTATTTTTAAAACTCTTGAAATCTATTTCTGAGTAATTTTCCAAATTTCTGTAAGTTCCTCTAGGAAAAAGAAATAACAGTCTCTTTTTTTTCTGTGATTCCAGTGCAGAATCTGGCTTAGAATAGATAGTTTTAAAAAAGGAGCAGAGCTTTTTAAACTTCAATGCAGAGCTCACTGTTACCGCTTTGAGAAACTGAATCCCTTCTAGTCCTGCCAGCGTTGCAGGGAGAGCTATTGTCTTGCCATTGAGGACACGTTTTCAAACAGTCTCTAAATTTAAATTGAGTGTTTTCTCATTTCATTATTCATAGCCTTTGTTTAACAGTGAGAGTGAACATTGCTCTACACTCTCATTCCTTGTTCTCATTGTGATACATCCCTTTGCACCTTGTAAAACAGCAGCTCAAGTTCAAGCACAAAAGCTGGGGCCGCCACTGGGTGCAGCATTTGGGCTCGAGCTCACTAAGGACTGGACCTGAAGCTTCTTGCTCTTTTGTCTTCTGAGCAAAGGGTGTGCCGGGCCTTCCCACTCCTGGGACATTCCATGGCAGAGGCGCCCTTTCCAGAAAAGCCATGAGCAGTGTTCCCACGAAGAAGTCACACCTACTAAGGTGGTTCAGGGAACTACAGGCACTGAATAAATATATATACTTATATAATAATATAAATACTGCGGGATATTGGACCAAAGCCAATGCCTTAGTTTTAAGTTCCAGCTTAAGTTCAATCTTAGTTTTAAGTTAATAAATTTTGTCTACTTTGCTTTCTAGCATCTGCACACCTTCAAGCGTATTGTATATTCTCAGTCAATATTGCTGAATGAATTAAATAACTGACAGCTGAAAAAGAAAACCCAGAAGGGGCCTCCCTGTAGTGCAAGAGGTTAAGCACCCCACTAACAAGCATCCGCAGTCACTGCAGCACTGCAGTTTGATCCCCGGCCAGGGAAGGGACCCCCAAGGCACAGCAGACCTCTCCTGCCTTCCCGCTGCTCCCCTCAGCAGTATGTTTCAGTCTGTCTGCCTGTTCTGCTCCCCGCTCTGTCTCTGGTGAACCCTCTCACCCCCCTGCCCCTCTGACCTACACACCAGCTCTTATGTGCATAAATAAATAAATCTTTAAAATAAGAAAAGAAAAAAGAAAACCCAAAAGCGTCAGATTCTGGGGTAGGATGAGAATGGCCAGTAGATGCTATAGTCCAAGAAGATGGTTACATTCTGACTTTCTTTAGGTATTTTATTCCAGTGGCTGCAGGATAATGAAATTCTTCAACTACATCAATTAGGAGATAAAATGAACCCTGCAGGAAGGATGACTTAGGTTACCTGTTCACCACCCATTTACTCTCTTTCTTTCTCTCACACATCCTAAACCTCAAATCCTTCCCTTGGGCCTCAGGGAATCCTAAACTCCTGCTCACAGAGAAGAACAGATTGTAATCCATCTAAGGCGTCCCCCTGTGCCCCAGATCCCAGGCCCCCTAACCCCATGCCCAGGGGCATACATCAGTTAGCCCAGCCACCTGCACCAGCACTTGGGTTAATTTTGTTGGTTCCTTTACTCCCCCTCTCCAGCTGCCATTTGTTTGCTCCCTACATTTATCTGCTCCTCACAAGAAGCATCTAAATTACACAATTCCTAGGAGATATCATAGGAGAATGTCTAAGGGACTGAGTTTGGTGCTGACATTTTAGCTCCCACACCAAAGGTATGATCCCTGAAACATTATTGAAATTAAAAACTTCTGTGAAAGACGCTGTCAAGAGAATGAGAAGACAAGCCACAAGTGGAAGAAAATATCAGCAGGTAACCTCTCTCTACAGGCCCTTATTCAAAATACACAGAGAACTCTTGGAACTGAATAAAACAAAGAGCCAGTTTGAAAACAGGTGCAAGATTTGTGCTGACCCCTCATAGAAAAGATGCAAAATCAACACAAGTGAAAACATGTCCCATTCCATGTGTCCCAAGGGGAATGCGAGGTAAAACCATAAGATAGCAATGCACACTGGAGAGAGGAAACTGCATAGCACTATCGGCACCAAAGGCTGGTAGCAATGATGTGCTGCAGAAATTCAGGGAGAACATGGGTTAGCATGTGGAGAGCTCACTGGTTTTAAGCTGGAGCTCCTTTGTAGGCTGACAATGATTTAAGGAGTCCCAGAAATCCAGAATGTGACTCGTTTCAACACAGGGTATCAGATTGATGGAATAATGGCTACCAGGGGATTTGACAGAAAAGGCAAATATTAAAGAATATTAAGTGACAAAAAGTGAAACTCTCAGAAGATTCCAAGTGAGAAAAGGGATGAGAGTATGTTTGTTAAAAAACAAATGAGTCCATCAATCTTAATACTTGTACTATCGTCCTTCATTTCTAATTGAAAATATTTATTTCGTAGGTTGACTTAATCCATGCAAAGGATAAATATGAATGCAAAATATAATTGCCATGTAAATTTGCAATTGCTTTCTGACAGCTTATTGCCAGAGAAGACTTTTGAGCTGACAAATATTGTGAGATGTTTAAAATGCAAAATGGGTCTAAACTAAGCCTCATGGCTTGAGAGAGCCCCGCTTCCATGCAATGGAGCCTGCACTTCTGCAGGTTTGTTGGAGAAGGGATCGAGAGAAGGGGAGTGGGAGGGGACTTGCTCTGAAGACTTGAGACCATGCCTGAAGCCCTCCCCACCCCACCCCCAAATCCCATGTCCTGCATCTGCCCATGGACACATGGGGGGTATGTGTGCGAGAGTGTGTGTCTTCACACATGCAGGCTGTGTATGGAGACCCCAGGGGAAGCTGGCTACCTGAGCCTGGAACCTCTTAGCAATGAGATGACTCATAATTGAAGAAACAGTCCACACAGCAAGGATTTGGACTCAGCAGTGACTGCTAGAAGAGAATTTGCAAAAGAACTCGCAGAAGCTCTAGAAAGAGCTTCAAACTCCCATCGAATATGGAATGGGTTTTGGGGGTGAATTTACTTTTTAATCTCCAGAAGCTGAGACACCAGGTTTAAACAAAGTTGCCCTTGATATCCCTCACTTCTTGGTCCATTCAGACTGCTAAGTCAGGGCTGTTTAGAAACAACCAACACAAATTCTCACAGTTTTGGACAGTGAAGTCCAAGGTTGGACTTCAGGCAGGGGAGGGATCTATGAGGGTTTCTGAGCTCCAGGGGGCGCCCTCTCTTTTCTTTTGTGTTCTCAAATGGAGACTGGGGTCAAAGCGCTCTTGGGGCTGCTTCTCTATGGGTGTTCATTGCTGTTTCAGGGTTCCCTTCTCTTGACCTAAGTCCCTCGCAAAGACCCACCTCCTGAGACCATCTCCTGGGACGCTAGGTTTTGAAGGACACACACATTGGTGAGGACACATGGCAAGGACCATGCTATTCATGCCATGTGACAAAAGTCTGACATGGGGGGGCATTCCTGAAAAATCAGGGGTTCCAAAGCTGGCCCCTGCCAGATTCCTTTTTGTTTTGGCTGATTTTATAATTAAAGGTTTTTTTTTACAATTAAAGTTTTGTAAGTTTCATGTACTTACTGGAAAATTAACCACAGGGTTGGTTGTGAAATTGGCTGTTTACTAAATAAGATAATTAGTTGCTAGGCATTTCAATGATGAACTACTGATTGGCTAACACTATAATACAAATTAAAAAAAATCAATACCGTAAAACCAGGTAACATCAATGCAATTGGAATGTGCTTATTTCACAAAGTCTAAAGCTAGTTATTAGGCAAATTCCCAGATGTAAACATTTACTATGGAAAACTAAACTCAGGAACCAAAACATGACCTTTGTGACTTGGGCCATTATGAAAGGCTCTGCATCTCTTAGGTGAGGAATGAACCAAGTGAACCCTTCATCAGATTTAGATTCAGGAGATATTGAAGTTAATGGTCCCTTTTGAAGACCAAACATTAGGGTATAGATATGATTTAGGTTTTCACTTTAGTACTTCCCTTTTCCTGTAGGCCTGTCGTTTCTAAAAGTATTGACACTAGTTTGACCTTAGACTTTGTGACTAACAATCAATCTTATACTCAGAGTAAAAACAAAATAATTAGTTGTGATTGCATAAAGCTGACACACCTGCCTTACCATTGGTTGATCAATCATAATAGTTCAAACACTAATAGAAATATATTGTCTTTCACCGATCGAAAAGAGCACCGGTACGCCTATGTTTATTGCAGCACTATTTGTAATTGGTAAGACCTAGAAACAACCCAAATGCCCAAAAATGGATGACTGGATCAAGAAGAGGTGGTCCATATACACAATGGAATATTTATTCAGCAGCCAAAAATGAAAAACTAGGGCCATTTATAGAAACATGGATAGAGCGAGAAGGAATTATAGTCAGTGAAACAAGTCAGAAGGCAAGAGAAAAATATCGGATGGCTTCATTACTAGGAGGAATGTGAAAGAGCAACAGCTACAACAAAATAAAAAAAAGAAAAAGAAAAAGAATGAGCTCAAGGAAAAGGGCAATTACAACCCAAAACAATAAAAAAAAAACCACACACACACAACAAAAAAAACTCAACAAGACTAAAAGGTCAAAGATAAACCAAAGGGACGATGGGGTGAGGTGAGGGGAGGAAGGGAGGGCAAAGAATGGGATGAGGGGAGAAAGAGCACAAGGGACTGAGATGATGGTGCACAGGTGGAACAGTGGTGGGAAGTCCCTGGGGAATACAAATGATGTCAAATATTCTTAAATAATAAAAAAAAAGAAAACAACAACAAAAAAGAAATATGTTGTTTTTGCTTTGAAATTGTATATGTCTTAAATCCTGGCTGGGGATCATGCACCCCAAGCTGTTCTTGAAAAAATGTAGTGATTGTTGTCTTCCTGCTCTATACACATGCCTGTGTAATTCCCCTGCTTGCTTGTAACATATAAAGACCTGCTGAGACTCTCGGTAGGACGAGTGTACACTCTGATCAAGTGCGAGTGCCTCCTCATTTACCCCTCACGCGCCGATGCCTTCTCATCCTGTGGGAACCCTGACTTTGGCTGGAGCTGGACTTCGGCAAACACACATGTGGTCATGACATCTTCTTCAAGAGCATCTCCTGCTCCTAGTTCAGGACTTATGTAAGTAACATGGTGCTTCTATTACATTACTGACTCATTGAATCAACTGATTCAATGAAACTTCGGTCATTCACTATATTTCCCTTCATTTAATTGTGACATTTTAATCTGTGCTTACTATACCATTTCTGTCTCCATTTTCATAATGTAGGTCTGGTTTTTCCCAGTTGTAATTGTTTCTCTAGAATCACAGCACACACTCAGTATTTCCTGCAGTTCCATGGGTGCATAGATATCAGTCCAGTGTCTGCACCCGTGTAACTATCTGTGACAGGGCAGGCATTGATGTGAAGCTTCTCTGAATATTAAGACACAAACCTTACGACAGACAGTATTATGCTATTGGGGCATCATTTGCCAAAATGGGAAAGGATTCTGGTCCACACCCAAGAAACATCTCACTTTCAATATCCTGTATTTTAAAACCATCCTCTGCCGGCAGGTGTAACCTGCACTTCTCAACTGTCAGACGGCATCAGAGAGACAAATAAAATCACTAAGGTAACCAGCTCCTAAAAACCCTGTATCATGAAGGCATCTTCACATCGCATCAAAACCTAAATTATACTTGGAAGACTACCGTTTAAAATTGCCCCCTTAAAAGTAGGATTCATTTTCCACTATTGTCTATCTCCAAAGACTCTAAATAGGCATTCGGCATGAGTGTTATATATTGGCTTCTTTTGAAACCCAAAATAAAAGCAAAACAAAATAGCAAGATTAAAAAAAAAAAAAACAAACCTCTCACTATTTTTGAAGCAAAGTGACTCAAAGAGGTACCTTCACATGTCAGTCAAATTAGGTCAAGTGTGTTCTAATCACTTTCATAAAATAAATGATACACTGAAAATTGTGATTAAATAGAAACTTCGGTTGCCATCTTTAATCCTAGGAGAGAAAACGTTTTACGCAAGCTCAAATATTTTTTTTGTCTATATAATTGCATTCCTGAGTTCTGGGCACACATTGTCCTCTCTGCAAGCATGTTTCAATTATATTTGTGTTCTGGTACCTCCAACACTGTCATCTGACACCCCCAGCTACGCTACTCACACACCATGTCAATCCTCACTCATCACACATATGCATTCAATTTCTCTGATGCATAGCTGGCTTCAGATAGCTGTCATCTATTGTAAATGAAGTCCCGAACAAGCACATTGCTTACTGCTCCCCAAAGGGAAGTGGGCACAGAAAACAAGGAATGCATTGGTAGATGCCTTGCTCGGTGTCCTTTTATTTGTAATCAGTCATCTTGGGCACAAGGCATAGCGACCCAGTGATGGGCTGTGACTTAACAAGGCAGACCACCTGCCAAAGTTTGCAAAATCATAGCTAGCCTTTGAGGACACCTTTTATCTCCCCTAAACTGATGTGTAAGAATAATTCATCCGAGCCGCCAGAGAATTATGAAATGAATGCTTATGTACTTTTAAACCTTCATGCTAATGCACAACTTATTGCTGCATGGACAGAGGGGAAATTGTGAATGAAACAAGCAATTTGTTATACTTTCTCTATGCAACTGACAGCAAAGAAGGCTTGCTTTTAAGTGTTTGCATCTGCTGTGGGCTGCCGAGAAGGAAGATGTACAGGCTGGTGGTAGGATAATTTTCTGCAGCTTTCTGGAGTTTGCCAATTGCAAAATTACTTCTGATGCATGTTAATAAATAATGTATGCACTGCTAATAGATCCAAAATCTTAAGTTCCTGTTAGAAAGGGAGGTTGTGCCAAATCATCAGAGAAGTGCTATATTACATTGAACCTGGGAGGAGGAAGAGGGAGAGAGAAAGAGAGAAAGACAGAGGAAGGAAAGATGTGTTTAAGTCATGGATGCTAGTTTAACTGATGAAAGGCTTAGCATGAATACATTTTAAATCATCAGAAAATTTTGTTCCAAGCCTCAAGTGCTTTTCTATAATATTGCCCTTTTTCCTTTCCAGTTTGAAGATTAATTTTTCATGTTCCCCATAACTTTAAGGAAGTTAATTTAAAATATCTGTAATTTTTTGTTTCCTGAGAGTGGCTCCTAAACTTACTGTCTTTTTTTTTAAAGTTAATGCAAGTAATGCACTTACATATGATAAATATTATCACCTGGGAACCTCCAGAGCATGTTAAGATTAATGCTTATGTACTTTTAGGCCTTCCTATATCTAATAAAACATGATGTACCTCATATAACACACATGATAGTCATATGATCTATACATATATTATACACACAGAGATCATATTTGGTCTTGGGCCACTTATGCCTATCACAATGTTATTCTGAGTAATTGTGTTTTCTATTTTAAGCTCTCATAACAATGTTAACATTCTAGTATGAATATAGGTTTCATACAGAGACCAGCAAAATTTTTCTGTAGAGGATCTGATGGTAAGTATTTGGAGTTTGACCACTCACAGCTACCTAACTCTGTACTTGGAGTGAAATCTGAGAGCAAGAAGTAAATCAATCAGGGTGGTGGGACTTGAGCCATGAAGCCTGCATCTCTCCTACTTAAGAAAAGTTAATCCGAAACAAAACATGCTCCAGTTTTTCCCTGTAAACCCCAAAGTTCTGATTGCCATCTTGAAGGCTCTGGAAACTTTGCTTTTGTTACAGGGCAGGGAAAGAAGCACCCCGGAACCCCCAAACCTTCCCTCTCTAAATGGGTTTTGCCATCGCTGCATTAAGACAAACATATAAGGCTTTTAATGGAAAGGAACTTTAATACAACTAGGGTACAATACAGAAAGGACAAAGAACAGAGTGACTAAGTTAAGCATTCAAAGTTACCCATCTCCCTGAGGGCAAAAGTTTAGCTAAATAGAATTGACTCAAAGTAAGGCTTAAAAGTCTGCTACACGTCTAAAGGACCTTTCAGTAGAGACCCATAGGAAAGGGTCAGAAAGAGTCAGACAAATCTGGGCGAAAAGAGCAAAATCAAAATTAAGATGAAAGCTGCCATTGTTAACCTCCCCATGGGTCTCTCACCCACATCTGTTTTAACCAGTTTAAGACCAAAAAACAAGTGCAGTTTCTTCACATGTCCCTCTGCTCCACGTGCCTCCTCCAGGTCTCCTTGCTGCTCTCCATCCTGCTTCCTTCCTTCCTTCTCTCCGCAGAATTTTTTATCCCTCCTCAGCTCCACCCACTTTGGGCGAAACCAGAACTCTGGAACTTCCCCCTTTCCCAGGAGGCCCCTGTTACACTTTGGCTGAGAAGATCAGGAACATGCAAAACTCAGAGGCACAAATACCACCAGCTACCTCTAAGGGGATGTGCGTTGCTCAGCCCCTTGGAACAAAGACAAAATCTTTGTCTGGGGGACACAGGTGGTGTGTGCATTTCATGCAGGTGAGACCAGTTACCCTGCTGCCATCCCCTCCAGGGCAGGAGATTGGGGGGTGGGGAGGTGCTGCCAGCCCAGCCCTCCTCACAGCTCTGAATAATCGCCTGGGGACAGTAGAGAGAGCAGGAGCTTAGCGGATCTGCCCCTTCCCCATCAGAGCCCAGGGCAATGCGCTCCTTCCTGTGCTCAGTGCAAAGAGCTGAAGCTATTATTCCCAGGGAGAAAAGGATCAAAATGATATATATTTGATCCATGGGTATATAAAAAATTAACAAATGCCACAGAGGCGCGTGCTTACACTCACCGCACAGCCGAGATGCTTTGTGCCTCTCTTTTCACCACCTTCAATGCACTTTGTTTGATTTCAGCAACCCCAAGAGACCACATTTCAAAATGGCTTTTCATCCCTTATGCCATATGAAGTGCCCTTTAGAAGTCTAAACAAAATAATGTCATCTGCGTGTCCCCCGCCTGTATTACCCTCAAGACAGCTAGATGGATCCCAGGCATGGACGCTGTTTGGCCTCCACGCTGGTGGAGGTCAGGCCAGGGACTTCCTTAAGCCCCCTTTTAACCCCCCACCCCCACCCCAGCCTGCAAAGGCCAGGCTGGTCAGCAGCTCTTCCTCCCTGGAATCTGCTGGTGTGGTTATCAATGCCATATTTGCTATTTAAATATTTGATAATGACTTAGGTTTTACATTAAAAGGAAAGCAAATCAGAAACACACACACACACAATTCAATCTAAAATGACCAGTGTGGTGTGGTCTGAGTGGGCTTTTGTCTGCTTCTGAGATGAGCTGAAACCGCATTTCACAGCACCCACGCTGTCGCCCCCCCACCCAGGGTGGGGCTGGGGGGTAGGGGAAGGGTGGTGACAGGGTTGGGAATGGGGGCTGGGGTGGGGGTGGGTGGGAAGTCATCCTTTCATAGGAAAAGTGAACTCACAAATGGCCAAGAGAAAGCAGCTGCTGCCCGAATGCTGAGGTCTTGCAGCTCCCAGAATGCAAAATGTACCGGGATGCGGGCACCCAGGCCGTCACGTCAGCGCCGTGCCTTTGCTAGCCCGGGAGAGCCGGGGGCTTCAACCTGGACTTGTGGATTTCATCTCTAATGATGTCTGCGTATACAGCAGGAAAGACACTGGTGGAATAACTTCTATGTGGACTGCTGATCTCCTTGACCTAGCTTGTCATAGCCCCCCTTCTCCCCATAGCGCCTCCCTGTCCTTGCCTCCAGCTGGCTGCCTTGTCACGTGTGGGTGGTGAGGCAGTGGGGCATTTCCAGGGCAACCCCAATGTGGAATGGGGTGGCCTGACTGTGGGTCCTCACCTGTTTGTTTAAAGGGGACTTATTAGAAGACTCAACAGCAGGTTCGTGCAAAGAGTTAATAAAGGCTTTATTGATAAAAGAAGGGGAAATGAAAAATAACTCGGGGAGAATGAGAGCCATAAATTGATGAATGAAACCTACCAGTTCCTATAGCTGGGACCCCAAGGGCATGCTGAAAGGCACTAAAAAACCAAGGAGCACACCCCACTCCCACCCCAAGGACCAAATGTCTGGGTTTACACCGAACTTGACTGCTTAACTCCACCCTCCGTTCCCAGCATCCTCCTTTCGGTGGTGATGGCATTATGGGATTCGTAGTTCTTGGTGTCTTGGATCTCTTTGGTGTGAGGTGGGGTGGGGTCCATAAAACTTGTTTGTGAAGTTTGTTGAGGCCTCTTTTCCCCAACAGAACCAGTGACCTGAGGAACCAGCCCCCCACATTTATTGGGATGCCAAGGACATCCACTTTATTGTCATTCCTCCCCTAGTGCCCCTTCGTGGACAAAGTTCTGCAAACTTTGTCCATCACTCCATCTTTGAACAGGTTGTCTGTCCTGTATTGGTGCTTGGTCTGATTTTTTCCCCATTATTTCCATTCAGTTTGAATTTATTTGATGAGAAGATCAAAGCTGGTATACTTAAGTCAAATTAAAATTAAAGTAAAAGGAGGTCACATGCAGTAGATCTACCAACTTTTTATTTATCTGACGAGCAAAGGTAACTGATGTGCTAGAAATGATGGTGAAGGAAAATCATGGCACTGGGATCTGGAAGAGAGAAAATAATATATTTTCCTCCTTTGGTAACTGGAAGTCAACATTAGAAGGAGAAAATCATTTTCAGTTTTTATGAGTGGGATTTGAAAGCATGCATTTGTATATAAGTTCTTCCTTTTGTCTCTCATCCCAACGATTACCCTGTTGATTTTTAAGATTCCCTCTGACTGCCTCACTGTCTCAAGTCTTTCATTGTGATTGTGCATCTCCAGCTACATCAGAACACACTCAGACTCTGTCAGGAACTGTCTGTGAGATGGCTTACTTTTCACTCTTCTCATTTTCTTTCAAGATCTTTTAAAGGACATCTTCGTTTCCCTTTAGTCTTACAGCAGTCTCCATAGGAAGGACAGCCCCTGGCTCCGTAACTGTCTTGTAGGGTTTCTGCTATGAAGAGAGCGGAGGCAGAAAAGGACAAGGACTAAGACATCCTCTCCCTCAGAAGACACCAAGCTCATGGCACAGGACTTTAGATCATTCCGCAGGGAATTTTCTTTATTTTTTAAGATATTAGTAAGGAGTGGTTATTACTGATCGCACTTTATATGTATGTGCTAGAACATTCCAAACACTCCTGGAGAACACTGATAATGTTCTATGGCCAGATGGCCGGAAGAGTATGATGGCCCTTACTGTTTTCTTTTTCTTTTCTGTCTGCATAATTACCATGGGGATAAGAAGCCCAACTTTACTGTGTGTTGTTAAGAAGTAAAGGTGTGAGTTCCAGCCAGTCAGTACAGGTTATTAGCCAGGAAGCCCCAAGCCCTCAGGGTGTGCACACACCGCACTTGGTTAGGGGCGCTGTTCCACATCTCCTCACCCTGGAGCCGGCTTGACCATCCCCCAACACAGGGAGCTAGTGCAGTGGAAGGACTAGCTGAGCTGCGGGAGCTGTCTCTAGTCGTAAGCCCCTAAAGCAACAAATCGTGCCCCACCAAATCCTCTGGCCAACCCAATGGGATCCAAGAGCAGGTGCACACTCCCTTCTGGAACTAGTGTGGGGGTGCTACCTGGGTCCCCTAGGATGCTTCTCCAAAACAGCGTTGAACCAGGGCGAGTTTTCACTGGATTTTACATACCAGGGTCATTGCTTTGCCCCAAGACCTTGAAGAAGTCACATGACTCAACTGTCCTTCCTCTGTAGAGGAAGTGCTGTTGTTTCATTTCAGGTTTGAACTTCAATGGCGTGAAAAGGAACCCTGATAAATTAAACAGAAAGGGTCGGCTAAATGTGATATACAATGTTGCAGATGTTGTAAAATGAAATTGTATTCATACCTCCGACACACACACTGCCCTGTTCCCACACTGAAATGTATGTACTAACTTTCTCTGATCGCCTTCCAATAGATTCCCCCAGAAATAGCTTCTTCCTCCGGCTCTGTGAGCACCAGAAGGAAATGAGGATGGGAGGCCTGTTTGGCCAGAGAATTCGCCATGTCTCCTGCCTTCAAGAACCTGCTCCATTTAAACACAGCTCAACTTGAAGGGATGATGCTCAGTGAAATAAGTCAGAAAGAGAAAGAAAAGTACCAGATGATGTCACTAGAGGAGGAACATAAGGGATCGAGGGAAAGAAAAATAATAATAACAACAGCAACAAAAAAATAAACCACAACACAACAAAAATTAGCAGACAACTACAAATCAGAGTCATCTGCAGGGAAGAGGGAGGGACTGGGATCACGGCAGGGACGGGAAGAGCATGAGGGACTAGGGTGACGGTGCCTGGGTGAGCTGATGGTGGAAATTCTAAGGGAACTACATCTAGAAAAGAAAACAAATGTTTTATGAAAAAATCAGATAAAATTTTTAAAAATACAGCTCATGTCTTCAGCTCTGCATAGCGCATCACTGAGGAGGACAGAAAGGAAATGTTCCTTTTTACCTTTTATTTATTTCCTCTTTTTAATCAATACTGAGGAGGAGGGAACAAAGAACAAAGAGGATGCAGTAGTGAGAAAGAAAGAAGCCCTCAGATTTTTTTTTTTCTTTTAGCTTTTCTTTAGAGCTTTGCCTGACATTGTGGCTTAGGGTTTTCAAAAATTATGTTTAAGCTTTTTGTCACTGAAATTCTTTCATTACTAAGCCTCATTTTTATCCCCTTTCAAGGTCCTTATCTTTGCTTAGTTGGTTATTTATGTAAACTTAAGAGTTCTTTTATACCAATTTCTTCATTTAATATGCCCAGGTTGATGGGAACAACTATTTTAAATACATCTTAAAAATATACATCTTAAAAAATGTATTAAAAATGTACTAAATACATCTTAAAGATGTATTTAAAATATAGTGATATCTATAATTATAATTCAAGAGATAGAAAATATATTATTTGTTTATATTTTAACTATATATTTCTATTTATTTTTGAAATATTTTGAACTAGGAATGCATTTCCAATGCTAAGTTCTGAAAGTGATTATTGATGATAATCAATTATTGATGACATCAAAAATTATTGGAGAAAATATTTAGTATGTACCACTTTTAAGTAATAATTCTAAACTCTAGCACTTAAAAATGTACCTGAAATATAGAAGGAAGGGGAGCAATGTCCTCACTTAAATTATACAAACCATCATTGTCAAACTTTATATTTTAAAAAAAATTTTTATTGCTATGGTTTTGGTAGAAGTCCAGAAGGCTGGCAGAAGAGCGTATTTTTCTTTACAAAATTATTATTGTCAATTTCAGCTGAAGATCCACCTGGTAAATCAGGCATAATAGATTTCAAATTTTATAATACGATTCAAATTTGAGAACAGGATTCAAGTTCACTTCTTTTACTAAACCAAAATGCAAAGGGTGTAATGAAAACAGCAAATATTAATAGTCATGATTTTACCTCCTAAGTATTATTAGTCATGTGATGTGCTGAGGGTTATGAAGAATAAATTATAGAAGAGATTATGTGATTAGTTATTAATTCTTTCCCTGGAGGATTGAGACCTGAAGGATGCTCTAGTATTTCTTCATTACAGAAATATGCACTCTTCCCTGGTAATAAAACCAACCCGCACCACGCCATAGTAAGGGGACAGGCACAGATTTGAAAGATGAATCTGACACTTTTCTCAAATCTCCTCTTTGCCAAATGTTTCAAATTCCTCCCGGTTCAGAACTTTCATAAGAGTGTATGACATCAGTCAGAACTAATCGTGTACTTTTGTGGGGTCAGTCTTAGGTGTGAATTATAGACTGCAACCTCTTTCTGCTCCCACCACCCTATCTCATCAATAATTCTGCTATTTGGGTTAGGAAATTTTCCTGCAGTGGTAAATCAGCTGTCGTTACTGACACTCTCCTATCATAAGAATTTGAGCTTTAGATCACTAAAATATATTCTCTACTTTTTGATTCATTAAAATTGCATTTCACTGAATGAGTCTTCCCTAAACACACACACACACACACACACACACACACACACACACACACTTATGTAAATCATTAATTTACTTACTGGCCCTTATCTGTTGGGATTCCACATTAATTTTCCAGGGATTTATTTTCAATTACCCTTTAATGTCTATAAAAAGAAGTTTATAACTCCTTTCATTTCTATGTTTCAATTTTGAAATCTTTGAGGGAAGCGGGGGCCCAACTTTGCATTTGTACCTATAGCTGCATTTCCCAGTCTTTCTGGGGTCTCTAGTCCTGGGTTCCATCTTGGTCTTTTCCAAGTTATCTTGCAGGATGGGGGTGAGGGCCAGGGACAGAGGAGCACCAACACGCTCTCCTCAAATCAAAATGAAAACAAAACCTAAAAATTTTCCTAGAACTGAGGCTATGGGAGGTGGGAGAAGAAACAAGAGCAGGGCCTCCCTGGTGGTGCAGTGGGTTAAGCAACGCACTATGAAGCAAACCGCAGCCATTGCAGCACGAGTTAGATCCCTGCTGCAGGCCAGGAAGGGGACCCACAGGGCGCAGCAGACCTCTCCTGCCTCGTCCGCTGTGCCCCTCAGCAGTGTGTTTCAGTCCATCTGCCTGTTCTGCTCCCCACTCTGTCTGGTGAATGCTTTCACCTCCCGTGACTCTGACCTGTACCCCAGCTCTTGTATGCATAAATAAATAAATCTTAAAAAAAAAAAAAAGGAGAGAAGAGTGGGCTCTGGTGGAGCATGACGGGAGCTTTGATGTTGCATGTGCCAGCTTACTTCGGAAGACATGTGAACCTGTCCTCCCGAATTACCTACAGCATTGTACACTACTGTTATTGCAATAAAAAATGTACAATTATAAAAGAAATGACTGGGCCTCCCTGGTGGTGCAGCGGGTTCAACCCCACACTGAAGCATCTGGGGCACTACAGTGTGAGTTCGATCCCTGGCCAGTGAGTTCAATCCCCGGCCAGGGAGGGACCCACATGGCGCAGCAGACCTCTCCTGCCTCGCCCGCTGCTCCCTCAGCAGTGTGTTTTGGTTCATCTGCCTGTTCTGCTCCCCACTCTGTCTCTGGTGAGCCCTCTCACCTCCCGTGCCTCTGTCCTGTACCCCTGCTCTTTTGTGCATAAGTAAAAAAATCTTTAAAAAAGAAAATATATATATATATAAAGAAGTTGTTAAGAAAAGCACTCTCTCTTCTCAGGTCCCTGGTGGGTAAACCCCGCCTCCCATCCCTTCTCCTCACTTACTTGAAATAATACTATGCACTTATAGCAGAAGGACTGTATCCCATGCCTTTTAATAAAACTTACTTCCAAAGTAATCCAGAAAAGCAACTTGAAAAATACAGAAAGACATAGGATCAATATTATTATAACAGTTTCTTGTCTAAAGTCTTCTTAATAGTCATCTTTTTTCAAAAACATGTTTCTTTCACTCTTTTCTCATTAGTCCCCCAAACTGAAATCATATGATTTGTATCTGTTCATAAATAAATCCACACTGTTGATGTCTCTGAAAGATAGGGATTGAGTAACATCAATCCCCTTTATCCTCCCCTCACTGCATGTAAAGGAAATGCATTCCTGCTAACTGTATTCAGAGTCGCCTGTATACCTTGGGGTGATGTTTTCTTAGCCATCATTTCTGCATCATAATGTGTTTTTTTTATGGAAAATGAGGGCATGCAAGTGAGTCACCAGCTCTGCTGTGCCATTGTGTGGGTTCTACTTTCATTTTCCATATTTTTCTCATCACATTTTAGAAAAGGTGGCTTCGAACCACACAGTTAAGTCAGGAATTTGTTGATTTTCATAAATTTTTGTAGAGAAATAGAAAGAATTAGGTACATGTATGGCTGGATGATTTAAAATCTCTTTCTTCTGTTAAACAAAAAAGTCCCTTTCTCTGATGTACTTGATAATTAGCAGATTCAGAAAGCAGGCGAGAGAGAAAGAAGAGCTAAGAAACCACAGGAACTGGAGACAAACTCCCTAACAGACAAACAAACAAACAATAGTTGACGACAATAGTTGACATCTTTATGTGAAACTCCAGCATAGCTGTACAATTGGAGCTTCGTAAAAAGCAATTTGCACTTTTTAGTTTAAATCTGGTCAGGGTATTTATCTCTTAAATGAAATAACAAATTTTATAGTGAATATTGTCCTTTTTGATTCATGTTTTATATATACAGTGGCACTTGTGAAATTCATAGTGTGTGTGTGCATCCTCACTGCCATTGCACTATGAATGATCGATGCTTAATGTGCCCTTGAAGAGCTTAACACACCTGGCCACAGACCCAAGGAGGTTCTGCTGAGGAACAGACACAGCTTAGTGACCTTGTGTATGTAAAAGACAAATGTCAGCCCAGATCCTCTATTTCTGAAGCCTTTGTGACATTTCCTGTGGGCCCATCTTCCCTCTCTTATCTCATTCCACTTTGGGCAGGAGTTAGACCTCTTGGCAATACGAGCACTAGCAGAGAATCACTGCATTAAAACGTGCTCCCCTTTCTGGCACTACATCCTGCCACATCCTGGGCCAGGTTATAGAAATTTGAAACCTATCTATTGCCCCCTTCAAAGGAAAATAAAAAAAAAAGGACTCAAAATCTTTTCATCTTTTCAATCTAATTTTTCTTAGTAAGTTAATAAAAAGATGCCCTTTTTGCATTTATTTAAATCATTTTTTAAGATTTATTTACTTATGCACACAAGCACTGGGGTACAGGCCAGAGGTGTGGGGGGGGGTGAGAGGACTCACCACAGACAGAGCAGGACGCAGAACAGGCAGATCAAGGGAAGTACACTGCTGAGGGGAGCAGCGGGCACAGCAGGAGAGGTCTGCTGCGCCCTGTGGGTCCCCTCCCTGGCCGGCAGCAGGGAACTCTTGCTGCAGTGACTGTGGTTTGCTTCATAGTGCGTTGCTTAACCCACTGCGCCACCAGGGAGGTCCGCTTTTAGGAATTTCTGAAAGTGCACATGAGGAAATAGAACAGAATTATCCAAAAATGCTATTTAATGAACAGCGCAGTCAATTGATCAGCTTGCAAAAATAAGTAGAATCCCCGACAAGTACTGGTGTGCATGAGCTATGCTGAGAAATCGCAAAATGAAAAGTCATGATATCTGACCACAAAGAAGATACAGTATGTAGGTGGGCAAGAGATGTGTTTAAGTAATTTTATTATAGAACTCACCCTAAGCATCATAACTGAACAAAACCAATTTAAAATGATATTAACATAACCATATTTCATTTTAGAAAAAAATACTTAATGACAAGAAAAATATAAAATATGTTATTTGTGCCACATTTAAAAACTGTTTTTTATAAAACATTTTAAATAACATCATGCATGAACATAAAACCTAACCTAATTCTTGTAACCACTGTAAGTTTCTTAAAGTTACATAGAGTATTTTTCAAATTAATGTTTAAGAAAATCTTCTGTTAAGGAAGGCCATTCATGCTATGCTATTTTTCACGATCTGAATTTTTGGTTTTGCAGATTTAGAGCCTAGGTAAAAATATAGCTAGTTGCTTGGAGTTCAGGGTTTGGAGACCTGCTGTAAATGTCCCTCCCTAGTGAAAGTGCTTGCTTTCTCCTATTGAAACCCCACATCCGATGAAACCTCTGCAGTAGCAACAGCTCTCAGACTTAGCCATCTCTGCATGCCCTGACTTCTCAGCAAAATTGTGTCAGACCTTGCTGCTGCTTGCATTTGGGTTCATTAAGTGTCTTACCTACCCCCAGATGTTTAGGGTGTCCTGGGGGAAATGATGATACGTTGTAACCTGTGCCTGGATAGATTAGACATTTAACAAATGTTTATGCTTCTTGAAAGTGATGAGGGTCCCGAAGGGAAATCCATGTGATTTCCTGTACATTATCATAAGAAATCACAGGAACGGTTCATCAAATATAATTCCAGTAACCTGCCAAGAGGTGAATTGTGTCCCTTATCTTACTGATTTTCAAGTTGATTTTAACTTAAGGACATTTTAGTGGTAAGTAAACACAGATTACTTTTCATATCGAGTCATATTTTGATATCACAACTAGAACATTTATTTTTGTATATGTGTACAGATTTTCTATATCAGTCAGTTCCTAGCAGGTCCTGATGGTAATTTCTCCACCTCTTCACCCTCACAGTCAGAAGCCATAGCACCTTCTTTCTTTTCTTTTCTTTTTTTTAAGGTTTATTTATGCATACAAGAACTGGGGTACAGGCAGAGGTGTGGGTGATTCACCAGAGACAGAGTGGGGAATAGAACAGGCAGAATAAAATACACTGCTGAGGGGAGCAGCTGGGAGACAGCAGCGTTCTGCTGCACCATGTGGGTCAGCTCCTTAGCCAGGGATCGAACTTGTGCTGCAGTGGCTGTGGATGCTTCGTAGTGCTTACCCCTTGTGCCAGTGGGGAGGCCCCCCATATCACCTTTTGTTCAGGAGACAAAGTCCTCTTTACTGCTCACATATAAAACTTTCAACATCGATCTGTTTGCCTAGTGATATGAAATGAATGGAAATTCCTTTCATGACATTTATGGAGTGATGTCCCATAGTCTAATCATATAGGGAGATAAACTCCCTCTAGCTGTCAATTAACAATGCATTTAGAAGCTATTTCTCCTGTTATCTCCACTCTCCTTAATTTGGCTTGCCCAAAGTGAGGTTTTAGACAATACTAGCGTTTTGTGTAAGACTTTAACACAAACCTGATTTCTTTTCTGTTTGAAATGATGATGTGTGGGGGGTACCGGGCCCCAGAACACCGCTCCAGTGCTCCATGGGGAGTAGTTCAGCCCTGCCTTGCTCCCAGCCTGCATCAGCTCATGTTTCTTCTGCGATCATCAGGCCATTTTCTGTGAAAGCAGAACTTGCATTGCTAGTGGACTTTCTCCTCATCGATGTCGTAACAGTAAACCTCTGGGACATTTTTCAGGTGTTGATTGATTCCCGTGGGAATCAATGGATCCATCCCTCAGTCAATCCCACTCACAGCACACGCCGCAGGTACCAGCCTTGCTTGACATCAGCCACAAACTTAGAAATGTGGGCTCCAGGTCCATCGTCAGTCTCACTCATGCAAACTCAACATTTTTAGCCAGATTTCCAGATTATTCATGTAGTTTAATGTTGGGCAATTGTGGGCATATGTGAGCCCCATTCACACTCCACCCCATTTTGCTGCCTTCCTCTCCTACAGAAATCTGGCATCACCATCCATCTTCACACCTTTATGGTGAAGAGCACCAAGAAGTGGGCACCGGTGGGCCTGAGCAGATGCTGGGTGTGCAGGATCAGAACTGCCAGTTGTTTGATGCAGCTCAGTGTCTGCTCCCACAGTCAGAGACTGCTCACTTTCTCCCACATATTTTGCTCCTGTACTCTGATCTCTGTACAGAGAGTAACCATATTTCTCTAGAAAAAACTCCTTTATAGTGAACTGCTTCTGACACATGTCTCCTAAGGGGTAAGCAGCTGTTTTTGGCTTGGGCAACTGCCATCTACAAAACACTAGCCTTCAAGTTGCTCACTATTAAAACATGAGGGTCTTATGAATGCTTAAGATTTCTTTCCTGCCGGTTTTCCACAGAATAATCTCATGATCAAGTTAATATGAAATACAAAATAGTTATTTACAACTACCAAATAACCTCAGGAAATGAAGGCTGCATCAGACGTAGGTAACGTGTGGGTCCCATTTATTCAATGTTGGAGTCAAGCATTTCCACACAGTTCAGCTTGCAGAAACAACACAATTTGAGTTCCTTCAGGTTGCCAGGTCACTAAGGCAGTAGAACTCACTTACTGGACTCAGAGAAGAGCTGGGGCCAAGGATTTCACTCCGATGTCTGCTGATCAGTGCAGAGACCAGTCATACAATCATACTAATCATACAATCCCTTTATCACAGAACCTACCATCCCCTTCTCTAACTTCCCAACTTCCCACCCCTTTAATGCCATCATATTCTGAGATCTTTCCTTTTGAGGGTATGGACTTGTTCTCAATTAAAACAAATGGAATGCTAGCTACTACATTAATTTGAAAATAAAACACTGTTCAGAAAGTCGAAAGGGTCATAGTATTCTTAAAAGTATTTATAGTTAGCTCCAAAGGTTTTAGATTAAAGCATTCTTCAACAACAATGTACGATGACAAAAACTTCCTGGACATGCCTTCACTATTGATTTGTGGAGGGGAATGCTGGAGGGGGAATTCTCACTGATCTATTATGACCTCATAGGAAATTTCTGCAAGTACAAGAATGAGTTTTGTTTACTCACCAACCATGCATGTTCTTTTCTAAAAATTGTTCTAGGGAAAAACATGATTCATGCATATTACATGTCCTCAAATTGTCCTGAATATCAAGAGTCCTGAAAACATCCATATATCTCATTGGAAAAAGAAAGATGAACAATATGCTACATAAAAGAATGTTTGTATGGAAAAACCCAGAAATGTTTTAGTTACATATTAATGTTCCTCTATTATCTCCTGGACAAACCCAACATTGTAGCAAGAGCTTGAGAAGAAAGTTTTATCTGGCAATACTGTTTTCTTTTAATTGGGAACAAGAGATTACAAAAGACATCCTTCTTTATCAAGACTTTTGTTTTGTTGGGAATCAAATGATTAACATTAGACAATTGACCCAAATTGGTAAGGAGTCATTTCCTACTGCAAAATAGAAGAAATTAGATATTAAGATTATGTGGGGCAATGAGACATAGCAGAAAAGAATTAAGATAAATTGTTCCTTTTCCAATTTCTGAGTTCACCTATGTACCGTATTTTAAGTATTAGAAGTTCACTGAGCTACTCATTTACCTTGGGTACTTATTGTCTTATTGGGTACCTTTATGTCTTATTAGCATGGGGTTTGGAGTAGCAAGAAAATAGATTACATTATATCTTTTTATACTCTTCCCTCAGAAAGTTTCAGTCTCCTTAGCATGTGCCTCCAAACAGACAACCAGACTTATTTTTCCAGTTGAAAATGACTTTGTAGGACAATGAGAAGGTCACTGATGAGATGCTCACATATAACATATAAAACATAGTAACATTCTGTGGTCAAGTTTTGCTCTGTATTTTATTAGTTTGCTAGTAAAAGCAAAATTTAAATAACATGTTTTATTTTTATTTACTTATTTATTTTATTTCTATATATTTGACATCAATTGTAATCCCCATGGATTCCCCATCACCATATCACCAGTGCACCATCACCTCAGTCCCCCATGCTCCCTGCTGCCCTCAACCCTCCCCCTCCCCCCTCCCCACCAAGTGTCCCCAATTTGTCCTTGTCTTTTCATTTTTGGTTTCTGTGTCTTTACTATTATTATTATTATTGTTCTTATTCCTTTCCTTGATCCTTATTTGGTTCCATTATATTCCTCCAAGGGAGGAATAAATAACATGTTTTAAAAGAATGTTTATTGAATGTTGAAATGTATGTCAGACAAAACTGTTACATGGTCTTTGAAAATGGTCCACATGTTCTTTGGCAGAGAGAGCATGTACAGGGCATAACCACCACGTCACAGTGACCATGTCCATGGCTGGAATCCTGATTATCTGAACTTTTTTTTAACTGCGTCAACAAATACTTAGCTATTTCTCAGATTATTAAGTAAGTTCAGTCAATGTTACAAACCTGATGTTTCCATATACAAACTTTTCCTAGTCTTTTGTTGAAACAAATTAGAACCGGTTCCAATCATTGAGGATTTTTACTTAAGTTGTTATTTATTTAGGTTATTTCTTCAAATTCCTATTGTGTTGTTTCCTGGGAGTAAAGTACACACATAGCAATGAGTATTTTGAGGTTTTATTGTCACTATATATCTTTAAATTAACCTGCTATTTAATATGCTCTCATGTCACTGAGAAATAGAATCATCCATCTTTAAACCATGTAGTGGGCCTCCCTGGTGGCGCAGTGGGTTAAGCAATGCACTATGAAGCAAATCACAGTCACTGCAGCACGAGTTCGATCCCTGCTGCAGGCCAGGGAGGGGGCCCACAGGGCGCAGCAGACCTCTCCTGCTGTGCCCGCTGCTCCCCTCAGCAGTGTACTTCCCTTGATCTGCCTGTTCTGCCTCCTGCTCTGTCTGTGGTGAGTCCTCTCACCAACCCCTCTCCCCACACCTCTGGCCTGTATCCCAATGCTTATATGCATAAATAAATAAATCTTTAAAAAAAATGTAGCATGGCTCACTTACGAAATACACAGTATTTAGAATTACTATTGTCCATGTTTCAATAACCCTCTAACATACCATTACATTATATTAGAAATACACTACTAATACTTTTAGAAAAGTAAATACCATTGTTTAAGTTTAAAGGAAAATTGAGCTACCGTGTGATCCATATACCCCTTCTGGACATATACCCAGTACTGAATCAGTCTCTCCTAGCGATATGGCCAGCTCCACATCTATTGCAGTCTCATTCAATATAGACAAGATACGGAAGAAATGTAAGTACCCTCCAGCGATGAATGGGTTAAAACAATCCATGATGTTACACGCACACAATGGGGTATCATTCTGCATTAAATGAAGTGATTCTTTCCATTTAGATACAGAATAGCATAGCAGGTGCCTGGGATTGGGGGAATAGGGTGATCCATGACACATTTTCAGTTCTAAGAATAAGTTCTGAGGACCCGATGGGCAGCACAATAACATTGTTAGCAGTTAAAGTTACTGAAACATCTGAGCCAGTCTTACGACTTTCAAGCAGATCTTAAGCATTCTTCACATAAGTTAGAAAGCATTAACTATGTCACCTATGTGAGATGATGGCTGCTCATTATCTTAATCTTAGTGATATTGTACAATGAAGATGAATTCAGTCATCATCTGTGCACTTTAAAAATATGCAATTCTATCCATCGATAATTCCCTCCATAATATCTAAAACAAAGTTATCTTTGCTTATTACTCTTATAGGCTTATTTTTAAAAGTGTACAAATGGTGTTCATATCCAAGTGTATGAAATATCTAAGGGCTTTTATTTATCACATACTTAAAATAAGATCATGAATATATTATTTTAATTTAAAGAAGCAAGAGATGAGGATGCAAAAAAAATCATAATGCAGGCTATAGCTGTATCTCAGTGATAGTTCCACCCAAAGAAACTACGCATATGCTTCATTAGCAATAAATGCTCAGGACAAATGGAAGGATGGGAACTGGAATTATCCCGGTTCTTTTGTGACTTTTTTCAACACCACATTACTTTCCTCTGAAGCTCTGTGTGACCATCTGTCTAACATGGGGTGATGATGGGTGTTAAACACTGTTATATTCTAGAAAAGGAAATGGTGCAATATCTGGCACCTAATAGATGCTCAATAAACACTTAACATTGTTACTCTTGAGGGAGATGTCCCTGCACTCAAGAGCATGAGGCCCATCTATTGCAATGACAATAATTACTGGCAATTTGGAAAAGAAAAGATGATTCCCCTCAATGACAAAGTTTTCACTGTTAATTCTTTGTCACCTTCTGCCCATGTTTTCCAAGCAGGTTCATGGGCTAAAATTCTACCATGACCTAAGTATCTCCTGCTAGGTAGACAGATCAATTAAATCAGTGAATAAATAATGTCTTTTCTCCTCAATCTGCTACTTTTTGCAATGACTAACTTCCTTCTAAAAATAATGTCAAGTCTAAATTTAAACCTAACCTGTTTTTCCCCCCATTGCACACAAGCTTACAGCTCTCATGCCATCAATTAGCTCACTGTATAGATTAAGGCTTTCTTTAATTCTATGACTTAAACATTTCTCGTTGTCACTTACAAGTGTGGTTCCATTTTCCCTAAAGGCCATAATGACAATCTGGTTTGCATTTGTATTAGTCAAAAGGAAATTTATAGCATAACATTGAAGACAGTTGCTTAATAGAACTGTTATTTAAAGATTTATAGATGTGTGAGAGGTATTGCTACTTAATTAGCATTGCCAAATTGCTCTAATTATCAGTCTTTGCCTCACAATTCTCCCATGGATCTGGTGTCCTTTGCCATTCATGCTCGTCCACAGATCAGTAGTCACGATGATGAAATGACTGAGCTCTGTTTTTGACAATAAAAAATGTTAAGTCCATGCAAAACTGGAATAAAAGAACTGTCTGAAAGTGAGAAGCAACAATTTCTTCTACTGCTAACCCCACAAAAACGCAAGCAAAAGCATGGTGACTTTGAAGTTTCCTGGCAAAGTCCAGCAATCTGACCATCATGTTATAAAAATAGTGAAGAAAGTACTTAAATTACCCCAGTTCTTGTCTGCATAAATAAAATAAATCTTTAAAAAAATTTCAGTGACTTTCCTTAGGAGGAAAACTGAAGGGGGGAGGGGGTATTTATATGTTCTGCTCTGTTGCACAGTAAGTGAAAAACACTGGGCCAGGAGTCACAGTTTTACAACCATATTAATGTCTTATCTCAGGCATCCACGTGCAATCCCGTCTTCACCTTGTCCTGTCTTCCCACGCATCCATTTTGGTTGAACTGATTTGAAATAAATTTCATCGTTGGGGCTGAGACAAGAGGCTCTAGCACTTAGAAACAGAACAGTCACGCGAAAGTGTGAGGCTTAAAAAAAAAAAAAGGTTTGAAGATTAGGACTGAAAAGAAGAGCGCTACCGGGCCGACCCAGAACCCTGGCTGAAATCGCTGAACGAAAGCGAAAGTGAGGTGTGGCGCGTGCAGAGAAATTACTTCCTCTCCTTTCTTGTGAGCAGCATTGGCCGGCCTGCTGTTTATTTTTGATCAGCCTATCAGCAAAGACGCACGATGCAAGTTGAAGGACTAAGTGTTTTGAATGATGTTTTTAAAAGTCATCTTAGAAAGAGAGAGCTCATTTAAATACCGCCTGTTAGGGAGGCTTGTGAAACCTTTTGCAGACTGCAGTTGGCGAGAGCGATAGCCCGCGACGTCTAGACCTCCCGCTCGTTTCGCCAAGGCCAAGGACATCCAAAAACATGTGGTTTATTGCAGCCTCATTGTTGCGGCTCGGGGGGTCAGAGAAGACCATCGGCACACCTCATCCTCATCCCTAGGACGCCCCACTTTGCTCCGAGATCCGCCTGCCCGCACCTGCCGCAAGGAGGTACCAGGCCCGTAGGTGGCGCCCCGCGTCCGTGCTTGAGCGTCTGCCCGCGCTCTGGGCGCAGCTCGGAAACCCCGCGCGCCTGCCCCGGTCGCTGGAGCCCCAGTCGGGCCGACGTTCCCCTAAATCCGCCAAGTGCACACGCTCTCCGCCAGCCTGGAGGGTCAGAGACGCAGAACTGCAAATGCAGGTGGAGGCGCCTTTCTAATCCCTGCCCAAGCCTGACATTTTGCACACTGGAGATTCCGAAAGAACAGCCTCCAAAGCCTTGAAATCCCAAGCTTTTCCTCTCCATCCCGTCCTCTTTTTTTTTTACCCCCACAAGAAAACTGGTTCCCCCCACCCCGAACTATGCAAGTGCTCGCGCTACTCAGGAATAACACGCGGAGAGAATTTGGAGAAGAAAAGAAAGAATCGAAAAGAAGAGGAGGCGCGCCCGGTGCTGTCCAGGGTGCTTAGTTTCTCTGGCGAGGCGTCCGGGAGGATTTCGCTCTGGGGGTTTGGGTGAGAGCCGTAGGGTGCGGTGCAGTGTGCGGCAGGGGTGCGGGAGCTGGTGCCGAGCCCGGGAGGGGGCCGTGCTCGGAGTCTTCCGAGCGTTCGTGGCACTCGGGGGTGTCGCGCCGTCGGGAGGTCGGGACCGACTGGGGGGAGCCGCGCAGAGGGCGCAGACGGGGCGCTAGGTGAGCCGGGGCGGGGCGAGGAGCGTACCCCCGCCGAGCGCAGGGAGGACGCGGTGCGGGGCGCGCGGGGCGGGCGCGGGAGAGCGGTGGGGAGCGCGGGGCGGACCCGGAGCCGGCGCCGGCCAGCGTGGGAGAGGGGCCGGGCGGCGCGGGCAGGGGCCGGGCGGGAGCAGGGGCGCGCTTGGTGGCGGCCCCAGTCGGCAGCGCCCGCTCAGCTTCAGCGAGCTGAGCAACTTCGCCAGCCGCGGGACGTTCCAGGTAACGCGCCCGACCCCGCGCCTGGAGAGCCCGACCCGCAAGACAGAGAGGAGGGAGGGAGGGAGGGGAGCGAGGAAGGAGAGAGAGAGAGAGAGAGAGAGAGAGAGAGAGAGAGAGAGAGAGAGAGAGAGAGAGAGAGAGAGAGAGAGAGAGAGAGAGAGAGAGAGAGAGAG
>JAGFMF010012294.1:3492930-3536501 GCA_019455555.1 Galemys pyrenaicus
AGAGAGAGAGAGAGAGAGAGAGAGAGAGAGAGAGAGAGAGAGAGAGAGAGAGAGAGATCATTCTGGGCTGGGCTGAGCGCAGAGGCTGGTCCCCAAGACACAACTTCTCTCGTCTTGGAGGGACCCCGCCTGAGTTGCTCGTGGGGTGCGGGGGGGCGCCTTCGCGGCGCTGCGATTCTGTCCAGCGCGAGCCGAGGGGAGCCGGGGAAAGTGCAGATCGTAGCGTTAAGTTACGAGACCACCGCTCTGGGGGAGCCTCTGGGCTGGGGAACTCTCAGCCCAGGCTGGAAACAAAAGCCGCCCGGGGAGCCCAGCTGGGGTGCCGCTAGTCGGAATCCCCAGGCCTTCGCTGGAGAGAGGGCGCGGGTTGCAGGGCTTCTCCGGGGCAGCTGGCCGAGGGCGCGTCGCAAGTGGGTGTTTCAGCCCGTCTCCGTCTGTCTCTCTCTCTGTCTCTCTGTGTCTCTGTCTCTCTCTCTGTCTCTCTGTGTCTCTGTCTCTCTCTGTCTCTCTGTCTCTCTCTCTCCCTGCCTCCCTCCTTCTTCCCTAAAATGTTTTCTGGGAATTCAGTCTTTGCATGGAAAATGGATATGCTCCTCACTTAGTGGACTGCTCAAAACCCATCTGCAGGGGGGCAAAATAGAGGCGCCAAGGGGAGGTGGAGGAAGCAAGGAGGCTTCTCCGTGCACCTCTTCAGAAAGGCCACTGAAATGCTGGCGCGGGAGCCTTAGCAGGTGCTTTCGTGGCCTGCGTCTCGCTCGCTCTGCCCGGCCTCTGGCTGCTGGGGCTGGGTGGTGCGGCCCGCGCCCTGGCAGATCGGGGACCCGGTCTCGGCACCACCGGGGATCTGCAGCCAGCCCGGCGCGTCCGCGTCCCGACCGCACCCCCAGGCGCGCCGCCCAGCCGCCTCCGGGGATACCCTGACCCGGGCGCCAGGGTGTTCCTGGGGACTCGTGGTGCCAGACGGGAGGGGAGTGGCCGCGGGCGAGGCTGTCCGGGCGCCGCCGGCCTCTGCTCCCCGCCCCCGCCCCGCCGCTGCGCCTCCCCTTCTAAGGGTTTGGGTTCTCTGCCCTGACAGGTCCGTTGGCGACTCTCTTCTGAGGACGACCCTGGCCTTGACCGTCACAGCCGGGGACCCAGGCCAGAAGAGGCTCCCCCAGGCCCTGCGCTTGCCGGCGCTCCCTCCAGCGCTCCTCGCGCCCCTGCGCGCCTCGGTCCCGGCGCGCCGTCCCCCCAGCCCAGATGCCGGCGCCCGGCCGGGGTCCCCGCGGGCCGCCGCTGACCATGCCCGGGCGCCGGGGGGCGCTGCGTGAGTCGGCCGGCGGGGGCTCCTGCCTGGCGGCGGCGCTGGCCCTACTGCTGCTGCTGCTGCCCGCCGGCTGCCCGGTGCGAGCGCAGAACGACACGGAGCCCATCGTGCTGGAGGGCAAGTGCCTGGTGGTGTGCGACTCCAGCCCCTCGGCCGACGGCGCCGTCACCTCCTCGCTGGGCATCTCCGTGCGCTCCGGCAGCGCCAAGGTGGCCTTCTCCGCCACGCGGAGCACCAACCACGAGCCGTCGGAGATGAGCAACCGCACGATGACCATCTACTTCGACCAGGTCAGCCGGCCGCCAGCTCCTCTTCCCGCGCGCGGGAGCCGAGGACGGGCGCGGGCAGGGGCCGAACCCCTTGGACTTGGAGTTCCCAGGCTCTCCTGCTCTCTGCCCTGCAGGCCCTTCTCCTCTCTCCCTTTTCAATTTCCCTTTCCCCTTTCCAGGAGTAGCTCTTCTTCTTTTTTTAAGATTTATTTATTTATGCACACAAGAGCTGGGGTACAGGCCAGAGTCACGGGAGGTGAGAGGAGTCACCAGAGACAGGGCGGGGAGCAGAGCAGGCAGATGGACTGAAACACACTGCTGAGGGGAGCAGCAGCAGGGAGACAGGAGAGGTCTGCTGTGACATGTGGGTCCCCTCCCTGGCCGGGGATCGAACTCGGGCTGCTGTGCAATGTTTCACAGTGCAGTGCTCACCGGCTGTGCTCCCAGGGAAGCCCTCCAGGAGTAGCTCTTTTCTGTCAGCTGAGCTGTCCCTTGCCCCACTGAGGGTGCTGTGAAATTGTCTCTGCTTTCCATGAATAGGGTAAAGCTAAGGGATTGAAATGGAGTTCCCAAAAGGAAATGCAGGTTGTCCTCTGAGCTTTTGGGTGTGGGGGTGTGTGTGGAGGGGGGCTGCCCCTGTCCCTTGTGCTAATGAACTGTGGTCACCAGGCCAGGCCGACTTCAATGGAGTGCATTTAAAACCCTCCTTGCTCAAGAAGGGAACTTTCCAGAAGTCTCAGCCAGTTCTCAAAAAGATGCAGCCTTTGGTTATTTTAAAAGGATGTTGCTCTTCCAGGAAAACCAGTGGGGAACAGTGGGCAGGAAATAGCAGGGAAGGTTACATAAATACAACCCTGCACAGGGAGCTTATACAAATGGAGTCTGTAGCGTGCTATGTGCAATGCAGAATAGCAGCACGGTCTGCACTGTCTGTAAACATGACACAGAGCATGTTTGTATACTTTTTTTTTTTTTAAAAAAAGGAAAGAGCAAGGACCTACCTGTCTTCAGCCACTTAACTTTGCTCACTTATTTCCAAGAAGAAATGTCAGAGGTAGGACCTGGCCTTGCAATCCCACCTCTGGGTTTTGCATCTCAGGAGAGGAAGCTGAGACCTTCCTCTTGCTCTCCGCCCCCCCCCCCCCCCNGGAAGCTGAGACCTTCCTCTTGCTCTCCGCCCCCCCCCCCCCATGCTGTTGTGTTTCAGAGACAATTTGAACACATAGTGGTGTTCAAAGTTTGTCTGATCACGTCTTGTCTTGTGCCAAGATACTTCCCACAAAATGGATACTCAGCCGGCACTGCTGACAAGACAGGGTTCAGAGATCACTGCACTTAGCAGCTGAATTCCCAGCTCTCGCCCCCAATTTGAGACATCCCCATTCACAAAGAGAAATTGTTCTCTTTAGTATAGCGAATTTATTTGTTCTCATTCTTCTTAAGGCTGTGAGTTTGAAGCTTGTGTTTTTGTTTTTGGTATGTGGAAAGCGGATCCCTCCTTAACTTGTTTTCATTGATGAGACATTAAAATGTTTACTTTGAGGGTGTTCCCATCAAAGAGAGGTGGAATGATCAATGAGGCGCCTTTGTGCTCCACAGGTTCTTCCTTGTGTTTTTCTGTTGTTGCAAAATTATTCACATTGCAGTGTCTTACAAACAGTTTTGCATCCCTTTCCTACCTGTCACTTCATTCTGGTGTCAAGAAAACCATGAGGCTGGGCAGGACCAGTAGCAATAGGATTCTGATGTCACATCTGGATGAGCTGTAGGGGGATGGGGCTGCTTCCCTGGCTGTCCAGGTGGGAGATGATGAACATCTGCATGTCTGAGGTTGCTGAAGCTTCTTTCATCTACGGCAGGACCCTGAATTTGCACTGAGTTGACAGAGTCGAGGAGGTTGAGTAGAAGGGCTGGAATAGAGGAGTCTTCTTCCTTTGAAAGCATGTCAGGCCAACTGAGAGCAGAGCCCTGGGCAGTCAGAACAGACACCGAAGGACCCCGTCTTTAACTGTGGTACCCCAAGTGTGAGTGTCGCTGGGGGCCCTGCTGTTGGGGGGCTGCGAGGTGCTCTGAGGAGACGCTGATGCAGGCTGGTCCCCATGTTAGCACATGTGCCAGTGTCGCTGGCAGCATTTAAATGGCTTTGGGAATTGCATGCTATTTATCTGTAACGAGTAGGAAATAACAGCACAAGGTCAAGGTTTATTTTCTGATGTCAGGACAGTTCTCTAATTCGGAGTGTTGTCCTTGGCTGTTTGCTTTCAAGCTGAGAGGGTGGGTCATTGCATTGTTTGAATCCAGCTGTGCATTAGCCTGTGAGCGGGACGCTGGACAGAAGGTGGGCAGCGTGTCCAGGTCCAGTGTGGAGCATCAGAAAGGGGACTGGCTCACAGTGTGGGAGCCCCGCTCTTTGGGGTCTGTGTGTGGCGCTGGGAAGCCCTCCTCTCCTTTTACCTTGAGACACCATCATGCTGGGATCCCGATTCATCGTTGATTTCATCACGTCCCTGGGTCCTAAAGAATTCCTGCAGTGGGGCTGAGGGTTTCCACGCTCCCTTCATCTAATCAAATTGACTTGCATGACGTCATGGCTCAACCCAGGGAGTGTGCGGGAGGTTGGGAGGCAGCACTGCCAAGTGTTTCAGTTCCTGGAGAGTCATTAGTGACCCCCTACTGTATGCAGCCAGGGGGTGTGCTGGGGTGGGAGCAACCTGCAGACACCACCTCCCACTGAGCTTTCTCACACTAGCAGTGACTCCACCGGGATTTAGCACCTTACCTGGCCTTTTTGCCTCATGAGAGAGTGCACCCTGTTATTGTCACAGCTTTATATGGATGTCCCCACGGCCCCCCAACCTGTTCAGACTCACTTTCCAGCTTTTTTACCTTCTTGTCTTCCTTGCAGCCCTCTCTGCCTTGCCCCCAACCTGCAAATTTTTCATCCACTTGTTCAGTGCATCAATAGCATACACTTGAAGTAATCTTTATTAATTACCCTCCAGGAGAATCCCTTTGAAGTCAACTCCTCGCCACCGGATGTTTTCACGGGGGCGGCCCCTCCTTCCTGGGCAGCTGGGCTGGCCAGTCTGTGCTCTCTGCAGCCCAGAAGGACCGTGGTCTGTGAGTCAGCTGAAAACAGACCCTGCAGGGATGTGCTGTGTTCCCCTTATTTTTCAGGTATTAGTAAATATTGGCAACCATTTCGATCTCGCCTCCAGTATATTCGTAGCTCCCAGAAAGGGGATTTATAGCTTCAGCTTCCATGTGGTGAAGGTCTACAACAGACAAACCATCCAGGTAGGTCACCGCCAGCGGGAGCCTTGCACAGGGCTTGACCCCAGCTCTCTGTGCACTGGGCCGGTGGGGCTAAGGGGTTGGGCTGGTGGGGTCTGGCCTGCAGCAGCAGCTCAGGCCTCTGGGTCCCAGGCCCTCGAGGGTGGGGGGGGTGCTCCAAGGAAAGGGCGGGGACCTGAGGGGTGCTGGAAGAGGAGCAGTGCGTGAAGGGGTTCTTGCTTCTGTGCTGACCGCCCCGCTCTGCGTTTTAGGTCAGTCTAATGCAGAATGGGTACCCAGTGATCTCGGCCTTTGCGGGAGACCAGGACGTCACCCGGGAAGCTGCCAGCAACGGCGTGCTGCTTCTCATGGAGAGGGAGGACAAGGTGCACCTCAAGCTGGAGCGTGGTAACCTCATGGGGGGCTGGAAGTACTCCACTTTCTCCGGCTTCCTGGTGTTTCCGCTATAAACCGTGGCCCCAAGTCCTGGACCCCAGAATCCTCCCCAAGGCCCTGAACCTGTCTGGAGAGGACACCTTGTCTCCAGCCTGCACCAGACTGATGGCGTCGGAGGACGAGCGAGTTCCGTCTGCATCTCCAGTATTTTCTCTGACTATTGACAATTCCTCGGGAACCTGGCCTCTAATTAGTTTTAGACGACAAGGTCTTCAGGAGACTTGAAAGGATCGATTTGAGCACATTTGTACCTGTGATTGTAAAGTCAATATCGGATTTTATTGTGGGGACCGGTGACTTCTTTTGTCTGTTCGTGGTGTTGTTGCCCCGGAAAGTGCGCCACCCCAGACGGATGGGGGGGCCCTGGGGCCAGAGCCTGCAGCTCTGCGGACGGCCCTGGAATTGTGTTTGAGGCGTGCCTGTGCAACCTTAAGAACCCGCGGCTGCACCTGCTTTCTGTACCCTCCCCCGGGGCGTGGCTGGCCTGGGAGGGCGGGGCTCGTCACCTGCAAGAAGTGCTTTATCCGGAGGAGCAAGTTTTGCACTTGGACTGCGACTTTGGTTTTGTATTGTTCGCGTGTGTGTGGTTTTATTTTTCTTTACAAAGCTTATCCCCTCACACACGCACACTCAGCTCTCCCTTCTCACCCCTGTTTCTTGTGTGTGTGTGTGTGTATGTTTGTGTGTGCGTTGAACTCCTGGATGAGACCAAACCAAACAACAGAATACCATGCATTTTGTTTGGATGAGACCAAACCAGAAAAATGGTACCTGGACATCAAAGTAAAAGTGAGAAATGGACAAGTCTGCTAATTCTTTGCAAGACATTCTCTCTGATGTCTGTAGTGGCCAGGACCTGCTTCTGGGTTTGGAATTCTCTGGAATACTCTTAGACCCTGAGGCTCCTGGTGGCCAAGTGACATCAGATGAAGTTGTAGTCAAGTCCCCGGTCTCGTGGGTGCCAGGCCACTGGAGGCTGCCCAGTAGTGTTTTCAGGTATTGGGGTTCACCTCTGAGTGAGCACATGGGATCAAGCACTTTGAAGCCAGCTCCTCTCCCTCAGGACCCTCCTTGGATCTGCCAAGGAAGGAGACGCACGACCTTGCCCTTCCAGCCTGGGGCACACCCCATCCGGAAGCCCCTGAAGTTCAAGATAGTGGGGGAGACCCCCTCGGAGCTGTCCTGCAGATCCTTCCCAATCTGCACCTTGTACAATATTATGAAAACACAGCTGAGGGTTGGTGGGTGCAGGACTCATCTGTGAAGGAAATGGCACTAATCCCAAAGCAATCAAAGAAGAGACCTCAAACCAGATGTTAATTTGTCCTTTGTGTAATGATGTAACCAAAATATTGATGATACAAAGTTATAATTTAAGAATCAGAATAAATGGATTGATGTCTGGCTCGCTGGTCCATGTTGTGTCCCACCTGTCAGAGTGCGTGGAAGTAAAGATCAGGCATCAGGACTTGGGGACCCCAAACCCTGAATCCCCTGGGAAATTGCACACATGAGCACACACCTGCAGAAACAGATGCATTTCAATGTACACACATTTGTTTCAGGGGGGTTTCTGGGGACATGCTGCGTGCAGCTTTAAAAAGGCTTTATGGAGCAGCAATATGCTTTTATCACTTAACATTGATGTAGATCTAAGTTCCCATCCAATGTTTCAATCAGAACACTGATATAAAGGAAACAGATATTTGAAGATGGCATCAGTGGTTCCTAAGACGCTTGAGGACTAGGAAGCGTTCAGTCCTCAAAAAATGCAGTGTGGATTATATCAGTGAGAAAAAGGAGTGTGATAAAGGGTTTTAGTTTCCTGGCCTAAGAACATAAGGAGTGCAGAATTTAATTTGAATTAAAATGTTGCTCCTTTTTTGTAAGGAACAACCGATCCAGAGCATTCATTAGAAAGAGTCTGGGGTACTGTAGCTGTGAGTAGGAGCCAAACATCTGAACAAGCGTGTGGTTTATGGATGCTGGGAACTCACAGCAGGATTCTGGCTACTATTTTCTCGGTTTTATTGCCCATGTGACTTAGTTCTCTGTCCCTCTCCCTAAGCCCTTCTGTTCAATTGAAAACAAATTACAAATCTTAAGCCAGCACTTCAGAGACTGAAAGATGTATGAACATTTGCTATTTTTATTGCTTACTAATATGTAAAACACAGTTCTTTGTATTTACAACTTTATTACACACAGGCTGTCATTTGGTTATACTGTCTAATAAATAAGTTATTTAATTGCCAATCTAAAAGTACATTTTTTCAGGAGTTTGTTGTATATCAGGAAAGCAGCTTCATTTGGTTTATTCCACTCCTATATTTTATTTATTTTTTTGAGATGGATGCCAAAAACTGCATTAGGCAGGAGCCGAATTGGAGGCAATGTTTTTTTCTGATGTTCTTACCCCCTGCCGCATCCTCTGGGTGCTACTTGGCCAAGGATCTTTGAAGGAGATGAGGCACCTATGCATGGTCTACAGAAATATGTAAGTCAGATCAAAATCTGAAACATTTTGTTTGCATTGGGATAAAAAGAGTCATCTGTAATAGCTTCAACCCTTCCTCAAGGCTTCTTGGTCCCCAGGGCCACAGCACAGGGGTCTCCAGAGGCAAGGCCCCTTGGCTGCCTTAAGAGAGTATTTCCAGAAAACCAAGTCTTCCAGCCTGCCTTTTATGACAACTATTAAAAATGAATGTCCACCAGCTGTGTCGGGAGGGAAATTTCTATACTCTGAAAGAGCCTATTAAAACTGGCACTGTAGTGACGTTTGATTTCATTGTGAGCATTGATGATAGCATATCAAAATCTTGACATTTTCCTACTAACCCAATTGTCTGTTGTTACTATCTTGTGTGACTCGAGTTCACGTTTCTTTCCAATGGGAAATACCAACATTTTATACAATCGCAGAGTTGTAACATTTTTAACAGAAGTGGAAATTGAGCACCTGATATTGTGACGTTAGAAAATTTCATTGCTCTCGATAATGAATGTTAATCCTACTAAGTTGTACATGCTATCAAAACAATACTATCTTCACTTCAAAGATAGTCTAAATTGGAATATAAGCCTGGTGATTCAAGTCTAGATCCTGAGAAACTCTTTCAACCATCTGAAATTCCTAAGCCTTTTTTAAAATTATTATTTTGCATGCTAATACCTTACACTTACAGGTCATGTCTAATGAAAGACTTACATTTTTATGTTTGTGCCTACAATGGTTCTTCAGAGTGAAGGCAGGGGAAGTCGTAGAATACTGGCCTGAAAACTCTTGAAATCCTGTAAAGATGTCACAGGTTTATGAGTCTGTACTTTTTTTTTTTTAGCTAAATCTATTTTCATCAAGCACCAGGAAATTTTTTTCTTTTAGAAAGCTTCCTTTTATTTTTTATTAACTTTTTTTATTTATATATATTTGACATCAATTGTAATCCCCATGGATTCCCCATCACCATATCCCCAGTGCACCATCACCTCAGTCCCCCGTGCTCCCATCTGCCCTCAACCCTCCCTCTCCCCCCTCCCCACCAAGTATCCCCAATTTCTCCTTGTCCTTTCATTTTTGGTTTTTGTGTCTTTATTGTAATCATAATAATAACAATAAAGACACAAAAGCACCAGGAAATTTAGAAAATAAACATATAAAGCAAACCAAACCCTTAGCTGAATCCTGGTTTATTGTTGTTGTTTTGTAATATTGCCTGGATATCTTACCAAGGAAATTGATCTTCTGAAGTCCCACTCAGAGTACTGTTACATATGTGTTAGTTGCTTGCAAATGAGCATCTGTGACTGATTTTTCTCACGGTGATGCAAAATAAAGCAGATAGATTGACAACATTCTCTGGGAAGCTAGAAATATGTGAGAGGAACATCTGATAAATCCCATTAAAAAGCAAACAAAAGCACAAGATACTCCCTCATGCCTTACATAGAGCAGAAGGAGCAGGAAGATGTTCTGTCAACCAGTCCCTGTAAGTTTGCAAACTTTTATAAGGAAATAAATGTTGCAGTACAAGGATGTTCCTGTGAATAAATAGTTAGCGTTCAGTTTATTTCTGCAGCGTAAGAAGCATATAATAATCTAATGCATAGACACAGATGACTGAAACTTTTTCCTTGTATTTAAGGTGTTGTAAATATACCTGGGCTTAGGGAAGCAGGTGAGTCTCTCCCGAGGCTGTGCTGCACACTCACTCTGCGAAAACATTTATGAAAAATATAAAACTGGATTAACCACAGATCTTCAGTGAGTTTTTTCCCTTTTACCTTGTTTATGTAGGAATTTATCTGTCTTTGGTATCTACTTCTAAAGCTGACACTTTGTCACTAAAATTGGGTAGCACAAACATTTAAAAATTCAAAACTATCAGGACCTATATTTCTCATGAGACTCTTAAAACTCATTTTCTTAGCATTTAAGAACCAAGCCCATCAACTGTACTGAAGTTAAAGTACAATTCCCATTTTGGTTTTATCATTTTTACTCTTTTTTGTGCTCTGATTTGTTTCTCAATGAAACATGGGGAAGACATCCCCAGTTATCATCACGTCCGTCTAGATTGTTGATGCATTTGCACAGCCATCTCAAACATATATTTTTACAGAGAGAGTTCGCCAAAATGTCTATTTACTGCTTCTCCAGATGGATGGCTACACGTAGAGATATTTTAAAGTTTGATATGCTACATAGCTATCTGTAATAGGGTTAGTCAGATCCAGTCCTCACCATTCCTTCCAAAAAAGAGAAAAGAGACTTGTCAAAGTTTCTTTAAAGCAGATCCAATGAATATAAACTTTTTAAAAAATGGCACGTGTGTGAATCTGTATAATAACCTTAGGCCAAAACGTGATTTCTAAGTAAATGAGCATTCCTTCTATTCCCAAACTCAGTAGGAAAACTTGCAATGTGTAAGGGCATAAGTCACATGGTTTTACCTCCTACAGATAATAGGAGCTCTGTTTTATCTTCCTAAGTGGATTTTGCTGTGGATTTCCATCACTAGAATCACTTAAGTGTCTATAGCATCATAAATCATCATCTTCATCAGTTCTCCCACATATACTCAGTGTGCAGTGTAAATGAGCTCCTTGACAACTTAATTTGGAAAAGAAATCTTCACTCCCTCTTCTTAATGCCTGTGGCTGGACTCCCCAGGGTTAGAATGTGCTTGGTATGGGAGCTGTCCAGCAGAATGGAGCCTACTTATTAACGAGTCCCTACCAGTCTGTGACTCCCTGGCAATGCCTTAGCTTTTATTATTGTTCCCTCACACTCTTCAGAATGGAGGTATCTCCTTTGCATTCACTTAAGGCACCAAAAAGAAAAAATGTTATGTTGGAGAATGTTGGCAATTCACCGAAATGTGGCATGATGGTGTATTTTGCTAAAATAAAATTTTGAGAGTAGTTAAAAACACACCAACCTCTTATGCTTTCAAAGTCCAGACAGCTATTCAGCATTCTAATGTTTCCTGACTTTTTCTCTTGATCATTTATTGTATGCCTGAGCGTATGGTTATTATGGAACTGACTTGAAAATCATACCTAAAATATAACTACATTCCTGGAAAAAAATTGGCAAACTGGTATTACTAACATCCCCGCTTGCAATACTTTTACAGGACGCTTGATTCTTGCCAACTTTAAAATTAGCATTAGAATTATTATTTATCTTTGAATGGCTAACTTTTTTTTTTTTAAAGACAAGTAACTACTGGATCATAGTCTACTTCCAGCAGGAAGTCTAGCAGTGAAAACAAATTCGAGACATGAAAATGTGATCCCTTCTTTTTTCATATTCCCAAGTACCATGTCAAGATGTCATAGCACAGCTTTTGTTCTAGAATTGTAAACTGTCAGTGGAAAGAGCAATTATGTTACTTAGAAGAATGATCTATTCTTTTGGGAAAAGGCTACAGATATTTCCTTTTCATTCCACAACATTTATGGGCTGCTGCCCAGGGGCCAGACTGTGTTTTTGGATGATGACAGAAGAACGGAGACACACTCAGCGTGTAGAGTTTATCATCCTTGTTTAAAATAGTGTTGAAACTCGGCTGGAGAATATCCAATTAAACTGGTGGTGAGGGAGGGGACTGGGATTAGTGTGGGTGGAAAGTTCGAATTTGAATACGTATTTACTAAACCGGAACAATGTGATTTCACATTTTTCACTTACAAAAAGCATGATCTTTAGGCATTGACATTGAATATTCAACTTCAACTGGTCACCCCACTGCCAAGTCTCCCCAATACCTTTTCTCCCATGGCTAGATTTTTGACAAGCTCATGAGCTGACTTTGAAGATATTTAAGTGGAAAAAGGACAGATGCAAGGCATCTCCATTGTTTTCATACCTAAAGGTTAAACTAATGCACCTTTTTGAACAGTTTTATTTCTGCCTAGCTAAGATGGTGCATTACCTGGGAGGCAGAAGGCGTGCCAGAAGTGGTTCTATCCTTAGAAGACAGACAAGGCGACATCCAAATAAGGCATGCTAAGTCCTTCTTTTTTTTTTTTTTTAAGATTTATTTATTTATGCACACAAGAGCTGGGGTACAGGCCAGAGTCACGGGAGGTGAGAGGATTCCCCAGACGCAGAGCGGGGAGCAGAACAGGCAGAGCGACTGAAACACACTGCTGAGGGGAGCAGCGGGGAGGCAGGAGAGGTCTGCTGTGCCATGTGGGTCCCCTCCCTAGCCGGCGGCAGGGATCGAACTCGTGCTGCAGCGGCTGCGGTTTGCTTCATAGTGCGTTGCTTAACCCACTGCGCCACCAGGGAGGCCCGCTAAGTCCTTCTTAAACATGCTGATTGGTGGACGTTTCTCAGTATACTCTGGTATGTTTTACATGATATGAACATCACAAATAAAGAGCTGACTTAAGAAGAAGCAAAATTTAAACGCATGACCAAGTGGTGCTGTTAGAAAGCGTGGATTCTGTCTTTTATTTACACAATCACACATATATGCGTTTGCATATGTGTGTGACTGTTGAGTTGAAACGAGTATAGTCAGAACTTACCCTAACTCTGCAAGCCAGCTTTCATGGAAGAGAGAAGAGGCGGTTCCAGGTACCTGTGCTTGGGTACATAGATTTACTTCCACTAAGTTTTTATCTCCATTATTTGGTCTAGGTTTCATATTTCATTTCTTGTATTCAATCTTAGGAATCTATTTCACCAGAAGGTAGAAATTACATCTGGTCTGCCTGACAGACAGAGATGGAGGACTGTTGAGAATAATTAAGCCATCTGGTGCTATAAATCCAACAGAAAGTTATAATCAGTGGATCATGTCCTAATCTGCTCTTCGTCCATTGCATCTGAATTACCTTGGCACAAAAGAATGACAAGGGCTGGATTTTTAAAAGAAATTGCCACATCTCCCCAGTCGTTAGCAGGCAAAAGGCGTGAGTGCATCAGTCTGTGATAATTAGAGAAGACTTATTTTCTCATAAGGCTTATTACTTTTGATACTTAGTTTTCCCTTTTTAAAATATTCCAAAATCTACAGCGCCCAGCAGTGGGTACAGGCAGTCGGCAGGTTCTCATCCATTCTTGAGCATATACATGTGGCCAAATTATTTACTAACACAATGCAGAATCCAAATGAACCTACATTTATTCTTTTATATTTACTTCCAGAAACACAGAAGCATTTGTTTCAGGAAAACCTCCCCAATAGATGGTGCTGCTGCTGTGATTTAAACCTTTGAATAATTAGTATGCAAAAAAGCTCCAGAGAGCGGCCTCTGGGAATTCCCTTACACCAAGTTCTAGAAAGACAAAAAATTGGCTTTATTTCAGCTAAATGCAAAAATGGACATCATTGTATAACTTGAAAATTTCAGAAAGACTTTTTGATGTTTTGAGGTCAAGAAATTACTACTCACCGCCTGTGTCTGTGTCTTTGAGACATTAGTACAAAAACAACTGAGTGTTTGAGCACGGCAAGCTGAAGGCCCTTCTTTGTTTCTTTCCCCATCAGCTTCAAGAATCTGTTATGTTTACTAGAAGTTATGGTACAAATTAAAATGGAACCCTTCCTGCAATAGGGGACAAGCTTGCAGAAAAAGGAGATGTGGCGATACCCCCACTGTAGCCCTGAACATACAGCAGGTGTAGAAATATAGAGTTCTGTACACTTACCTTTCTATCTCATCGTTATGGCAACCTTACAAAAGAGACACTCACAACTATCAACAAGTTTAAAGTGATTAAATGATTTGCTCAAGTCTCAGAGTGACTGAATTAAAGAGCTAGCAGTCCACTCAGACTTTTCTCTGAGCTATGGTGTTTTCCCTCCTCCTAGGGAGAGACAAAGTGTGGAAATCATTTTGTTTAATAAGAAACATATAGGCAGTTATGTACTCTTTATGTGTTTTCTTAGTAATATGATCATATGTAATATGTAGCTTATATGTATTCTGACTAAACGTATTTACATCACAGTTATTTCAGTAAAATGCAATGTCAAGGGCCTCCCTGCTGGTGCAAAGGGTTAACTCGCAGCATTATGAAGCTATCAGCAGCCACCACAGCACTAGTTCGATCCCCAGCCGGGGAGGGGACCCACATGGCGCAGCAGACCTCTCCTGTCTCCCCGCTGCTCCCCTCAGCAGTGTGTTTCAGTCAGTCTGCCTGTTCTGCTCCCCACTCTGTCTCTGGGGAAACTCTCACCCCCTGCACCTTTGGCCTGTAACCCAGTTCTTGTATGTGTAAACAAATCTTTAAAAAAAATAAAGTTCTGAAAAAATTTTTTTAAATGCATTGTCAAAAAAGAAGGATTATTTCTTTTTACTGAGGTGATGGTGGTTCACAACTCTACATATCATTAGAGGTATAAGGTCATACCGCTTGGCTTGTGCAACCACAGCAGACCCGCAGACCTCCTTCATGGTCCACTGGGTCCCTCCCACAGTGCTCTCGTATCTCTTGTAGCCTCGATTCCATAGTCAAATATTGAGAGTTGGTTATTGTCTCTTTTCATCTGACCACTTAATCAGTCACTCAAAATTCCACCTATAAATGTAGTCTTCTGGTGTTTGCGTTTCCCCTTCTGACTTCCTTTGCTTAGCATCATCCTTCCATGTGGTCATACATGGCAAGAGTTCGTCTTAGACAAGGACAATTTAGCTTGCACTCTGCAGACATAAAGCTGCTTCTTGTAATAATCGCAAGAGAATTATTGCAATAGCTGTAACTTACCAAACTTCTTATAGCTGAAATCAAAGGTTGGGCTCTCATTATATTTAGTCATCATTTCAGTGCAGAAAATGATAATGGCCTTATTTTTCCCTTTAGTTCTCCTGCTAGAACACTTTGCAAAGATTAGCTCAAAATACTCAAAGATATAAACACAAGTCACTCATTTGTCTGATGTTATTATAATTTTATAAAGGCCACAGGTCATTCTCTCTTTAGAAATCCAGATGAAAACCTAAGAAATCAAGTCAATTAGCTATGCTTCAGCTCAACAACTTGCCTTAAAGTCACTGGTGAGGCTTCGAGGTCCTTTTCCAAATGGAGAAACCTCTTAGAACTGGGAGTCAGAAGTTCCCTAAGAGATTAGTTCTCCGGCTATGAATGTAGGATTAGCAAAATTAAAACTGATTAAACAAAATCAAAGGGAGATTTTGGAGATGCTGTCACTGGATTGGATTAAATGCTCATCCTACATTTTAGTATAAGAGGGAAATATTTTTGAAGTTAGATAATGAAAAATTAATACAAAAGATACCACCAAATGTTTTTCTATCAGAGACTCATTTTATTGTTTCGTTACCTCTTATTATATCTTTTTTTTTCTTTCTTTATATATAGTTGACATCAATTGTGGTCCCCATGGAAGTCCTACCACCATTTCACTAGTGCACCATCACCTCTTTCTGCCTTCAACCCATTCTCTCCCTCGACCCACAAAGTGTTTCTGATTCGTCCCTGTCTTTTTATTTTTGTTGTGTTTTTTAAATAGTTATTATTCTTATTCTTTTTTGCCATACATGTTAGCTTACAGATTGAAGACATAGAGAAGAGCTTATATTTTAAATTAAATCTCAGTTTATTAGCTATATATGAAATGTTTCCATAATATTTTAAGTGAAGCATAAATGTGTATAATACTATTTGTTTGGGTTCTTTGCTTGAATTTATCACCAGGAAAAAAATCTCTCTCCTACTTGGTACAACTGAGAATAAGATAGATTAGCCAAGGTAAGGTAGTTAAGCAAAATCCCAAGTGAACAAAGAACAAATTTAGATTTTTGATAATAAAGTTTTTTCATTGCAGCAATTGATAATTTTCTATTGATTACTTGGGATAGTTTAATTCAAATCAAATATCATGGAGATATACTTATTGACTTGGAGAATAATCAATATTATTTCATATTGGCAATTCTTGAAAAACAGAGCTGTGGTATACTGATAATATTTTGGTGGCACTGAAGTATATCTTGCCAAACCTCGTGGTTAGTCCTTTTTTATTAAAAAAAAGATTTATTTTTATTTATTTATGAATAAGAAAACTGGGGTACAGCCCAGAGGTGAGGGGGGTGAGAGGAGTCACCAGAGACAGAGTGGGGAGCAGAACAAGCTGATCTACTGAAGTGCACTGCGGAGGGGAGCAGCGGGGAGACAGGAGAGGTCTGCTGCACCCTGTGGGTCCCTTTCCTGGCCCATCCAACTCATAATGCTGTGACTTAACCCCTTGTGCCACCAGGGAAGCCCAAGAAGTGCTATTTTATCCTAACATCAAACAAGGAAACGGCAGAAACTGAAGGTATAAAAAGGTTAGAGATGATTTAAAAACATGGAATGCTAGAAAAGGAATTTTAATCTGTGATATCAGTGCTGGCTAAAACTGCATGGGTTTATTTATTTTTTTAGAACTTTAGTGTTGAAGACTAATATGCAAAACCAGATTTTAAAACATTTTTTTGCTGCTGAGACTACAAAGTATTCTCTAATGATTCATCTGCTCTTGATAAGAGATTAAAAGATATATTTCTTTACCTTTCTCCAACTTTTTAATAGCGATATTCTTGTTCTTTTTGCTTGCTTGTTTTGATATTTCCTATGTTTACTTTGAAATTTTTCATTGCTATCTCAGTACAGTAGGTAGCTAAGTAATGCTTCAGGTGACCTGGGGTCTTCGGTGTTCAGACCTTTTGACATTTTGGTATTTCACACCCTAGAATGGAATCCTAAATGAAATCTTCTTGATTCTGAATTACTTTGAGATTTCCCAGGGGTCCCTGGAAATCTCAAAGGATTTGTCCTGTCATGCAAGAAGAGAGATGTTAAAAATAATTGGGTTTATGTGATATGTTCAATTATAGGAAAATCATTGTCAAAAAAGAGATGCTTAGCCTTCTCTAGGTTATTATTTTTGGTAAATGCAATTAACATGGAGGATATACAGCATAAAATGCTTTTAAAATCTAAACTCTAATAGCCATGCCTATAGTTTTCCCCTCTCTGTTTCAGATATTAAAAGTCCTCAGATTCTACCTAGAAGGTTAAGCCAAGCATCAACTCTGAGCTTAGTTTTGTTGGCCTCTCTATTAGAATTCTGTTGCTCAGGGGCCAGTTAAGATCACTGATGAAATGATCGCCATTACTGGAAACTCACCGTGTGCCAGGTGCTTAAGCGCTTGCCTTATTTCATCTCTTGTTATGAGCAGGTGCCATCACTTTCTCAAGGGTAGCATGCAGGAACTGAAATACAGAAGGTTTTCGACTCACCCATGTTGGAGTTCCAAGCCAAGGCTTGAGTGGAGGCTGGTTGGCTGGGGTTTCACACAATTATAGATTATGGCACCAGACAGCTCCCGGAGCCTCAGCAAATTTCAATAAGGCTGAAAGCTCCTTTCTCTAATTGACTATTGTGGCCAGATGCCTATCTTGCCAAAGTTTCTCTTTTCACTCCACAAATCAATTATTTATTATATTTGTGAGTTCAAAGATATCTGAGGATAAAATTAATTTATGAATTTAATAATATTTTTGGGCCAAGCATAAAACACCAAATTAAATCGCAGCACTGAAGTGCTTGCTTTGATGACTTAATATATTTGTCAACCAGACTCCAAGATTTTTATGCATGAGTGTATTAGAACTGCATGCAGGGGAGGTGATGACGTCAGAAACAGTCACAGCTCTTCAAGTATGAACTTTGGTGGGATTTGGAGCAGCAGAGATTGCACTGTGACCCCCGCACACAGACGCACTGGAAGGGGGATCGCCCCACTTTGGGGGCACTTTCATAAAGAGGTAATGTTTATGCTCCCATGACGGTCTGTGGAGTGGGCAAGATTTTCTCAGCATGGTCTCACTGGGGAGGGGAGCTAGAGAAGTCGGGAAGTTAGAGAAAAAAAAAATCCTTATACAACAAGAATTTGGAATCCAGCTTATACGTAAATTTGGGATCGCTTTAAGGAGTAAAGTGTTCCAATCAAATTATATCACCCTAATGATGCTGTTACAACATGGATATGCAAAATTATAGAGAAACTAGACTGTAGCATTGGTACTCAACTTTGCCGATCTTCGCACGTCTTTCCAGGATCTTCCCAAATTGATTAAGTGGTCAGATTTGAATATTGACTAATTGTAGACTCAATAAAGGCACTATCAAGGACTCGTTTGCTTCTAGACAGTCATAATTTATTTTCAGCAGCATCTACAATATTATGAAAAATGCAACTTTATCCTGATTTGTAAAACCATTTGGAGTAATTAGCTGTAATGTTTTTCCTAAACCAACATGAGCTATAATTTTGGTGTTCAATTTTATGCTTGACTTTCTGATTTTTAAATACTGGTGGATTTTTTATATAGCTTCCGTTTTTTATTCAGACATAATTGACATACGGTAAAAGCCTACCCTTTTAGGGCACAGGGCTGTGAGTTTGTCAGATTTGTATAGTCCAGTCAGCACCACCATCAAGAGAGCTTGTCCACTGCTCCCCCAAATTCCCACATGCCTTTCTCACCTTGTCTTGCCACTGGAAACCACTGATCTCATAGTAGCTTATATTTTTGCCTTTTCTCAGCCATTTAGATGGATTCATATAGCATGAAAGCCAACGCATGCTTCTCATCAGACATTTGCTATTCATCTATGCTTTGGTGGCTGATTCCTTTTAATTACTGGATAGTTTTATTTTCCACAATTACAAATGCATTCACTATAACTCATTCAAGTATAGGTTTTATTTGAATGTGTATTTTCACTACATATAATGAAATTCATTTTACTTATGAAAAGTCTGGTTACTGTGATAGGAAATTGTCAAACAGGTTTCCAAAGTAGCTGCATAGTTTTATATTCCTACCAGCAATCCCAGCCCAGAAGCTCTGCATCCTCCATCCTCACCAGGCCTTGTGTATTGGCTAGTCTCCTTTATCCTCACAAATGCAGTGCAGTGTTTTAGTGGGACTTCCCCGTGTGTGTGTGTGTGTGTGTTCACTTTTGGCTTCTCTCTGTATTTTAATTTGGCCTAAGGGTTTATTGCTCTATACAAATTCCTGATTCTTATGTTAGCTCCGATGACTCTACTGGAGAGTGGAGAGCCCATAGGAAACATTGCTTGTATGTTACCATTTTTATTTCTAGCATTTTTATGTGCCTTTTTCATATAGTGGGTATCTTTGTGATGCGATAACCCTTATGATCTTTCATCTTATTCATATTTCCATTATATTATTTTATTCTTTTTTTGTATATTAATCATAAATTAAAAAAATTCTTTCTGATGATTACAGTATTTGTGTGTTAGATTCGGGTCTATTTCTGCTGATTATTTTGTCTATTGACAGTGTTTTATTTTCTTGCATTTTTAGTATGCTTCGTGTATTTTTGATGAAATATTGGCATTTTGTTTAACTTAGTAGACATTCAGGTATAATTTTTCCTGCTTAAAAATATGCAGGTCCTCCTTCTGCTAAGTTTTTATGGTGGGGTATTGAATCTACCTTAACAGAAGTTAAGATAGAGCTGAGATGTAGCTGCGAGTATACCATGTACTTTAAGCTCTCCTGGTGTTAACTTGTATTTAGAGTAACTTATTTTGTCAGGAGGGTTCTCTCAATATTGACTTTATTTTCAGCTTTGGGTCTTCCCTCCTTTTCTGTGCCTCAGGAAGGGTCTTTCTCTTCACTATTGTCTCAGCACTCAACTGCTTTGTTGTTGAAGCGTCTGAGCTTCATGATGGGGAGCTGCGGAGATTATTCTCAATGTCGTGATTAAGCTTCAGTTTTTAGCGGGCACTTCTTGTGTCCCTCAGTCTTTTGGGGGCTGGCTCTACTTACTCTGCCCCTCCATCATCTGGGAACACCTGAAACTTGACCTCACCTGCCTTCCTGCCATGCCTTTCCCCATCACGGGTATTGCTACTGTTATTTTCCGTTTCCCTCAAGCTTCCACAGGACCTGAAAGGCAGCAGAGTTTGTTGGTCTTCCTTGAAGGATTTAATTCCACAGGAGAGATGGAGGACTAGGGTCTGGTTGGCTTTGTGTCTTTACCCATTATTCAGTCTCCCACAGGTCGTCTCCGTGAGGTGGGCTTTCTTTTCCAGCAGCCAAACCAATCCTTTTGTGGGTTGCTCATGGGCTCTGGGGAGAAGAGCCTGCCAAGTGGTTCGTGTTACTACTAAATATATTCATGTTTTCTTCTTTGTTTAAAGATTTATTATCTATGCATACAAGAACTGGGGTACAGGCCAGAGGTATAGGGGGTGAGAGGATTCACTAGAGACAGAGCAGGAAACAGATCAGGCAAATGGACCGAAATATACTACTGAGGGGAGCAGTGGGAGGCAGGAGAGGTCTACTTTGCCCTGTGGGTCCCTCCCTGGCCAGGGATCGAACTCCCGCTGCTGTGCTTTGGATGTTTCACAGTGTAGTGCTTAACCCCTTGGGCCACCAGGGAGACCACTTTCTTCTTCTTGTCTGTAAGGTTTTATATTCTCTCTTTAGCTCACAACTAGTTTTCAGCAAATTTGTTTGTTAAACATTCAAGTTAAATTCTTCCTACTTCTTTTTGCCCCAGGAAGGAAATCTCCCGCATCTGCTTTTTCAATGTGTCTGTCTTTCCTTAGATTTTAGGTTAATTGATTGTTCTGTGATATCAGCTTCCTGCTTAGTTCAAAACAATTTCCTAATATTTTCATAGCTAGCCCCATAATGGGGAGTTGTGGTATTTTTGGATTGACAGTTAGTCATTTTGTGAAAAAGCAAATTCCTCACAAATACTCACCCTGTTTTTAATGTCAATTAACAGGAACACATTGCCTTTTGGTTTTTAAACATCTATTTTTAGATGAGCTAAAAGAGAGCAGGACGGTCTATGGCACATTGAAATCAAACACGATGTTTAAAGGTGAATATGCAGGTTTGTGGGCAATTGTGAGGTCAGAGTGAGCACATAACATCTGTATTCACTGCAGGCTCTTCAGAGAACTTGCTTTTAGAGCTACAGTAACTAACACCCAGGTTATTTTCTACTTCCCACTCAGCAACTAAGGATAATTTTAGCAAGTGATATTTCTAAAATACTTTCTTCCTCCCAAACTTATCTTGCTATGCAAGAAAACTGTCCTGATTTTCTTGCACACATTTAACACTGAGATAGGTAAGCCTGGGTACCATGAGGTGTTAATGACTCACCTAATTAGAAGACATGTCATCAGGCCCGTGGCTATGTTCATCCATAAAGAGAAAAACATGTCCTTTTTCTGCACAGGGCCCTATTTATTCCAGATCTGCTAAAGGCTAGAGCAAACGATACTCTAACAACAAATGCCACAATTTATTATGTGTGAATGATATTCCAGACTCTGTGTTAGCTGCTCTCTGTATATTATCTTCAACAGGACTCAAGTATGTATGTCTATATTAAGAATTTGAAATGAATAAGATGGGTTAGATGAAACCTATGAAAACAAAGTCTCCTTCTTGCCAGTTATTGATTTCAGCAAACTGTGATTACCAATCATTTCATATTACTGTGAGCAAATAAAGCAACACTTGGGGAATCCTGAACCCACAGCACCCTCAGTATGTGTAAGAGAATATATTTAAATGACCATGTATGACCCCCAAATCTGTTCTTATTAATATACAAAACACAGGAAAAATTCTCCTTAATTGGTACTCTATGCATTGTTTTTTTTAAAGATTTATTTATGCATACAAGAATTGGGGTACAGACTAGATGTGCAGAGGATAAGAAGAGTCACCGGGAACAGAATGGGAGCACAGAACAGGCAGATCAACTGAGATGCACTGCTGAGGAGAGCAGCAGGAGACAGGAGAGGTTTGCTGCACCCTGTGAGTCCCTCCCTGGCCGGGGATTGAACTCGCACTGCAGTGGCTGTGGATGCTTCATAGTGCTGAGACTAAACCCCTAGTGCCACTAGGGAGGCCCCCCCATACATAGTTATTTTTATTCTTTCTTTTAAACCATAAGGATTGGCTATGAATAAGCAAAGAAAAAGGGAGTGGCTATTTTAAAGAGTTTCTTAGTATAGGATTTGAAATTCCTACAACTTAACACACTGTTAATAAAAAAATGCACTTTTTCTATGCAAAAGTTAAAATTCTCTTATGTTTAACTGTTTGAACTTGTTTGTATATAGGTATTTTAGTTAAAAAGCCATTTCTCTTTTATTTCTTCAACTATAATTAGATCCATTGAGTCAAATTAGTTAATAGTAAGGGATGATGTGGGAAAGTAAAACTTGCCTGGTTTGGTCACTGCTCTTATAAAACATCCGGCCTTCTGAAAGTCTCTATGTTCAGAAAAATTAAACCTCTGGCCATTTGTGTAGATCATTTTTTTAACCACCAACAGAAGGAGAATAACATTTCCCTTTTTTAGGAACCCTCCTACACTGCTGGTGGGAATGCAGACTGGTCCAATCTCTATGGAAAGTATGGCGGTTCCTCAGTCTACTAAAGATGGACTTACCATATGGCCCAGCAATAACACTCTTGGGGATTTACCTAAAGGACACAAAAACATTAATTCAAAAGAATGCATGCAACGTATGTTTATCGCAGCATTATTTATCATAGGTAAGACTTGGAATTAACCCAAATGCCCCAAAATAGACCACTGGATCAAGAAGATGTGGTATATATACAATGGAATATTATTCAACAATCAAAAAGATAAACTAATGCCATTTGCAGAAACATGGGTGGTGCGTGAAGGGATTATGCTCAGTGAAATAAGTCAAAAGGAAAAAGAAAAATACTGGAGGAATATAGGGGGTTAAGGAAAAAGAATTAACCACAACTAAACAAAAATCAACAGACAACTATAAATCAGAGACCTTCTGCAGGGGAGGGGGAGGGACTGGGGTCCAGGCAGGAACCAGAAGCGCACAAGGGACTATGGTGATGGGATACAGATGAATTGGTGGTGGGAATTCTACGGGGACTACACAGAAGAAAAAGCAAATATTGTAAGAAGAAATAATTAATTAAAAAAAAATTCTCCTTTTTCCCTTGGATAAACCAGGTTACAGCCTGGGCTAGTTCCTGAGAGCTGAGATTTTCTTCTTGGCTATTTGTACTGGGAATGAAGCCCTAGGTGCAGGGTTTCTATGGTGAAGGAAAGAAGAGAACATTTCCTAGTGGAGAATGGGGGTGCAGATGTCAGCCCCTCCTCCATGTCGAGTGTTGGCCTTGGAGCTGGGTCACAGAGAGCGAACAAAACTGGAGGCTGCCCGCTGGGGTCAGGACCAGGGGCAGCAGGAAGATCGTTTGGGGTGAGCTCTAGACGTGGGGCTGAGACCCCAGGACCCCCAAATCTGCCCGATCTAAGAAGATTCTGCCATCCACCACATCAAGAAAAACATCTAAGACCTTTAATGGAAAGGAACTTTAATATAATTAGTGAACAGTACAGAAAAGACAAAGAATATAGCCAAGCACCCAAAGTGACCCATCTCCTTGTGGGTCAAAGTCCAGCTAAACAGGACTTGCCCAGAGCAAGGCCCAAAAACTGCCACAATCTAACACACCTGATGGGGATCCATAGAAGAGGGTCAGAAAGGGTCAGACAAGTCTGAGAGCAAAATAGCAAAAGCAAAATCAAGATAGAAGCTGCCATTGTCATCTCCCCACGGGTCTCTCACCCGCATCTGCTCCAACCAGTCCAGGACCAAGAAGCAAGCGCACTTTCTTCACATGTCCCTCTGCTCCATGTGCCTCCTCCAGGGCTCCTTGCTGCTCTCCATCCTGCTTCCTTCCTTCCCTATTCTCCTCTCCAGCTTCTCCTCCTCCCTGCTCAGTTCTACCCTCCTTTGGGTGGGTCAGGGAACCTGGAACCTCCACTTTTCCTGGGGACACCCCCCCTCACAGTTGCTGAAGGAAGAGGATATAGAGAGTGAAGGGACAGTCTTCCCTGAATATGAGACAGATGCTGAGAAACCTGTTCAGTACAAACTCCACCTGCTCCTGTGGAAACCTACAGAAGAGCCTGAGCTCAGAGGTCAGAGTAATCTTGGGGGGATGGGGGGTGTTCCAAATTTTCTAGAAATAGCTTCTTAAGCTTTTTCCTCCAAGTAAAAAGTTACTGTTTTAAAGAATAGAATAAAAGGAAAGCAGCTCTAAGCTTGGAAACAATCGCATTAAAATATTATAATGTTCTTGGTTTTAAGAAAAAAATAAAGAAGAAAGGTCTTTTCTTTTCTTCCCCTTAGGAAAGGGCTTTTGCAAAGTCTGAGCTTAATCCTGACAAGTCTTGCAAAGATTCAAAGACCCAGCAAAAGATAAAACAAAACAATGCAAATCAAACCAGCCTCAAACAGAAGAATGAAAACACTATCTCAGTCCATCTGCTACTTATCAGCATTTTGTTTGTTTGTTTGTTTTGCATCTTGTCTTGCTTTGGGTCTGGAGGGGAGAAGGGAGAGGGGAAGGTGCAGAGGAGGGGAGGGTGAGGATAAGGCATGGGGAGCTCTTCTGGAGCTATTCATCTCTCCTTCACCTGCATATAGTTCTGTTTATTAGGCCGGTAAGTCCTTAAGAAGAGTCATTGCAGCTCTTTAGAAAATGTTGACAGAAAAGCAAGGATGTGTAAGATTCCACCAGACAAGAGAGAGAGAGAGAGAAAAAAAAAATTAGAAATAAGAGCAGGGGCGGGGGGGTGGGGGGCGTGGGGCCTTCCTGGTGGCTCAGTGGGTTAAGCAATGCACTAAGAAGCAAACTGTAGCCACTGCAACACCAGTTCAATCCCTGCTGCCCGCTGGGGAGGGGACCCACATAGCACAGCAGACCTCTCCTGCTTTGTCCTTTGCTGCCCACGGCAGTGTGTTTCTGTTGATCTGCCTTTTCTGTTCCCGGCTCTGTCTCTGGTGACTCCTCTCACCCCCCACCCCATGCCTCTGGCCTGTACCCCATTTCTTGTACACATAAAATTTTAAATAAATGTTAAAAAGAAATAAGAACAACGGAACTCTATGTCCTAATTGCTCTTACATTTTCCTCCTATGACTTCACTTGTATCCAAATCATTTTTTCTGCCCCATTCACTTCTAAACACACACACACACAGCATTTAGAAAATCAGATCAAAAGTGCACTAGTTTATCATTTAAATAGTATTTATCCAAAATAAGATAGGCTGCCGTGATTGGTTTGAGCTGAATAACTCAGAGCAGAGTATCAACCTGTATTTACAGGACTCATTTTAGAAGTTTTAGGAAGAGGAATTATAAATCGAAAAGGTTAGGGTGTGCGGGAAATCGATTCATTCCAAATGGTCAGTGGAGATGATGTGGATTTTGGAGTCAGGGGGCTTGGAGAGCAGGATCTTTGGGATCTGGGAAAGGTTTCACCAGAGTTCCCCTTTCAGCAGCACACGGCCAGTTACCAGGCGAGTTTCTCCACAAGGCAGAGACATTGGTTATAATTAAAGAGCAGGTATATTAGAGAAAGAAACAGAAGACTAAAGGACACTTGCACAAACTGGGGACACTTGGTGGGGAGGGAAGAGGGGAAGGGTGGAGGGCAGACGGGAGCACGGGGGACCAAGGTGATAGTGCACTGGTGTTACGGTGGTGGGGAATACATGGGGATTACAATTGATGTCAAATATATGTAAATTTAAAAATTATATATATTTATATATATTTAAATATATCTATATATATAAAGAACACTTGCACAGACACAAGCGGGCAGAAAGAGCTGAGCCTTTGTAGGGGCAGCTTTAGGTTTTATCCTCTTCTTTGCCTAGGGAGAGCTCATCTTTGGGAGTGGTTAGATTGTTGCTGGTTTTGGACAATGATGCGGAACCAGAAAGAGACCGGCTTCCACAGTGGGCATCTCCTCATATTTTTTTAAAGATTTATTTATGCATGCATGCAAGAGCTGGGGTACAGGCCACAGGTGCAGTGTGAGAGGAGTCACCAGAGACAGAGCAGGGAGCAGAACAGGCGGACTGACTGAAACACACTGCTGAGGGGAGCAGCGGGGAGCAGGAGAGGTCTGCTGCGCCCTCTGGGTCCTCTCCCTGGCCTGGGACAGACTGGCGCTGCAGTGGCTGTAGATGCTTCACTGTGTGGCGCTTAACCCACTGCCCCACCAGGGAAACCCCATCTCTGTAACTTTGCCCTCAGGTCTGTTCTCCCAGTACTCCCTACAGCATCTGATACCTGCTTGGGTCTCATGCCTTGTGATAAGGCACTTGCACCTGGGATCTTGATTTCTTAGCTGGGTTTATGGTCCTGTTTACCCCTCTACCACACCTGTCAGGTTCCAGTCTTGGGATGCCTCCTTTGCAGTTTCTCTATTCTTATCCTCCATCAGAAAGACCATGTGGACATCTGTCTCTTATTGATAAACGTGTGGGCCAGTGGAAGTGGGGCCCGTGTGAGATGTAGCACTGGAGGATGCACAGTGAAATGAATTTAGAGGAGTAGTTTTTGCTTTTAAACTTGTGACATTCAAATTGAGGGGGGATTATTGCTTTTTCCTATCTTTCTCTAGCTGGTAGCAATTTTGAGAAAATGTATTCAGAAGCTTTGTTTTAGAGAGCAGTTCCCTCACTTGGGAGGCTTGTCCCTGCTTTCTCTGTGTCTGTTCACTTGGATGTGACTGCGTTAGTGACTCATGTGCCTTTATATAACAGTGCTTAGCGCCATAGTTATAAACAAGCTTAGAATATTTTTCATTGACCAGATTTGTCTCTTAATAGGACAAGAGGGTTGGAAATTTTCACAAAACCTAATTTAGGACATGATAAAATCATGAACAAGAAGAAATAAACCTTTTTCATGATAATTGTATCATACGTGTAAGATACAGTGTCTGCAATCTAAGGAGGGGGAGAGAGAGAGAGAGAGACAGACAGACAGAGGGAGGGAGGAAGTGAGGAAGGGAAGGAGAGAGAGAGGAGTATTTGATAAAGATGACCTGGGAATTAAATGATCACCCACATTAAATTAGATCTTTAATACCAATTCACTAGCTGTCAGCGAATAATAAATATATATCACATAGTTAAAAATCTAAAAATATTCTTCGTTAAATTTTTCATGGAGCGCTGCTCCCACTTCAAACCTAGCAGCAATGAATACTAAAATGCTAATCCCAGATGCTGTCATGGATCTTCGAGAGAGTTCCTGGAACTGTAGCGTTTTTCCAGCCGCGCCAAGGGCTGACTCCCCAGCCAAGTGCTCACTCATTCCTTCCTTGGGGAACAAAGAGCTCACTGTCATGAATGCTGGAATCTGGAAGAGCTGGTGTGGACCCCAAAGAAGGTGTGGGCCATGAATCCTAACCTAAACTTGATCTTCAGCGTCAGGCTGCACAAGTTCACAGGTGACATGTGAAAAATAAAAATAAAGCCTTCATAAACTGAATCAGACATGCAAATACTAGTTGTTATTTTATGAAGGAGACATCTACTGGTGATGAGGAGCTTTGCAGACACATCTACTGTGGCCTGTGAGTGCCTCTTCTCCACCCATTTTCACCACAACCACTAACTCAGCTGTACTCGACAGCATTCTTAAAATGCTGAAGTTTCCCATCTCAACTCCAATTTCCAGCTTCCATTTCTTTTGACAGCTTCCATTTCTTCTGTACTTTGTCCTTGGGATCTGAAGTTTCCCTCTGAATATTTTTTTATAGATTTATTTATTTATGCACACAATGGCTGGGGTACATGCCAGAGTCCTGGGAGGTGAGAGGATTCACCATACAGAGTGGGGAGCAGAACAGGCAGACTGACTGAGACACACTGCTGAGGGGAGCAGCGGGAGAGGCAGGAGAGGTCTGCTGCGCCATGTGGTCCCCTCCCTGGCCGGAGGCAGGCATCGAACTTGTGCTGCAGTGGCTACTGTTTGCTTCATAGTGCATTGCTTAACCCACTGGGCCACCAGGGAGGCCCTTCCCTCTGAATATTGATCTCCTGAGTTCACTCCTGCTTTTTGAACTCATTTGACTTCCCATACATACATGCCCTCACTTCTTGTATGGGCAGCTTCACATTTCTCTCCTCAATTGCTGTCTTGCTAATTATCAGTCCCAGGTACCTTTATTCTCCATTTTCTCTGTTCCCATATCACACACTATGAAGCAGAACAGCAATAACAACTAAGATTTGAATAGACAGCTACTGTTTGCAGAATTCTTTCATGCTGATATGAAATATATACATAGATACATAATAGATAACATAGATACTGAGAGATACAGACAATAGATGATATTGATCTCTCTATATATGTCTATATCTGATATATCTATCCAAATTCATCCTCACAATAATCTCATAAGGATCATACTATAGTTACTTTCCTCAATTAACAGGTGTATCTCTGAAAATTTCAAGTGCCTTGAATAAAATACCATAAAAAGTAAGTGATAAATCCAGAATTCAGAAGAAGTCTTCTTATTTAGTTCTAATGTTCTATGATCTTTCATGACTGTGCTGGTAGTGTTCTGAGGGATTCATTGGAATTACTCTTTAGCAAACTTTGGTTGGGTTGTTGTGCAATCTTTATGTAATTCTCTTCAAAATTGCTATTTTAAAACCTCAACATCTTAGGGCACAATTCCATTCTACTTTCACTCTGTACTTGACATCATTCTGTATTTTTTCTTAATTCAAGAATATTCAAATGACTTAATTACCTATCTTTTAATTGAAAACCTCTCTGCATCATTACCTTGTGCCAATTTTTGCTTCTATATAGATCTCAACACCTGTCAACAACACTCTCCACCTGTTTCTAACATGTGTCCCTGAGAGCGCTCTTATTTCTTCTGATGGAACCTGAGTCCTGAATTCACTGATTTATTACTTTTTCTCAGTCACTCACTCTAGATTCTGCCTACCCAAAAAGTTCTCTTCCTTAAAACTGATCCTTCAAAAAAATCTCTGTGCCACCTTCTTTTGGATGCCATCTGTGACGTCAACTCTGAAGCTTGAGCTTTCTGAGAAGAGCATCTGGGTTCCAGAGCTCCTACCAGGATTAATGGACCAAGTAGTGATGCTTTGATGCATGGCTACCAGGGTCTCACAGAGAATCAAAGATACTCTTTATGGCACGAGTCCAATCTTCCCCCAAAAGCAGAACTACTAACATACTGACGAGAGCAGATGGCAGATGTCCTCAGATGAAGTTCTCCACTTTGCTACAGGGTGAGGAAACCGCAATGTCTTGATAGGCACTGAACTCACACCAGCCCGTGATGTGGGGTCAAACAGCAGTAGTTCATGATCACCAGCGACCAATGTTGACCAACCCAATAGAAGAGGAGGAGGAAATGCAACTTAAGGAGACAAAAGGGTGAGTATGGGAAGAGAGAGCCATCAGGATGGAGATCATGACTCATGCCCTGGGGAGGGCAGAGCTGATAGCTGTGGATCTAACCATGAGAGATATCAACCAGGGGGTTGTGGTGAGCCAGGTGGACAGGCCCCAGCTAGGAAGACAAAACTCTGAAGATGTGAGCTCCACCACCCTTTTCTTCTAGGAGAGGATGAATGTGGGGACTGAACAGGTGCATACTGGGATATACTGGGATGTACTGCAGAGACAAGGTCAAGTCCAGAGAGAAGGAAGACTGGCACTTAGCCAAGCTCAGGTACAGCACTCTCTAGAGCAATGGCTCCTCTCACTGAAACCCAGCTACAGATTAATTCTCTCTTCTCTAACAGATAGGACCATCTGCTAGAAAGTGGGTGCTCTGCTCTCTTAATATTCAGAAAGCAAATAACGGGGAGATGAAAACACACAACAAATAGCAACCTGAGTCCTCAGGGACAGAAAGAATGATGTAAACCAATATGATTGCCATACAAATAAATAATCTGAAAAAAGAAAAGCTCCTTCAAGCTGCTATCTCATTACATTCTATTCCTTTCCTCTGTCCCTGGCTTCTCACATAGTGAACTCAATATCTTTTGCACAGAATAGACACTGTTATATTTACCTGCATAAGGAAGTGACACTACCTTTAATCTGCACCTCTCCTTTATTCACCCCTGATTTACTTGGAAGACTGAGTAGTCTGCCAAAAAATAAGTAAAAGATGGATAGAATTTTTTGACTTGAAGTAAATTTCTAATTTTGATTTGACCATTATTTTGACATTAAGTCTCACAACATACTTTGGAGTACTTGCACAAAATGCTTTGAGGATGTGTTAATATTAACATATTTTCTAACTAAGCACAGTTAAAGCTTACAGTAATTTCACACCCCTTTGGGATACCGTAATTCCCTTAGTGCTCTAATACAGGTGCCAGAGTTGTCAATAACAACTTCCTATACCTTCCTAGCACATTACCCCTTATTGCCCCCATCCTCCCCTCCCACACATGCACACCCATGCAATGGAGTGAATGTCAAAGTTGTCTAGACAGACTGATCACATAGATAACTAGGATTTCTAAAATACAAATAAGGCAGGCAGTGCCACTCTGGGAATTGAGATAAACTGGGTTAGCTACAAACATAACCTGCAGGGTATTTCTCTTTCTTGGTATAAAAATTCCTGAGGTTAGAGACCCAAGATCAAGGACACTGACTGTGTGTTCTGAAATAGTCACAGTCATGAATGATTCATGGCATCAGTTACTCAGAAGTCCTGTGTAACTTAAGGGTCAAGAGCACACTCTGGAGTTAGGTGACATGAGTTCAAATCTCAGTTTTGCAACGTCCTATGTCTGTGACTTTAGGTAAGTCCCATGATCTCTCTATGCAGTAGATGGCATAGCACCTACCTTGTAAGGTTTTGGGGTGCACCAAGGAAGGCACTGGGTGTGGGTGTTTGCTCTTGTTACCTAGAAAGGTCTACATTGACTACTTATCAATGTCACATTCATGCACCCATTTGTTATGCCATAACTTTAATTAGAGAAGGTATAGTTATAGTGACATTCTCACATAGAGAAAAGGAAAGTTATTTGCAACTATAGTTAGTATATAATTAAGTATCCATGGCTATGCATTTAAAGAGATAAACCACAAAATATGGGTCTCCAAATATTTAAAGAATATTTTATTTTCTGCTTATAAACACCCCAATTTAGAGAAAATGTACAATGCTTAAACATTGCTTTTTAAATTTTTTTAAAAAAAGATCTATGTATCTAAGCATACAAGAACTGGGGTACAGGCCAGAAGTGAGGAGAGTGAGAGGATCTACCAGAGACAGAGTGGGGAGCAGAACAGGCAGATCAACTGAAACACACTGCTGAGGGGAGCAGCGGGGACACAGGAGGGGTTTTCTGCATCAGGTGGGTTAGCTCCCTGGCCAGGGGTCACACTCGAGCTGCAGTGATTGCGGATGTTTCACAATACCATGCCTCTTGTGCCACCAGGGAGGCCCCACACTTAAACATTGTTAACCATGTTTACAAAACTATGTTAACAAAGCCTACACCTGGCTTTGTTAAATTTCGGTCAATATTTTTACAGTTTTTTATGATAAAAAATAAACTGATTCATATGATCATAATGAAACTCTTATAGCATACTAACAATCACTAGGTCCTTTGTATATTTCACACATGGTGCCATGATATTTACATATAATCAACTCACTTTCTGACTAGCAATCCGAATTAGATTGATATTATTATCTTTAGTTTATAAGTTAAGAAATTTAAGTGCAAAAGCCTAGATAAGCTGCCCAAGGTCTTCTACATAGTATGTGACAGAACCAGGGTTTCTCAAAGATCTGATGGACTCCAGACTTCTCATAATTAGAAGAGATATTTTGCAAAGCTGAAATAATATAGTATAATAAAATAATATAAATAATGCATAATAGATGGCAAACCTAAATTTCATAAAGGATTATTTTTTTCTTTTTCTTTTTTTATTAATATATTTTTTTTAAATTTACATATACTTGCCATCAATTGTAATCCCCATGCATTCCCCATCACCATCTCACAAGTGCACCATCACCTCAGTCCCCCGTGCTCCAATCTGTCCTCAACCTTCCCCTTCTCCGTCCCCCCCCCCCCCCCCCCCNCAACCTTCCCCTTCTCCGTCCCCCTCCCCCCCCCCAGTGTCCCCAGCCTGTCCTTGTCTCCTCATTTTTGGTTTTTCATAAAGGATTATTAAGCGATCTATGACATTAAGATATATGTTGTTACAAGGGAGGAAGAAGGGCACTGCTGAAACCCAAAGCTGCCTGCTCTAAATAGGTTCTGCCATCTGTCACATTAAGACAAAACATTTAAGATCTTTAATGGAAAGGAACTTTAATATAATTAGTAAACAGTACAGAAAAGACAAAGAATATAGTTTCCAAACCAAGCACCCAAAGTTACCCATCCCCTCTTGGGTAAAAGTCCAACCAAACAGGATTGACCCAAACAAAGCAAGGCCTGAAAGCTGCCGTAGTCTAAAGAACCTTCTGGCGGGAACCCATAGAAGAATCAGACAAGTCTGGAAGGAAAAGAATAAAATCAAAATCAAGATGAAAGCTGCCATTGTTAACCTCCCCATGGGTCTCTCCCCCACATCTGTTCCAACCAGTCCAGGACCAAGAAGCAAGCTCAGCTTCTTCACATGTCTCTGCTCCACATGCCTCCTCCAGGTCTCCTTCTTGCTCTCCATCCTGCTTCCTTCCTTCTCTTGCTTATTGCCTCCTCTCCAGCTTACTGCCCTCCCTGCTCAGCTCCACCCACCTTTGGGTGGGGCAGGGAACCTAGAACCTCCCCCTTTCCTGGTCACCACCTGTTACAATGTCAAGTTCTTTTAGTTTTACTCAGTTTAGTAATGGGCGGGAACATGATTTCCTAAATTAGTCACTTCAACAACTATATATTTTGTGATGCAGTTAACAGAAACACCCGGATGAAAAAGTGGCTCCTGTTTTAGTGTTCATAGCATATGCAATGTTTAGCATAATTTATTTATTTCTCAGGGAAGGAGAGAAAACATGCCTGTTTATACTCAAAATCATCACCTGGTCTGTGTATTGACAAGCATAAAATTCCATTATTTCTCTGTATGTTCTATTTTGCTTATTTTGTTACAGCTTGAAGTAAAAACAAAAATCCCCCTCCCCCCCTTTAAGTCTGTTATTTTGCAGTAGATGTTTTTAAATGCCCTGCATGTGACCCTATGCACTGGGGAGGTCATATAGTCGTTTTACTATCTCTTTAATAGCTCGGGAGGGCCAAGTGGCCACTGTCGGGATGAAAGTGAGGTGGGCGGGGTGCCTAATATGATTGCTTTGGAAGTAAGTTGTGCATAAAGGAGATGTGAGGAGAGAGTGAAGGTGGTGTTGATTGACAGGCCATTTCTTCAGTTATTAGAAGAGCGTTATATTTCGGGAAGGGAATTTCATAAACCCAGAGCAGTGTTGATGTTTACAAATTCTTTTCTTGATTTCTTATGAAATATTATGAATCCAGGATACTGCTTCCATGACTACCATTTTTATACATATTTGATTACTTTATATTATAATTTACAACCGAAATGTGCACCACTCAACAGCAGTAGCTGAGTTAGAATTTAGCAGGTTTATCACTTTGTTTGGCCTTAGGCACAAGTAATAAAACCCTGGCTTTAAGTACACCATTGGGTTAATAGAATGAAGACATCTGCATTATTATATTAAAATGTTCCTCGGTGTAATAAATATAACTGACAGTAGTGTATGACTTTCTTTATGAAAAATATGTTGATAACAATATAGTCTTAAACGCTAAAGAAACTGAAGATTAAACCTTTATGTGCCTAGTTAGCATCTAAATACTCAACAGATGTCCGTATTAACAGTTTACTGCTGGGTATTCCTAATAAAAGTCTTAGTTAAGAGTACATTAAAAATACTCATGAAAACACAATTTTAACCTCCCGTATATTTTAATAGTGTTTCCTGTTTATTATTCTAATATAGTCTTTGGGGGTAATGTCAGCATTTGATGTTTATGGCTTGATTAAGTTTTCTGTAATCACGTTCTAGGACCTCTGGATTTTAGTGTCATAGACATTTAGACACTGAGCGTGGATATGTTTTCCCTGACTCTATGGGAATGTTCTCAGGAGGCATTGTTATCGACTTCTGAGTATCAGCTTCACACCCTAGTATTAGGTTGACCAGCTGTCTGGGCTTGCCTGGGCCTGTAGAATTTCTGGATTGGGAAGTTTGCTGTCCAAAGATAGCAAGTCCCAGCAAACTTGCTGCTTTGTAGGCGGGCACACTGAGGCCAAAGGAAGAACTGGTTTCAACTAATATTCTGCTCATCTATAGCTTTGAAAATCTATATTAGTCACCATAAACCTTCTAAAACTATGTAGATCATGGATGGAGTTCCTATACACTAACTTTCTATGCTGCAAAAGATGAAAATTATGTGGAGTTACAAATTGGTACCAGCGTCTTGTCTTGTCAGCTATGAAAACAGTAAATCGTCTCTAGCAGTGTAACAGGTGGTCCCAGGAAAAGGGGAAGTTCCAAAATCCTGGTTCCGCCCTAAGTGGGTGGAGCTGAGGAGAAGGAGATTTTCTGGAGAGAAGAGAAGAGGAAGAAAGGAAGATGGAGAACAGTAAGGAGACCTGGAGGAGACACGTGGAGCAGAGGGACATGTGAAGAAACTGTGCTTGCTTTTAGGTCTTGGACTGGTTGGAACAGATGTGGGTGAGAGACCCGTGGGGAGGTTAGCAATGGCAGCTTGACTATACTTTCAGGGATCATTTCTATAGTTCATCTTGATTTTGATTTTGCTCTTTTCCTCCCAGATTTGTCTGACTCTTTCTGACCCTTTTCTATGGGTCTCTACTGAAAGGTCCTTTAGATGTGTGGCAGGTTTTTGGGCCTTGCTTTGGGCCAATCCTATTTGGCTGTACTTTCACCCTCAAGGAGATGGGTAATTTTGGATGCTTAACTTAGTAACTATATTCTTTGTTCTTTCTTTATTGTACCCTAGTTGTATTAAAGTTCCTTTCCATTAAAGGTTTTGTATGTTTGTCTTAATGCGGCGGATGGCAGAACCCATTCAAAGAGGGCAGGCTTGGGGGTTCTGGGTGCTCCTCTCCCTGCCCTGTAACAGCAGTACAATTTACTATACATATAATTTGTTGATAGTTTGCATTCATACCTGCCCCTTCATAATCAAAGACAGGTAAATATTTGATGGTTAACACTTGGTAGCATGGACTATATGGCACATTAGGTAGAAGGAACTTAATTTTCATATTTAGACATTCCCTCAATTGTTGTTATTACATACTGCTCAATGTTTTACATGTGAAAGAGATTGCATTTTTTCATCAAAAACTCTATGTACATTATTATCCACAAATCTTTGCTTTTTTATGATGAGAATGCTATGTTGAGACTCTTCAAATGAATATTTGTATTTTTGATGGTGGTGATCATGGCAATTTGTACTTATATCCCTAACTTTGTCTGGCAAGAGAGATATAAGAATTTATTTAATTACATTTAATTTACTTTTTACTTTTTGTTTCTGTTTACTGTGTAGTCCTTTTATTTTTTGAAAAAGAATTACTCTTCCCTTGGGTGTTAAAGTTGGTAATAAGCTCTTACTCTGCAAAACACATCCCAGGGATTATCTTCTTTGAGGAGTGCAAAGTAGAGTTCTTTTTGTTTTGATTGTTTCTTTTACCTAGCTCAGAGACCATTTACCTACTGAGTTACAATTATTGATTAATTACTTGCTGTTTGGCTTCTTGAGCAGAGGGATTTGGCTACTTCCCTTGTTAATAATGGATTAGGTGCTTAATAACAGTGGTTTATAATGAATGGCTAATTTGAAAATATAAGGCTTTAGTAGAAATATGAAAAACAGGACAGTTTCCACGACCCATTGTGAAGTTAAATAATTAGCTACATTATTGCTTCACCTCCTGGGGAAGTGTTCTTCATGCATGAATTAAACTTTCATCAGATGGGAAGTTGTTGTCTCTTAATGTGGTAGGACTGATTTCATTTTTTTCAGAATGGTCTTTTTTTGCACAATGAATTTCATTGTTAGACAGACAGAACTTAATTGAAATATACTCTGAATTTTGATTGGGAAAACATTTTGTTATTTTAACTATGAACACATTTAGGAATCAATGACCATTCACAGAAATTTCTGTGAATGAAGTCAGTTAGAGAAATGTGTTCAACTCTTGAGCTAGGCCTAAAATGGAAGGATACCATGATGTACTGTTGGTAATCACAACTGACATATCTACAGTTTTCATTTGTGTTGCAATAACATTCTTTCCTAAGTATAAACATTTTGGGAAAAAGTAACAAAAGAGGTGAATTACTAAAGATAACAAGGTTTAACATATAACTAGAAGAAATAAATCCTTATAATTACCCCTCCTAGGTTTGAATTTTATTGTAAAAATGAAGATAAGTGCAATTCATATCTCAGGAGTGTAATTCTATTTTTAAACAGCCCAAGTCAAATCCATGTGTGTCTTATCTATAAAATAGGAAACAATTTATCCTACTGGATCCATATTAATCATTTACCAGATATTAAAAGTCACTGATGTGTAAAACAGAACTCAAGAGTAAAGATCCTTCATTATATGAGCAATAAAAAGACTACGAATATGGAATTCATGCAGACAGTAAAACATCTTTGATCAGTTTTTATTGAATCTTTAATAAAAGAATAAAATTAACCTTCCAAACTATCCTTCTCTATATTTTTATGATGATCTCAAGTAAAAGGGCCAAGACAATGGCCAGAAGTTCACCAAACCATGGCCAAAAATAATGACTCTGATTCCACATCCCATTACACAGGCCACTGCATTAACTCTGGAGACCAGACACTTTCCTCAGTCACACAGTCTTCCACTGGTCATATCAAGCTCCCTCCTCAATGCATTTTTGCTGGCTACTAGAACAATAAATCAGCCCCTGATCTTGTTTTGTGCTACTAAATGTAAGCATGTTGTCTTCTTGATTCTCTGCACTGGGTAAATAATTTTGCCTGGTATTGTGATTTTTACATGAGGTGTAAAAATCTTACAGGTAAATATTTGCACAGGATAAAGAGCGAGTAAACACAATGTCATTTTGCATTACATAATCTTGTATTCTAGAAAGGAATGGGATTGCAGTATTTAGTTGAGTTTAAATGATTTGCTCAAATCTATCAGCTATGGGAGTGACTGCCATTTTATTTTTTGGACTTTGATTTTAAAATCAAGTCAAGTGCTTTTAAGCTGTAAAAGGGATTGCATAGATCTGAAAACCTTGGAAGTGCAGAGTCACCTGTTTTTGGGGTAGGGCTTGGGCATGGATCCATGGTTCTTGTGGGTAGTTACTGTGTTTATGAGATGAAGTTCTGCCATTAACATGCTGTGTATGAGGGATGATGCTCATTCTTCTTGGCTGTGAGTACATTACTGATCCAACACTAGTCTAGATGTGCGGTTATTACTGGTAATAAGGTGATTTCTGATATACTGGTCACTGTGTGCTCAAGTTATTAAAAATGAAGCCATGCAACAGTTATACAGGATTTGTAGATGTTTTGTACTGAGTAAGTTATTTCATGAGAAACATTTTCTCCTATGTGTGTGAATAATGAACTCTATTAGATGCTCAAGCACCAGCTTCTGGCAGGAAAGTTAAGTAAGAAGAGACGGGGTGGATGTCAGCACACAGTATATCCGAACTCATTAACAAACTGATAATCTTGATAGAATGTCTATTAATTGGTTTACTAATCAATTCTGCTGGAAACAATGACCCATGCGTGTGAGTTTCTAGTGAACTCAGAGACATCGGACTCGCCTGTGTAGGATATACCAGACAGGGGACTGCCATCCAGCATGCAGTGAATCTTTATTTCGAGTGTCCCGTTTACATAACCCATTCTCCCATAAGTGAAGAATAAACTCTGGATTAATTACTCTCTATCAGCGTCGACTTTCTTGGTATATCCTGCACGGACGTGTTTCCCAGCAAAACCTCACACGTACCCGGACCTCCCTGTTTACTCCCAATCTTACAGTTCCCTGAAGATGACTTTTTGTCTGCACAGCCCGAGACCTCATGCTCCCAGAAACCTTGTCCCAGACCTAGAGGAGCTCCTTCAATGCGCAGGCGCTTTCGTCTGCCATCCGGAACAACGTTCAGGAGCCTGAGCCATGGCCAACACATGTGTCTGAAATTTGGGGCTTATTAACTGGAGTCTTCAGGTAAAATTCAGCAAGATAGGGTCTTCACAACAATCAGCAGGGTCCCTGCTGGCTCCGCCCTCATCCCCATAGGAGAGAACAGGGAACTTCTCTTCTCTTAGTCATTGAAGCGAAATCAGTGAGATTTTGTTTGTTTGTTTTAATGGTCACCAGCTGGGAGTTGAGTCAGGCTGTTGGGTTAGGCTATTTATTCTTCCTCTGGGAGTCTCATCATGGCTATTACAGACAAGATGGAGACTAGTTGATTCAAAGATAGGATCCATGAAAGAACAGACTCTGTGTTAATGGAGTTAGCACTGTGGTGCTTGAACTCCTAAGGCAGCAGAAACTCGCCTTCTCCTGAGGGAGCAGAGGTGAGGGAGAAGAGTGATCCCATGGTTCATCCCCGGATGAATGAAATAATACCTTTAAATACTGATGCAATACTGGTGCACAGAACGCACTTGATATCTGGTAACTTTTGTTCTTGCAAGTGCCAAGAAAATACTGTCTGGAAGTTCGTGATGAAAAGGTAAATGAAAGAACTCAAGAGAATGAAGAGTCTTATTCAGCATCACATAAGGCGGAAGTAGAACAAAGAGACTAAGGAAACCTGATTCTCAATGTCTCATAAATTATGTTTTAAGGCATTTAATTTATGAGACATTTAGCTTCCAAATATCTCATGTTAAACTGTGCATAAAATTATATTCATGAGATATTTTTCATGAATAATAATTTCATGAAGTTGTTTGCACGTTTTACAAAGGACGAAACAGTCAAGTCTTCAAAGGGCCTTTGATGCTTTTATCCCTGTTGATCTCGGGGTGCCAAACACTAGCTGATCCTAGGGAAGCCACTGGCGGAAATAGGGTTCCTCATAAATTTACTGTGTTGTATCAGCACAGCTCAGTTGTATGAGACCCAACTGAACTGCCAGCTGCCCATAAATAATAAAATCTGTATTTCTAAAGATGAATATCGAGAGCGTGGTCACTAAGAAAGGCTTCAATTACAGCTCGAGGCCCAGCTCTACAAAATGACCATCAAAAGGGTCTAAATTTGCATCCATCAACATAGTCACGTCCCTCTAAGCTATTTAAAATATGGAATGCAACTTCAAATGCCTAAGATTCATGCTCTCTTCTTAAAATATTTATTTATGTATGCATTTAAGAACTAGGGTATAGGCCAGAGGTGTGGGGGGTGAGCAGATTCACCAGAGACAGAGTGGGGAGCAGAATAGTCCAATCTACTGAAACACACTGCTGAGGGGAGCAGTGGGGAGACAGGAGAGGTCTGCTACACTGGTGGGGGATCAAACTCATGCTGCAGAGGCTGCGGATGCTTCATAGTGTGGTGCTTAACTCCTTGAGCCACCAGGGAGGTCTGCCTAAGCATCTCTTAAGATGGGATTCATAAATATTGTGTTTACACCAATCCCTGGCATATGTGTTGATTCCTTGCCAGGAATCAGGTTTGACACATAAAAAGGAATTCTAATAACCTAAAGGTTATCGTGTTTGTTCTGTACGTTTGTTAGCATCATTTGGGGCTACATAGTAGTTTTATTAAATCTTTTTTTAAGTGAGGGTCTAAGGGTCTTTAAATATATCAGTAATGTATGTCTGTAAATTCAAAAACTGTCCGTAAATAAGGTTAAATTTCATGAACTCTTGAAATAGTTTTCAAATGTGTTCTTTGGAATCTGGAATTATTTTAAAAAGCTAGCCATGTTCCCTGATTCCATACTTGTAGAGAGCTAAATGAACACCAGACATTAATCTTTGCACTTCACAGGAGCTAACACCTGGTCCTGGAGCAGATGTAAAGTGCCGTTAATAGTCCCATTTTATCTATGAAGAGAATGAAAGGAGAGGTTCAAGGACAGGAAAATAAGACGATACCTGGGTTGACCGAGGGCACGTAGCCCAGAATGCAAACATAAGAGTGTGTCCCAGTTCCCCTACCCGGACAGCCCATTATGTCTCCCTGATGAAATCAGCTCCCTCGCCTGTGACTGTCATTGGCTAAACTAGCACCTTCCTGCTTGCGTACCTAATAAAGTGAAAAAGGTCACCGTGCTGATTTATTGTTGAACGTTATCTGAGTCCAAATCTGTAGTAACTACGAGAAAAGGATTCCAGAGAGACATCTGGGATGTGAACCTTACCATGCACCATTGTGTGTGTGTTTATGCACGTGTGTGTGTTCATCATTTATAGTTGCAAAAGTAATCGATTGCCCTTTTTTTTTTTAAAAGATTTATTTATTTATACATACAAGAGCTGGGGTATAGGCCAGAGTCCAGGGAGGTGAGAGGATTCACTAGAGACAGAGCGGGGAGCAGAACAGGCAGACTGACTGAAACACACTGCTGAGGGGAGCAGCGGGAGAGGCAGGAGAGGTCTACTGTGCCTTGTGGGTCCCCTCCCTGGCCGGCAGCGGGGATCAAACTCGTGCTGCAGTGGCTGCTGTTTGCTTCATAGTGCATTGCTTAACTCACTGCACCACTGGGGAGGCCCCTCCGTTGCCTTTTAACCAAAGGAAAATGACATGATTCAATAGTAAGTATAAAACGTGTTTCTCCCCCAAAGAACATCAGATATGGTGACGAATAGCATTGTCTGGCTGCTGTCTGATGGTTACGTGCAGTTCCAAGCTCTCCATGACACTGTCCCATTGAACTTAAGGGCATCTAGGAGGAAGAGGATATTATTATCCCCATATTAGGGGTCAAGGAACAGGCAGAGAAACACTGTGGCACTTACTGGGCTGTGCGTTGGTGATGCGGGTTTTCACTGGAGTTTCTGTCCTCAGGATTCTCCATCTTTAGATTCTGCTGCCTCATATTGTTTCCCAAAAGAAAGACACATCTCTGTCTACATACATCCTTCTGCTCTGATATATGTTTACAATTGATACACTGGATTCATTTGTTAGTCACTTAAATGTCAAATAACTACATCAAAATGGACTTTGTGATTGCAAAACGGGTATTAGATTAGTACATGACCAATCTAAAAAGGCTGAGTCATATTCCTTATGTTTTCTATAGTTCAAATATTTCAGTACTTTATTAGTTTATTAAGAAATTTCGGGTGCTTATTCCAGTGCTATAGAAACAGTGTTTTAGGCTCTCTGGTGGCGCAACAGGTTGAGGCTGCACTGTGAAGCATCTGCAACACAGCAGCACGAGTTCGATCCCTGGCCAGGGAGGGACCCACAGGGTGCAGCAGACCTCTCCTGCCTCGCCCACTGCTCCCTTCAGCAGTGTGTTTTAGTCCATCTGCCTATTCTGCTCCCCACTCTCTCTCTGGTGCATTCTCTTACCTCCTGTGACTCTAGCCTGTACCCCAGCTCTGTATACACAAATAAATATATCTTAAAAACAAACAAACAAAAAGAAACAGTGTTCTAAAAAGCTCACCCCTTCATTCTGTCTGCAGAACCATGCATGTCCAACAATTTGGGGGAGCAGTTAATTTTTAAATTTCGCACATGTATCACAGAAATCCTTTCTCTTTACAAAGGACAAAGTCATAAAAGTACCTTTTGGGTAATCAAATTTTAATACTATCAATACATTTTAATAGATTATTAGGAGGTCGGGGCTTCCCTGGTGGTGCAGTGGGTTAAGCAAAGCACTGTGAAGCAAACCACAGCCACTGCAGCACGAGTTTGATCCCTGCCACTGGCCAGGGAAGGGACCCACATGCCGCAGCAGACCTCTCCTGCCTCGCCCGCTGCTCCCCTCAGCAGTGTGTTTCAGTCAGTCTGCCTGTTCTGCTCCCCGCTCTGTCTCTAGTGAATCCTCTCACCTCCCTGGACTCTGGCTTGTACTCCAGCTCTTGTATGTATAAATAAATAAATCTTTAAAAAATAGATTATTAAGAGGTCAAGGGGTGTCAGTTTCAGTTTGGGGTAATTTTTTGGCAGTATTGTTACCGGGCAACCTTAATATAAAATGGGTTTGCCTGACTGGGTCTTCACCTGCGCGCTTGAACGGCACTTATAATGCCCCAACTCAGGCACACACAACAAAGGTTAGTAAAGGGTTTTATTTACAAGGGAAGGAGAAATAGCATAGTGAATAACACAAGGGGAAGAGAGGGATACAGATCTGTAAATATCCTACCAGTTCCTTGGAGCTGGAACCCAACGATGCGCTGAGAGCTGACTCCCAAGGAAAAAGGACCCCCCAAGGCCCACGTGTCTGCTTTTATCCTCAGCCTGGATGCTCAACTCCACCCTCAGGTCCCAGTGATCCGCTCTTTGATAATGACCTTATGGGATTTGTAGTCCTTGGATCTTGTAGGTCTGGAATGGGGGTCAAAGTCCATAACCTATTTGTATAATCCATTCAGGAGGGTCTTTCCCACTAAGAGTATCACAACAAATTGATGGCCTAGTCATTTGGGATTTACAGAAACATCGTTTAAATCGTTGGTACTGTGTCTGGGTGCCAAGAGAGCGTGGAGTTTGTATTTCATATGCAGGAAGTTCAGCCAACAACGGCTTGGAGTAATCGGCTCCAGCAACAGTTCTTGGGATTGTCAATACTGGCTGCATTGAATGTGGGGAGCTTAGAAAGAATACTGCCTGGCTAGCTCTTCCAGAGGGAAGGACTTGGGGCAAGCCTGGGCCTTTGGCTTTTTGAAAGCGCTACAGATTTTGAGGTGAAGCCAAGGCTGAGAACCACTCCTGGAGAAGGGAGCTAAAAGCTCTCCTGGAGGGCAACCTCCTACCCCCACCATGACTCAGCCACTTTCGGTAACAAACTCAAAATCCAAAAATCAATAAAACTTACTAATCCAAAACCAAATCTTTGAGTAAATGAATTGTGAGGTATTTATAATTCAGGCAATAAACCACACGATTTGTTTTCTTCTAGTTTTATGGAATAGAGGCAAAGAATGGTAGATCTGTGTAAACAAAGAAAAACACAGTACAGATTTTGTCAGATCTGTAGTTCCAAGTGTAGCTCTTTGCAGGAACATGGCTGCTGAAGGGGTCCCCCAGAACCCAAAGTCCTTTTCACGTGACAGCCCTTCCCCACATATCCCTTTCTCTGGCTCCTTCTGGCACCTTCTCTCCAAGAACCTAGAGTTAAGGAGGGTGCAGAACACTGGCTCTCAGGACAGAAGTGTTGGCCCGATCCCCTGAGGCAAGTCCATCCCCCTTTGGCATGCTTCTGCACCAAGAATAAACAAAGCTGCCAGCAAAGATGGGGAACTTATCAAGAGTTTCCCCGAGGACAGACCACCAGGCGCATTCCTCAGAGCTCTGCAGGTCTTTCCTCCTGTGTCCTATGTGCCGGAGGCACAAGCCACAGGCAAGCAGGGTCTGAGCAGAGGTTGTTGGGGCAAGAGGATGTGCGTTCAGGCTGGTGATGGTCTCCAGCCAACCTCACAATACTCTTCCTCAAGAACCATGTGCTCCAAACAAAACCTGTCATTACGGGCTGTGAATATACTGTCTTCTAGATCTTTTATCTCTTTTCACACTATACTCTTCTTCTGGGAGTCCTTCCTTCCCTTCTTCCTTCCCTCCTTCCCTCCCTTCTTTCCCTCCCTCCCTCCCTCCCTCCCTCC
>JAGFMF010012294.1:3536606-3562322 GCA_019455555.1 Galemys pyrenaicus
CTTCCTTCCTTCCTTCCTTCCTTCCTTCCTTCCTTCCTTCCTTCCTTCCTTCCTTCCTTCCTTCCTTCCTTCCTTCCTTCCTTCCTTCCTTCCTTCGTATGTGTCTTTGCATACACTTATTTATGAGTCCATTTTTTGAATTTTGTTCATTTTATTGAGCCAGCATTAGTTCACAACACTAAGATTTGGGGGTGTTGACTGAGCCCTCTTCACATGTGCACTTCCGAATCACAATGCGCAATCCTTGAAAATAGAAGAGGAAGTCCTGCAGCAGGAGTGTTCTCTGTGGCCTTGGCCCGGCTGGGGCCGATCAGGAAACCATCAGCTTGACCTGCATTTTGGCAGCAACAGTCTCTTGGCTCCTGGGTGGGGAACGCAGGTGAACTGCGGTAGTCTGGGCAGCTGTGAGTCCCTGCTGGGGTCACGGGCCCTGTGATGCCACGCGCTGTGCAGTGGCAGAGACTGGAGTGCTGCCCTAGCTAGTGAGACTAGGGTCTGAGTGTCGGGAGACGCGGATTTTTACTGTTACTGTCAGCCATCGGGCTGTAATAATCCTGGCACCTGCTCTGGGTTTCATTCCTGGAGGTGAGTCGTGATGCTGGGCTCCACCCAGCCTTGTGTCCACCAGAGAGGCGACATCAGGCTTATACCATGGAATACTATACGGCAATCAAAAATGATAAACTAGAGTCATTTATAGAAACATGGATGGAGCTAGAAGGAATTATACTCAGTGAAACAAGTCAGAAGGCGAGAGAAAAATATCAGATGGCTTCACTTTTAGAAGGAATGTAAAGGAACAACAACTACAAAAAAAATAATAAGAGATAACACAAGGAAATGAGCAATTACAGCCAAAAACAAGCAAACAGACAAACAAAAAACACAACAAGAACAAAAGGACAAAGACGAACCAAAAGGATCATGGGGGAGTGGGGTGTAGACTGGGATGAGAGCAGAAAGAGCACAAGGGACTGAGGTGATGGTGCACGGGTGAAATGGTGGTGGGAACTCCCTGGGGACTACAAATGATGGCAAATATAATTAAATAAATCTGAAAAAAAAAAAGGGGGGATATAAAAAATATTTTAAAAATTTTTTCTTAAGGCTATATGCAGGCGATACTCCCTTCCCGGCAGTTGGTCTGCCTGCATCAGAGCTGGTGCAGAAATAAATTCTCTCACGTTTATTATGAAAATCACGGGCGTTGCTGATATTTGATCATTTTTTGACCTACACGATTCATTGTTGTAAGGTTAAATCTAATAGTGACAGATGACACACACATTTACATATAGAGTGGCAAATGCCACGGAAGTCACAGACTATAATAGATAAACGGAAAAATAAGTCATCAACGGATTTCAAACTGGGAAAAACAGCCCGATACATTTGAAACCTTTCAAATATGTGTTTCGGGACATTCTTTCTTTTAGATTAATTTAAGCTTTAACATGATCTGTTTCAAGATGATGCTGTTTAATGCCTAAGCTCTCTGAAATGTCCTCAGTTTCGTCTCAAGGACACATGTCTAATATTCCAGGAAATGTGGTGGCCAATGCAGACTCCTCTTTGGTTCCGCGCCTCAGAAACCCACAATAATCCCTGAATAAAATTCTGGTATTTGCTCTTTGCGCCTCATCATTTCCCAACAAAGGAACATTAAAAGCCACAGACTGCAGCTGCCGCCTGGGGCTGTTTTGAGGATGATGGTAGGAGCAGAAACTGCCTGCCAGCCTTCTCTTTGCCTCTCTGCTTTTTTGTGTTCTTTGGGGACAACGCACCTAGTATTGAAGTGAGTCCTTTAAAACCGCAATATTAAGGAGCCTCCCTGGTGGTGCAAGTGGTTAAGCACCCACTGTGAAGCATCTGCAGCCACTGCAGTGTGAGTTCAATATCCGGCCAGGGAGGGGACCCACGGGGCGCAGCAGACCTCTCCTGCCTCCCCCGCTGCTCCCCTCAGCAGTGGGTTTCAGTCCCTCTGCCTGTTGTCTCCCCACTCTGTCTCTGGTGACTCCTCTCGCCACCCCCCATACCTCTGGCCTGTACCCTTGTTCCTGTATGCATAAATAAATAAATCTTTTAAAAAGATCATAATATTCAACACTGTGTATAATTATTATCAGTAGCCTTTCCCTGGGTAGATTTGAATTTCGATAGTGTTGAGCGGGAATCCCACTCAAGTCTTGAAAATTGGGTGTTTGAAGGAGAACCCGGGGGCAAGGAAACATGTAATTCTTTTTTGTTTGTTTTAATTTTTTACATTTAATATTTCATGATTTTATTTGTTAAAAAGACAGTATATTTTGATTAGTATAATTTAAATATATTGGGTTATCAGAAAAGTCATGATATTTTTTCTGTTTTTCAAGTAAAAATGAATTATGATTTTTCTGACAACCCAATATATTTTTTAAATTTATTTTTGTGTTCCTATCATTGTGTAGTCCCTGTAAAATTCCCACCACCAATTCACCCATGAACCATCACCATAGTCCCTTGGGCTCTTCTCTCCCCTGTTTTGATCCATTATCGTCCCTCTCCCTCACAGAATGGTACTCATAATTTTTAGGTTAAGTATGAATATTAAAATTTATACGTATATACCATGTACCAAGTGAGTGTACCATCAAAATGAAGCTTAATCGACTCACTAAAAACAGAAAAACACAAGAAAATCTCATTAAGAGGAGTATTAAATATTGGGTTGTCAGACAACCATAAATCAGAGACAAGGAAGCTTTTGTAATCTACACTGATGGGCTGAGAAACTGGCACCTTGGTTTGTGTCTCTGTTCCTGGGTGTCACTGTAGGATTTGTTCATATGTCAGCCCCAAATATGCTTTTATAACCAAAGCCTGAAGGCAGGTTGTCCAGCGCCCAACACAGTATGCAAGACAGTCATAATTAACTATTTTTGTATAGTCAAGATTTTTTGATCAATGTAGGTGATTTTCTAAATCCATGAATATGTTATTTGAGGTCCTTTCCCATCAGTCTTCCCAGTCTTTGGGCATTCCCAGTCTTCAGATTTTCCAAGCTCAAGCACTTTTCTTCAAACTGTTCTGTAACTCTTGCCCCTCTTAGGATATGATGAAGATTTGATTGATTGTATTGTTTTATCCTATAAGTAATGTGCTGGTGAACTTACTTGTGCACAAATCTTTTAATTTCTTAGAAAAATTTCACATTCCTGTAAGTTGAATTATCAAGTCAGAAATTATGATAATAAAATTAATTTGGGTACAAAGTATACTTAGCCATGATGAAACTTCCAAAAAAGAGATCTATAAAGGTATAGATCTATAAAGCTAGAACCACAACAAAATCAAATAAAAAAAATCAATAATACCAACACTGAATTTAAGGAATTAATTAAAGATAAAAAGTTGGAGATCACCAATATAAGAATATTATGTAAAATCTGTGAAATGTAATTTTGACTATTATCTTATTGAGAAAATATGTTTATTTTTAAGTGAATAAAATATTTCATCTAAAACCCAGAAAACTGAAATATTATTAAACTAATAAACAATTGTTAACAACTGGAGCTGAAGATCAATAAATTAACATTGAAGAAGTAGTATTGATGAGAAAAGTTAAATGCTGACATTTTAAGAACTAGTGGATTGGTGTATTGAGGTTATATTGATTTAAAACACTGCATATATTTCAGGGGTGGTGGTTCACACCTCCTACAATGTACCTTCTCACACTGTGCCCCCCACCAAAACCGAGAAACCTTTCACACTCTCTGTTGAACCCCCCCGGGCCCTTGGCACTCACAACCCTCCCTTCCTGGGAATCTCTGTTGATAGATTTCAGGGATGTCTTTTGCTCTTTTAGTTTGTGATGGCGTTTTAGATACAAGATCAATGGGTGATCCAGGAAGAAACAATTGATAAGCCAGACTACATTAAAGTAAACACTGACAGAAAGCCATAGACAGGGAGAAAAAATTTTTTAAAGACACATCTGTAAAAGAGTAGGTTCTCACCTATACAAAGAACACTGAAAGCTCAACAATAGCAAAACTGGCAACATGATTAAAAAGTGGGACAAAGGCCTTAAAAGCCACCTCACCAAAACAGATGTAAAGATGCAAAATAAACATGTGAAAGATGCTCCCCATTTCATGTCACTGGGGAAAAGCAAATTTTAAAAAACAGGATATAGCACTATAATTATCCAGTGAAAAAAGCATAATAGTTGATCTGAGAAAGTACAATGTTCCAACTCTCTTTCAGTCTGAAATTCAACTTTATTCTGGCTTAATCCCATGTTCATAATATCAGCTGAGGCGGACTTACACTAATAATGGTTCCTAGCCTTGAAGTGCCTGCTTTGATCCGGCCATTCCCAGAGTAACCTCTTGGGGACATGTTATGCAGCAGACAACTTGGACTGCTCTGCAGCTCGAGTTGATGTTCACATTTTTCCTTGCATGCTCCTGTCGTTATCTTCTGAAGGGTCCTGCTACTAACTGAAAATCTTGAAGCTTTTCCAAAGTGAGAATTTCCTATACCTACCTAACTTTGCTCCTTGATTTGGCTCCGGAAAGACCTAAAGCATAAGGAAAAAAGAAATCAGAATAGTTTTTACAGTAGAAGTGGTGACAATCATCACCCTGGGAACTAGGCTCATTTTTGCAAGGCAATTACCATCATAGACATGTACTTTATCTTAAAAGTGTTAATTTATAGGTTTGGGGCTATAATAATGATTTCTAGAAATTAATTTGAAATATATAAAAAAATCAGGTTGCAGATTTCACAAAACTGGTAACTATATATGAGAATACCACGCCTGAAAAGATTTTTAGGAGATCTTAGGTAATATGAGATTTACCTCTTTAAAATGCCAGGAAATATTTATAATACTATGTACTGAAGCCAAGACACTTACTGTAGAATTCAGTAACTAATGTACTGAAGTGGTAACACATGAAAACAAAATGTATACAAAACTTTATTCATTTTTATTTAATGAACTTTATTCATTTATTTATTTTATTTCATTGTAAAGGGAAGTAAACAGGGGGCAAATTCATTCAGAGAACAATGTCCCATTCTCTTTATTTAACTGACAGATTTAACTCTGGATTTATAATCACTATTGAGTATCAAAATCACGAAATACCTGTCACTAACTTTCTCATAAGCTTATTAGATGGGATAATTATAAAGTTCTCTTGTTCACACATGTTGGTATAACGACGAAATTAGCTTTTCGATTTCTACTTCTTGGTGGCAATTTACACAGCATTTCCAATAAAGCGATTTTACTGGTGGAGCAATTTCTTTGGCAGTCAACCCAATGCAATTAGATTTTTCTTCTAGGAATACTGACAGTCTTTATTACTAAGTAATTAGCCTATAATGTAATACTAAATATTTTAAAAATCGGTCACATGATCTGATGTTTAGGACCTAAGTTAAAATCATAACACTCAGAATGAAATGGAAATAGAGCACATTCACAGTCCTAATTTAAATTCTGTTATGAGGTTATGTTTTCTAAACCAAGAGCAATTTTTGCATTTATTACAAAAGAAGCTATTATTATTCTTTGGGAATAATATATAACTCCTGTGAGTGCCATTTATAAAATCTAATAAACTCCTGTGTAATACATGTAAATCAGCATAAAGTTGACATTACTCCAAAAGACTGATAAAATTTTGCATAACATGAAGAATATTTAGATCAACCTCTGGGCATTATTTTCCGTATAACTTGTACATTTTTACATAGACATGTGAAATTCAAATTACTAATCAACATTAAAAATTCAATTTCTGGAATATAGGAATATGAATTATCTATTTATTTACCATTAAATCATTTATCTAGCATGTTGCTTCAAGAGGAAAATCATATTAATTCATTATTTTGTCTTTTAATTATAAATAATTATAAATAAATTGTACAAATGCTACATGGTGGTCACTTATCAACCACTTTGAATAAGTGGTTTCCAGAAAATGCATTTACTTGGGGATAGATGATAATATTTTTAATGTTACAAAATTATCCTAAATGACATTACAAGGTATTTTCATAAGATGTGACTGCAGGGATCCAAATGTAGCAGGCCTTGAGGGGACACCTTTGGTGCCAAGTCACAGAATCTGAATCTAATGCTGATGACCTTTAATGAGTTTGAACTTCCAGTTCAAAGAGTAAATGTACCCCTATGTTTATTGCAGCGTATTTATAATTGGTAAGACCTGGAAACAACCCAAGTGCTGGATCTTGAAATCCAAACAGACGACTGGATCAAGAATATGTGGTCCATATACACAATGGAATACTATTCAGCAATCAAAAAGATAAACCAGAGACATTTATAGAATATGGATGGAGTGAGAAGGAATTATACTCAGTGAAATAAGTCAAAAGGCAAGAGAAAAACATCGGATGGCTTCACTAGTAGGAGGACTATGAAGAAACAAACAAAGAAAAAACAGAGCTCAAGGAAAAGAACAACAATCAAAAACAAATACAAGAACCAAAAGACAAAGATAATTCAAAGGTGTCATGAGGGCCAGGGGGAAGGGATCAAGATGAGGGCAGAAAGAGCATAAGGGACTGGGGCGACAGTTCATGGGGAAATGGTGGTGGGAAATCCATGGGGCCTACAATTGATATCAAATACATATAAACAAATAAATATAATAGAAAAGAATATTAAAAAACAAAAATAAACAAGCAAACAAAAAAGAATTCATGTGAGGGGGCCTTCCTGGTGGTGCAAGGAGTTACGTCGCAGCACTATCAAGCTATTGGCAGCCACTGCAGCGTGAGTTTGATCCCCGGCCAGGGAGAGGAACCACAAGATGCAGCAGACCTCTCCTGTCTCCCTGCTGCTCCCCTCAGCAGTATATTTCAGTCCATCTGCTTGCTCTGCTCCCCATTCTGTCTCTGGTGAATCCTCTCACTCCCTGCACCTCTGGCCTGTACCCCAGCACTTGTATGCATAAATAAATAAATCGTTAAAAAAAAAGAATTTATGTGAAGCCAAAAAGCAGGGAAGCTGTCTTTAATTTTGAACAAGACAGACCTTGTTCAAACTCTAAACAAGAAAATTATTTTATTACACACAAGTAATTATTTGCTTAAATAAATCATTCATTACTTTGTGACTGTTGCAATAAGACTCAGCCATTCAAATGACCCCATTTCCCTTCTTCCTTTGACTCTAACCCAGAAGAAAAATATAAAAGCTTTTACAACCTTTGGAGGACCAAGGTGGAGTAAGAGACTATGTGCAAAGAAAAGACACCGCTAGAAGTGGGAGAGGAACTCAGGTGTTGAGGCCCATGAACGGAGGTACAGGGAGACCCAAGTGTGTAAATGTCCTAGGAGGTCCAGCCAAGGCCCTCCCAGCTCTGGCTGTGTTTGGTCGTGGGTCAACTCAGTGCTGGTGGACAGACCTGAGATAAAGGAAAGGCCTAGACTCCCAACTCAACACCTACACAGACTTCTAAGGAGAAATTCCATGATACCACATCTTGACATCTGTGAGGGAAGCCTACTATCATCTACTCAGTGTTTGCAATGACTGGTCCTGCGGCCATCTCCTTACAGCCTCCCTCATAAACACTTCCGTGAGTTCTTTAAGGGGGCCCTTCACCTTGGCTATGACCATGCAAAGGGGAGGTGACCTGTGGACATACACTTGACTTGGGAGGCAGCAACTGGTAACAGTTAGACATGAGTTCGTGAGCGGAGCCATCACTAAGATGTTCACAGGAGGTACAAGTGGGGTTTAAGATCCACCGAGGAGACTGCTGGCTACCAGGACCTTCTTCACCATCAATCCATCAATGAACTGACATAAAACCACCAAAAGTACTTTAGTGGATCAGAATCTATGCCTGACCATGGTCTCTCATGTCTCTAAATCAACTGTTATTAGCAGATCTCAAAAATATAAATCAGAAGCAGAGTTCAGGAAAGCCAACATATGAGATGATTAAAACAAACCAAATAGGGCCTCCCTGGTGGCACAGCGGGTTGAGCACCACACGGTGAAGCATCTGCTGCATAGCAGTGTGAGTTCCATCCCCGGCCAGGGAGGGGACCCACATGTTGCTGCAGACCTCTCCTGCCTCGCCCGCTGCTCCCCTCAGCAGTGTGTTTCAGTCCACCTGCCTGTTCTACTTCCCGCTCTGTCTCTGGTGAATCCTCTTACCTCCCACGCCTCTGGCCTGTACCCCAGCTCTTGTATGCATAAGTAAATAAATATTTTTAAAAATAATCTTTTATAAAAAAACAAAAAACAAAATCAGTATCTGCAGAGCCTGGGTAATACCTTTCCTGTTGGTACATTTTATGGTCTCTGTGGCTCCACAGGAAGAACTTTTCCTAGGTCAAGCTGAGAGTGGACAGACATTCTCATGTCACCTTATCTGGTAGATAGGACAGCGTAGTATTGAAGATGGACATCCCCGCAAGCCAAACTGTGCTGCGTAGGTCCCAGGTCTAACTGTTTTCTCATGATTTCTCTTTACTTCCTCAGTCTCTATGTCAAAGAACTCATCTTTTAAATGGCCACCATGTTACTTACCTAATTAGTCTGCTGTGAAGATTCAGTGATACACTTTTCTCAAACCTTACATAAGCACCTAATACTTAGTAAGAACTAAAAAAAAAGAAAGGCTGGACCATATGGAAGTTCCATTCTTAGTAGATTGAGGAACCACCATACTGCTTTCCTTAATGGTTGGACCTGGAAGGGATTATGCTCAGCGAAGTAAGTCAGAAGGCAAAAGAAAAATACCAGATGGTTCCTCCCCTAGGAGGAATATAAGGGAACCAAATAAGGACCAAGGAAGAGAATAAGAACAATAATAATAATAACAACAATAAAGACACAAAAACCAAAAATGAGAAGACAAGGACAAATTGGGGACACTTGGTGGGGTGGGGGGAAGGGGAGGGTTGAGGGAAGACTGAGGTGATGGTGCACTGATGATACGGTGATGGGGAATACAACTGATGTCAAATATATATAAATTAAAAAATAATTCAAAAAATTTAAAAAATAAAATAAAAAATTTGTGAAAAAAAAAAAAAGACAGGCAAGATAACCATTTTTTGTCAGTACTGTGTCCTGCTTGAGTTAAGACACAATGAGCGTGGCTCACACAGTTCTCACCTGGATGATGCACAGGTAAGAGTCCTGTGGGGTACAATGGGTCAGCTGCACTCTTGCTTTCAGAGTCCTGATGCTGGACAGATGTTAGTTATAGCACCAGGGAGTATCTGGAATGTCAATTGCATAAAATGTCAGTGTTACCCACAGCAGTTAGTACGCTAATTCTGTTATTATTTATAGATTTAAATGTGATGCATAGTTCAAATGTAATCATGGATAATTACAATAAAAAATAAGAGCATTAAGACCAAATCTTCATAAAGTTTCTGCTTGTTTTTCTTAAATGTAGGGAAATCAGAAGATTTAATAACTCTTATGATAATGAAGCATATGGAAGAAATTCAACAAATCTTTCCGTTGTACCTAATTTCTTTTTAAATTAGTTTTATGAAATTATTAAATTGCAATCAAAATATATTTAATTAAGATGCTCTGTATTACTTTATTGTGTGCGGCATCATCAAAGGCTATCTGTAGTAGTCTAGTCTGTCTGTCCATCAGTTGACCTTAGTGTCTTTCCTTCTGCCTTTGTGTGAACACGAAGCTCAGAGAAGAGACACACTAAATTTGTCTGGAAATAATTCTTGCCCTTTCTCCTCTTAACTTTTATTTCTTGGATAGTCTTATAGTGAATGTGGGTCATTTATATAGCAAATGTTAGAGATATTTTTTAACTTTAAAAGTGAAAAAGGAAAATGCAGATAAAGGGATGCAACAGTGGAATAGAAACAGTCAAAATGTAAACACATTTACAATAGAGAGAGAGATTATAGGACACTAGCAATTTAGAATCAAGAATGTCGCTTAATACCGATTTCCATAAGTATGACACTGATGATTCAACGCCAGCTGATCTTGGCCTCTCTGTCTGTTCTGCACCCCATGACTAATATCATGACATTATTACTATTTTATGATTAGTCTCTCAGAATGGATCACTTTTCTGCTTGGGTAGACCAGCGATAATATGAAACGTGTTTAAAGATATTTTGAGAGCTCAATAGTTTTTCTTAAAATGTGGACTGTGTTTACTCATATTTTATTAGTAAACAAAGGATGCGTGAGAACATATTAGTTGAATGTGTTGAATGATATTGGTTCTCTGCTGCAGGTTTCTCACCACCAACCAACCAACCAAAGCCACTTCCAGTGATCTGTGGCTGGACCTTCTCCCCTCCCTCCCCGCTCCCATGCTTTATGTGCTGGTTGAGCACCTGGCTCATCTCTGTTCCAGTTGTGCCCTCTTTCTTAGAAAAGATTCATCCATTCTTGGCTCCAGACGGTTGGGTAACATTTCCACACGTATCTTCTTGTCTCAATACACTCGCTGTAACTGTAAGCTCTGCTCAAAACCACAGATGCATGCTTACTTCCAAACACATCAAGTTGTACACATCACATGGCATAGCTTTTGTATGGTGACTGTACCTTAATAAATAAACTAGAGGGGAGAGGCATGTGAACCCCTTTTTAGGTGGTAAGAAATTAATACCCCCTGAACACCCCAGTTCAGGATTTCCTGGATGGCACTATGATGCATCTTATTCTTGATTTCCTCATCTCCTTATTGAATCTGTGCTTCTGCATTTAACCTCAGTCTACCACTGTTTGGATTTGGTAACCCAAGGAGACTTGATTGTTTTGACCCTGGCATAACTTTATGAGCAATCGCACCCTTTGAGAGAGAAACTTATAATTTCTACAGAGAACAGAGATTTAACTCATTAATAAAAATAAACCTTATCCTTAGGCAATTTAATACAGAAAAAACGAATCATTTTGAGTTCTTGCAAGAACTAACCAATGACACCGATTCCCCATTAATTATGATGATTGTTGTCATTATTTACCATTTCTACAAACATACTGATAATTTCTAGGATTGAATTCTCGTTTCTCTTGATTCAACGTAGTTTTCAAATATTCAAGACAGACAGCTATCTTAGTGGCTTTGTCACTGCCTGTGATTAATAACGGGCTTCATGACCCCAGCCCAGTCCAGCAAACCTACAAAGTGCACTACCGGCTACTTACGGCACATGCGCAAACACATGCCCCTGGTGTAGTGTTTCTGAAAGGACACCAGGCTCAGTCAGTATAGCGCACTGCAGTCGTGCTTATACACAGTAAAGTATTCATTATTACAACTTTATTTTTTAAGTTTGGCAATAGTGAAAAATATATTTGTAATTGAAAAAAAATCCAGCAGAAAGAGCCATGACTTGATTCAAGGTCAAGAAGTCTAAAATGACTCTATTGATAGTATACTGTTGGCTAGCTATTAGCATTGTGTGTTTCAAATGCATGTCTTCAAATAACAATGATTGTAGACATTCATTTAAAAAAATTATTTATGCATACAAGAACTGAGGCATGGGAGGTGAGAGGATTCACCAGAGACAGAGTGGGGAGCAGAACAGGCAGATACAACGAAATACACTGCTGAGGGGAACAGTGGGGAGGTAGGAGAGGTCTGCTGTGTCATGTAGGTTAGCTCTGGGGATGGAACTCGTGCTGCAGTGGCTGCGGATGCTTCACAGTGGTTTGCCTAACCCGTTGTGCCACCAGGGAGGTGCCTATAGAAACATTCTTGTCTCCGTTCAAAGACCTTCAGGTCGTAGGTGACATGTTTACCAGGTGTCTAATTAAAATGAACATTTTATAATTGAGTATTCTGAACAGAAAAATCTGTCATAACTCTAGCTGCCTTTGGCATAGAAGTCATTTGGTGGATTCATTCGCATGGAGAGAATCTTGAGAACTGGAGGCATTTACAAACATAATGATCGGGATTCTAGAAGCTATTGTAAAAATATGAATGCATAATAGTATCCCAATAATAGGAAAGTATTTGGAGGACGGATTAGCTGTATAGTTTCCTAAAATCGTGTTTCCTTTCTTGTTCAAAGGCAAGTAGTCACTCCAAGGTGAACTTCTGTAGCAAGGTTTACGATTCATCAAAGACAGTCAGCGAGGAGCTGCGGGAGTGACTGGTCGCTGGTTTCTGTCTTTCTCTGCCCTGCAGCATCTGTTAGGAGGATGTCATCTCCGCGTACAATCGTTCTCCATGGAATCAATATTGGCTGACTGTATTAATGAGGTGAGCTATTGATAGATTCGCAACAAACCCAGGCTGCCTGTCACTTCTCATTGCCGCCTCAAATCCCAGTACTTTATTAGTGCCATTATAGCTACCTATTGAGTTTGCCTCAGATCACTCTGTTTGGGAGCAGAAACACTACCTATTATTTTATTTTTTGTACAACTAGAGAGTCAATCTTACTGAGAACATACACCGTGGAACTACAGATAAGAGCCACACTGGATTTGGGCAAAAGTGGAAGAATTCAGAGTACTTCCATTACTTACAATGGGGAGAATGTTGACTTTTTTAGAGAGCTATCTGCAGCTAACCATAGCATGGAGCGATGTGTGCTAGTCCTGCCGTGCTTCCTGCCAGCAATGCCCACTCCATTCTAGACACTTCGCTTATGTCAACTCAATGGGACTTCCCAACAACTCCACAAGTTGAAATTTCTCAGAAGTTCAACGCTGGATGGAACTTACCCCAGAGGGTGGCTAGTAGATGGTGGAGTTGATTTTGAAGTCAAGTCTGCTAAGACTTCCTGAATTCCGGACCTCCCTGGTGGCACAGTGTGTTGAGTGCCACGCTCTGAAGCATCTGGGGCACAGCAGCATGAGTTCAATCCCCAGCCAGGGAGGCGACCCACCTGGTGCAGCAGACCTCTCCTGCCTCGCCCGCTGCTCCCCTCAGCAGTGTGTTCCAGTCGGGCTGACTGTTCTGCTCCCTGCTCTGTCTCTGGTGACTCCTCTCAACTCCCATACCTCTAGTCTGTACCCCAGTTCTTGTATGCATAAATAAATAAGTGTTAAAAAAAAAACAAGACTTCCTGAATTCCAAAGGACTTCACCCTAACACAGGCATGCAGAAGGGAATCTCTCCAGGCTCTGATTCGGTCCTCTGCTCTAGACTCACATTGATAATCTTGATCATGCTCGTGACTTGAGTTTGAATATACTCAAGTTTGAATATATCCTGTTTTGCAGATGGTTCCTGGCATCTGCTATGTATTTGAACAATCAACACAGGGCAGTACAACCACTGGCTATTTTAATCTCTTGCACGGTTCCAGAGGGAGACTTTCACTCAAAAAATATAGCTGTGTTTTAGGTGGTACTGGTTTTACTGTGCAGCACCTCAGCCCCGGCAATCATTTAAAGTAAATATAGCATTTTGCAGAGAGGTTAGCTGAGACTGAGGAAGTTTAAATGTTTGCCGGAAGTTCACAACCACAGCAAATGGTGATTTTGAGCACTGCCTGCTTAACGTCAGCATCGTTTGATATAATTAATAGTTTTGAAGGAGTTTCCTTTTGCTCCTGGAGCAAATTTTTGCAAAGGAGTGACTTACCACTGGCCACACAGGTTACCTTACATTTCTGGAGGTCAGAATTCTCAGCTGGGATGACGGTGTTGCAGCTCTTCAGAAGTTTGGGAGAGAATCAGTTCTCTTGCCTTTCCCAGCCCCTTGGGGACAGGGGTCTCTTGATTGAGGCGCCATGGGATTCAGATCTTTGCTTTGTGAGCACATCCTTCTCTGCCCCTGCCTCTCTCTTTCTTGCAAGGATCCTGCTGGATATATAGTGCCTGCTGGATATATGTGTGAGGTTAATTTTCCCATTTTATGGTCAGCTAATCAGCAACCTTCATTCCATCTGCAACTTCCATGCTTCTTTGCCATGAACCAGAACATGCTCACAATTTCTAGGGATTTAAGGTGGACACCTTGGCATTATTTGGGAACATTATTTTTCATAGCACCATTTCTAGTCACATTGACATATGCTTGCTTTTACAATTAGTTTACTGTTAATAAGTCAGGTGGCCTATAGGGTTGCTTTGCAACAAGTTGCCAGCTGTGTGTTTCTGGGAGCATTAGTGACTTACTCTGTGTCTCAGTTCCCTTATATGTAAGATGGCAATAAACCAGTGTGTTCCTCCAGGGTTAAGGAATACAGTGACTTGAGCATTGGAAATAATACTGCTCACTAGTAAATGCCATATAATTCCAGTTAAAAAAATAGGGGCGGGGGTCTCCCCGGTGGCACATCAGGTTGAGTGTCACACTGTGAAGCATCCATTACACAGCAGTATGAATTTAATCCCCGGCCAGGGAGGGGACCCACATGGTGCAGCAGACCTCTCTTACCTTCTCGCTGCTCCCCTCAGCAGCGTGTTTCAGTCAATCTGCTTGTTCTTCTCCCCACTCTGTCTTTGGTGAATTCTCTTACCTCCTGCGCCTCTGACCTGTACCCAGCTTGTATGCATAAATAAATAAATCTTTAAAAAAAAATCAACCCTTTGAAAAATGTAGGTTCTTTGTTTAAAAAAAAAATAATCTCCCTATTGATGAGACATACTTAGAGAAAATCTAAATCACATGAATCACCTACACCCATAAATATTTGATTATATGGGTCTGAGGCTCATATAATTTGAAGATATAAGTAATGATTAAACTACCTAAGACTTTTCAATTTCCACTTTAAATCTAACAATGAAAAAAGCAATGCCTACCTGCAAGTAGGAACTGCTGTTATTCAATTTAAGAAGATATACAGGTTTTCAGGGAGGCCAGTGGGAGTGGGAGAACTAACGAGATTTTCTGCCTAGAGCAAGGCTTCTGCCCTAGAAACCAGGAGCCAGCCCCCTGAGAGCAGAAGGGAGCTCCAGGAGATGATTCATTCCACTTCCTCTCCCCTAATAATAAGCGAACAAGTTTCCATCCTGAGAGACCATTTCCCTCTCACACAGAAGGGAGTGTCATTACCAGGGAGTGAGGCAATATGTGTGAGAGCCCTGTGTCATTTTCCTTACTGTCCCCAACTACACACACACACACTCACCTTCAGAATTTTATGGATGACGGAAGGATGAAAACAGGAAATCTGGGGGTATCACATTTGCTGAAGACTATCCTTCCCTGAGTTTCCAGCAGTTTAAAGAGGAAGAGAAGGGCCTCCCTGGTGAAGCAGGGGGATAAAGTCTCAGAGCTATCAAGGGATTGCTTGTCAGCCACTGGGGCAAGAGTTTGATCCCTGGCCAGGGAGGGGACGCACAGGGTGCAGCAGACCTCTCTTACCTCCCTGCTACTCCTCTCAGCAGTGTTTTTCAGTGGATCTGCCTGTTCTGCTCCCCACTCTGTCTCTGGGGACTCCTCTCACCCCACCCCACACACCTCTGGCCTATACTCCAGTTCTTGTATGCATAGATAAATAAACACACAAATAAATCTTTAAAAAAGACAAAGAGGGTGAGAGCCTCTTTTCCTGGACAGGACATGGGTGGTAATGTGGGCACTGGCTGGGATTGGCCCTTCCAACCTTAACCCTTGTGTAGACAGGAATTCCAGACTTTCACCCTATAACCTCCACAGTACATCAGCATTAGTAGAGAAATATAAAATGTTTCTCTCTATCCCAGCTCTACTTTCTAAATATCTGCAGTGACAGAAAGGTCATTCCATTTGTTTGCATTCAACAGAAATGCAGAGAGTTATGGAGAGAAATAGACTTTGAAGTCAGAATAAACCTGGACTGTGAACTTGGTGGCCACATTCTAAAAGGGTGACCTTGGACAAGGCACACAATTCAAAACATTTGAGCCTGTTTTCCATTTATCTAAATGAGAAAATGTCATTAAAAGCACAGATTTAGGGCCTACCTGGTGACGCAAGGGATTGAGCACCACACTGTGGGACTTCTGCAGTCACTGCAGTGTAAGTTCGATCCCCAGCCAGGGAGAGGACCCACATGGGCAGCAGACCTCTCCTGCCTCTCCGCTGTTCCCCTCAGCAGTGGATTTCAGCAGATCCACCTGTTCTGCTCCCTACTCCGTCTCTGGTGAATCGTCTCATGCCCTAGGCATCCCGTACCCCAACTCTTGTATGCACAAATAAATAAGGTCTTTAAAAAACAACCCACAGATTTATTGTGGGTTTACAGCTCATCAGTGTGGAAAGCCTGTAGCAGGACCAGAGGTAGAAATACACAGAAAATGTATAATCTAGCATTAGAAGAGTGAAAGGAAATGAAAGCAATTCTTGAGTCGAAAGTAGATCCTTGGCACTATAACTAGCCCAAAAGGGGGTTGTGTGAGTGAGAGTATTTGAAATTATACCCGTGTGTACATACATTTTTTTCTTGTATGTGAATTTTAGATATATGTTAACAATCAAATGAATATAATAATAGCTTCTAATAGGAAGATACTGGAGAGTCTTTTAAATGATCTGCAATACACACAAGAAGATCACAGGTACTTTACCTTGTTTATGATTATATAATACTCCCTAGATGTAGGAAACCTGTAATGTGGGGGATGCAAGAACTGTATGTATATGTATTTTCTGGGAAAGCATCTATGCCTTCTATTAAATTTTCAGAGACGCCTTTGACATGCTTACCAGCCACTGAGTGCCCTGACTGGGAGCTCATATAGCAAACAGAAAGATATTTTTTAAATAGGTGTGTGAGAAATTCAAAACAGCCATGGTCTTGAGTCAAAATTAGCCTGAGGATAAAACTCCATAGTCACAGACTATTATAGGCAATAGGAACCACTGAGGCAGAAACTGTCTTTCATGAATAGAGAGTGAGCTGATATTCAGAGAAGGAAAGTGAATGACCTCAGAAGAAATCAGTGTTTAGTGTGAGTCCATCACAAGGTGTCAGAATCCTGGTCCCAAAGTTTTCCCTCTGCAACTCATTTCTTGTTTGTGTATACCCCAAAAGCAGAAACAGATACTGTGAAAAATGACTGTGATCTCAGAAAAAAAAAAATAACCCAGTCTTACAACAGAACCCACCAAAGCATCTACTATGGTACAGCCAGCATAAGGGAGATTGTGAACGTCTAGCAAATTCACACTTGACAATTCCAAGCGCCAACTAGTGCTAATTTCATTTGCTGTAGTACTGTAAATGGTGGAGGTATTTGGCAGGCTCTGACTTAATGCCATCTGGTCTGAGAAATTTATGATTCATTCCCACAATGAGACCTTCAAAAAGTTCTATTTTGCTTTTGATTAGAGAATGCATTTGACTGCTGGTGTGAAGGACAGTAACTTGAGGCTTTCGATGATATCATCACAACTTTTATATATAGAAACTAGGTTTCTTTCCCTAGGAATACAAGAGAGTATCATGATTTTTAATAAGGATGAATATTGGCAATACAGATACGTCAGCCAAGGTGAATCTGCTACCTTTCACTTTCCTTTTGCATGTAAGGTCCTCACTCAACTTCCACCCTGACTGATGTCTGAGACTTACTGTCACGTGGAGTGAGAATCTTTCTATTCTGACCAGCAAGGTGCTAATGGACCCTGGATCTAAATGCTGACTAGTTGTTTAAGTAAGAAAGCGGTTGTAAAGGTCAGACTGTAGGCAGAGAGGACTTTCTCAGCAAGGAAGCGTTCCCTTTAGTGGTAGATCAGAAGACCTAGATTAAAGAGTGCGGGTATAGGTTCCATTAGTGTTGAAGATTTAGAATGAAAAATTCAGGAAATGGGAAGTCATTCATTTCAGGCTAAAAATTAAACAAGTAGAACTAAGGACCTAAAAGGGGTGGGATCGAAGGTGCCCGACCATGAGACCATGAGAGTTCTACTCCCTTCCCTAATCCCTCGCACCATGTTGGAAGGGAGCCCAAGATATGGAAGGTGGCTGAAGGCCAGGACATTTAAGTCAAATAAATAAAATACCTAAAAACAATATATATATACACACATACATATATGCACATACATGCATATACACTATACATATATACACATTTGCACATATATATGCTTAAATTATTGCATAGGAATAAAATTATTGGGTTGGATTAAATATATATAAAGATAGGTCAATATATATACCCCTCACCATAGCGTGAAGGGAAAATAAGGATGATTAAATTGCAGAAACAAAAGTTCATTGTTTTTATTTACCTATGATAGAACAAGTACATATTTTATTTTATTTTTTAATTTTTTAAAGATTTATTTATTTATGCATACAAGCACTGGGGGACAGGCCAGAGGTGTGGGGGTGGGTGGGTGAGAGGATTCACCACAGAGAGCAGGGAGCAGAACAGGCAGATCAACAGAAGTGCACTGCTGAGGGGAGCAGCGGGCACAGCAAGAGAGGTCTGCCTCACCATGTGGGTCCCCTCCCTGGCTGGCAGCAGGGATTGAACTCGTGCTGCAGTGGCTGCGGTTTGCTTCATAGTGTGTTGCTTAACCCACTGCGCCACCAGGGAGGCCCAAGTACATATTTTAAAGCATGAAATAGGTACCATGTATTGAGAATTTATAAGGAAAGATGTTTTTGACTAAGTAACTTGTATATATTATTTCATTTGCTCATCTCATACCTCAGTGAAATTGATACTATTTTTCAATTAAACAAAATGGAATACAAGTGATTTTTTTAATTACCCAGGAGCAATTTTGTAGGATGTACCCAAAGTAAAGAAACAACATTTGTTTTTCCCTGTGAAATCACTAGTGATTGATTTTGACTCCTTGTACCAGACAAGAAGAGGAAAGCATCCCTAGATTAGCTGGAAGTTTCTTTGATGTTTTTCTGTCTGACATAAAATATGTCTATTTTCCATCACTTTCCTTGAGAGTGCTGTACTTAATTATGAAAAATAAATTTCTACTGATAGCAGATAATGTATGACCTACACCATGTTTTTTCCTGAATGAACCATTCAAAAAGAGTTGAACATAGTGGTGGGAATTTGGGGCACATGTCAGCGCAGGAAGAAATGTTACAGAAGGGTATTTATAAGCACACTTCAAAACACTCCAACTCAAGTCTTCCTGCCTGGATACTGATATTTTAACCCTAGACTAGATATTATCTTACAGGACTGTGGATATCTCCATGATATGATGGAAAACACAACTTAATTGCAGGGAATCACTTAGCCCAAAGCTCAATAAAATGCTCACTGCACTTCTCAGTCATTACATAGATGCTCAGTTATTTTTAGAGCAGATTTCTCAACCTCAGGTGTGACAAGATAGTTTCCATTAAGACTGATCAAGAGTTTCCTAGGAAAGAAATCCTTTAGGCCATGTGTGTTCAAATTAAGAACAAAGGGAAATATCCTGAATAAACAACAAGTTTTAATTTGGGATTCTTTTTCTTTTTTCAAAGATTTTATTTATTTATGCATATAAGAGCTGGGGTACAGACCAGAGGTGTGGGGGCATGAAAGGATTCACCAGAGACAGAGTGGGGAACAGAACAGGCAGATGGACTGAAATACACTGCTGAGGGGAGCAGCAGGGAGATAGGAGCGGTCTTCTGCGCCATGTGGGTCCCCTCCCTGGCTAGGGATTGAACTCGTGCTGCAGTGACTGCAGAAGCCCCACGGTGTGGTGCTCAACCCCTTACACCACGAGAGAGGCTCTTAATTTAGGATTCTTCCATAAAGAATAAAAATACCTAGGTAAGTATAACCTGTGAAAGACAAATTTACAAAGATACACAATGATGTGTGTGTTTTTGAAGACTCCTTTTCACTCCGTTGGTAAAAAAAGGATTTCTGTCTTCTGTTCATGGATTCAGTCTTATGTGTACGAGAATGACCCACAGATGAGAGTGACCACAGACAGAGGAGTCGGACAGCAGTTTTACTCACTTCCCAGATCAGCGAGCACACATGGGGGTTTCAGGAACAGTATGAACCAGCAGCACTTGTCCAGGTAGGATTATAGTCATAAAAAAGTGAGAGGTGCCTTGTTCCCAGGTGAAGATAAAGGTGGCTTATTTGAGTATTTTGTGGACCACAAGTAACAAGAGTTACTTAGGGTTAAGCAGGTACCAGGATAGGTGTCTCCAAGATCAGGAGGGATTTTTGGTGGGGACACTTTAACCATGAGAGGATGGGGAGGGGAAGCAGAAGTGGGCTTAAGCCAATGAAGTCTTTCCAAATTTCCCTGACCATCAAAAACACTTACTGTTGGGCCTCAATTTTAAGCCTGGCACCACAGTACAAAAAGCCACAGAGACACACACAGCTTTGCCCTTCTGGGTGTGTCTTTCCACCTCAAATGCCACTAACGTCTGTTAAACTTGCTTCCAATATAATTAGTTATTACAGTTAATGCTAAACCTTAGAAAAGGCTTGTTTTCACAGTACTCTAATCCATCAACATTTTGTTGCATCTGCAGCATTTAGTTATGACTTACACGAAGACAAAGTGCTGGGGGAGGGGGGATATTGTCTAATTCTACTGTTTATGACATTTTTGCCTTCAAACTTTGACCCAAGGGGATATCTCAGTGAGGTTGTAGCCAGAGCATATGACCCTGTAAGCAACATTCTTTCGTTCTCGAAACCCTTTGGAGGAAGTGTCCACATGCTAATCACATGCACTACCAGAGGGGCTGAGAGAGTGGACCCCTTTTCTAGTGGAGGGCATGGTCCCAAGGTTGGGGCCCGCAAGCCCAGCCAGATACTTTGAACAGTCCCCTGGAGGCTTGTCAGCCCAGTCCCTCAGTTACTCTAGAAGGTGGCAAGGCAGGAGCATGGTGGATTTGGCTTACAGAATCCAAATCAGCTCCTGCTCTCTGAATGCAGCCCCCAAAGTGTTACAGAACTATTTAAAGAGCAGTTGACACATGAGGGTGGAGACAGAGGAAGGAGGTTAGACTAAGTAGCCGGAGGGATTTCTCTTAACGAACAGCGCGAAGGAAACTTACAATATTCCATTCCTCCACAGCCTGCAGAAAGCCGTAAGAGGAACACCTCATCATCATTAGATGGATGATGAAGATTTTTTTTTGTTTTATGAAAAGCAGAGTCTTTGCATCTCTAGCCACTGGGCCTTGGACAATCCAATCCTGGTCATGTCCCCTAAGTGTTGTGTGTTGTTGTACCACTAATTAATGGCCATCCTATTTCATTTACCCTGCAGCACTGAGGTCAAACCTGATTAAAAAGAGCTCCCTCAGGGCTGTGAGGTTGGTTGACCGCTGGGCCAGGAAGGAATGTGTCAAAAGCCCAGCTCTAGCTGGAAAGCTGCAGAAACTTGTCGAGCTCCTCATAATTGAAATATAGAAATTGATAGCAGATGGAGCAGAGGAGTCCTATTTGGCTTCTGAGAGCAGGAGCATTGCACCGGGAGGACATCCATGAATGCTTGGGCCAGCAGCACCCTGAGCCAGCCTTACCTGCCATCCTTCTGAGCGTGCGGACTGTGCCCCACATGTGCCAAATCTGCCAGTGTCTGCTAACACAAGCCATTCCGAATACCCCTGCAGAACCAGTTTTCTCCCAAGACACTCTCAGAAGCTCTGAAGTTTCGTGGCTCCCCTTGTTTATGAGTCCTCCTGAGGGTTTGGCTGCAGCTCTTCCCAGCATTATCTATTTATAAATAACACGCTAGTCAGCAGTGAAGGAAAGAGTACCTGGACATCAAGTGGAATCTACACTGGGAAAAGTGGGTTGAAATTAAGAGAGATATTAGAATAGGAGTTGGCAGTAGGAGACAAAGCCGGCTGGTCCTGTCAGGCTATTTTCATAGAAAATGTGGGAATTGTGTCCACTTTTTCCCCCAACAAGCCTGGTTAGACCCTAACTATATTGATGAACTTGTTGCTTTAGTTCTGAATATTTCCTCCCCTGGAAGCTTGATCTCCGCGTTTCTTTATCACGGAGTGGGATCGTGGGCGTGTTCGCCTATTCTTGTGCTTTAAGTTATACACTGTGCTGTGTTTACTGTCAACCGTTCCTCAATAAGGCTGTAAAATAAGAGATTCCATGCATTATGGAAAGGGATCGTTTGTTCTGGAATAAATATTCTGTAATCTTTTGTGGTTCACCGAGAGGAACACTTAGATTAAGATTCTGAAGTTAGGGCCTCCCTGTGGTGCAGCGGTTAAAGTCCACTGCAGCAGCTCCAGTTCAATCCCCAGCCAGGGAGCTGACCCACATGGTGCAGCAGACCTCTCCTGTCTCCCCACCACAACCCTCAGCAGTGGATTTCAGTCGATCTGCCTGTTCTGGTCTCCACTCTGTCTCTGGTGACTCCTCTCACCTGCCAACACCTCTGGTCTGTACCCCAGTTCTTGCATGCATAAATAAATAAATCCTTAAATTTTTAAAAAAGATTGTTAAATTTCATTTTTGGAAGTAAAAACATAACACCAACGTGATCGCATAAAGGACTGACAGGTTCACATGTGCTGGAAGACTTGCTTTACAGACAATAAGTTAGTTCTTTCAAGAACTGTGTTTGCACTTTTGTTACGCAGAAATGCTCTTTATCCTCTCTGCCAGAGGCTGGCGATGAGACTTTCAATGAGACGATTCATTTGAAAAGTGCTTGGAAAATTATAAATGGAAATAAGCAATAGGTACATAATTACTATTATGAATATGAACATTTAAAAGAGGACAGTCTCTACATTTTGTCTAAATTTGTATTTTATCGAATTATGGTTCCTACCATTTTGCAGTCTTTCCCCTGAAACCACCACAAAGTTTTATCAGGAGGAAAAATGGAGCAAGCCAGAGTAAAATGTGAAACAGAAAAAAAAGAGAAGAGGAAAAAAGAGAAGGTAAGGACGATTTAATGCAGCCTGGTCTTGCGTGACAGCATTTCCTACAGGAGCATTTCTGTTTGAACAGAATCATCCGTGAGAGTGGCCAGTGGAAAGTCTTTGAAGAGGATGGTCACTGCGGCAAGGGCGGGGACTAAGCAGGAGAAGAAAGTTCTATTTGATTTTATGAGACTTGTGATACACGAGGCATTCTCCGGCTGCAGTATGTTCAGAAGTGGCCCTGTCAGAAACCCCCTCTTAACTTTTACTTGTTGGAGGTGGCACTGCCCTTCATTACCGGTAACCTCAGCCCTAGAAGCACAGGAAATATATTTCATCTTGTTCCAGGCTCTGCCGTGGTTCCTCCTTCTCCCCATTCTTCAGTTCTTTCTTTGCGGCAGAGTATTTTAAAAGTTCTTTCAAGACACAGGAATAAAATGTTACAGATCTTGATCCCTATTCGCTTTCCTTTGTCACAAAAAAACATTGCTGCAATTGTTGAGTTATGATCAAATCACTGTCACTCTTCACGTGGTGAGAAGTGGTAACTTACATGACTTTTCAATATGCATACACATGTTAGAGGCTATTTATCAGCTCTGTTTTTACTTCTGAAAATAATTATATGTGTTCTGTTTGGTTCACTCCAAACCATTATTTTTTAAAGATTTATTTATTTATGCATATAAGAGCTGGGGTACAGGCCAGAGGTGTGGGGGTGAGAGGAGTCACCAGAGACAGAGTGGGGAGCAGAACAGGCAGATGGACTGAAATCCACTGCTGAGGGGAACACTGGGGAGGCAGGAGAGGTCTGCTGCTCCCTGTGGGTCTCCTCCCTGGCCAGGAATCGAACTCCTACTGCAGTGGCTCTGGATGCTTCAGAGGGCAGTGCTTAACCCCTTGCACACCGAGGAGGCCGCCAACCATCATTTATTTATTCTTCATTTCCTTTGTTCAGGAAAGTCACTAGCTTTCTCCTTGAGCTGGCCACCCTTCTCTGTACTCAGGTCAAGGCCCTGGGGTGCTGCTGGTGTGTGGTCACCTTCCTGGAGGGAGGGGACAGGAAATAAAAAAAAGAAGAAAGTGCAAGGTCACACATTTCCTCCAGTGACAGACGAGGGAAAGCAAGGCAGAAGAAGGATATGGGTGGTGAAGGGGGAGAGGCAAGACTTGCTGCTAAAATAAGATTATGAGTGCCTTTCTGGGCAAGGAACTAAATGTCGTGAAACTACAAACCATCTAAAATGGATCCAGAGGTGGTAAGGGTGGAGGGCGAAGCCAGTGACATTCCTGAGATAAGACCACACCTGGTGCAGGTGGGGGAGAGAAATGGCGCAGGGTGGGGAAGGAGGAGGGCAGAGAACTGCAGCGCTATGACTACAGGAGCATGCAGATTAGCTGAGGAGATGGGATTTATTCTGAGTGTGAGCTGACACCCAGCAGCATCTGAGCAGGGTGTGACGGACTATGACATCTGGCTGGCTCGTCGCTCTAAGAAGCAGAGGCTTATGGGACAGGAGTGGAAGCAAAGTGTCAGCTCGCAAGACAGGAGAGCTGGGGCTGACTCGGTGACACCAAGCATCCTTGGCAGGAGAGCTGTGGGGGAGATGAGGACGTTCACCAGAGCTGTGTCCTCCCCCCATGCCAGGAGATGCGGTCAAGCAGAAGCCTGTTGGAGGGGACCCTCTCAAGACCCTTCCAGTCTGACTCACTAGTGCACAAGGGAAACCATTCTGACCAGTTTGTGCAGAGACGGGTGTGATGATTGCTGCTAGGTAGCTGGCAGAAGCTTTGCCAGCACCAGAGGGTCAGGTATTCCACTGAGCATCCTTGGAAACACCTCATTCCTGGGGTCGCACTGGCTCTGGGGGCTGAGTGGCGCCTCCATCACTGCAGCCAGCTGGGCTGTCAGGATGCAGTGTCCTGTGCCAGCGCATGCCCGCCTGTGCCTCACAGAACCCCGTTCCATGGACACCTGGCGTTAGTCTGTCTGACCGGCAGGCAGAGCTCAGATTACAGAGCGGAACCTGACTTTAAGAAGTCTTTAAAAAAAAAAAAAAAAAAAAAAAAAAACCAANTCTTTAAAAAAAAAAAAAAAAAAAAAAAAAACGCATGCAAGAGCTGCGTTACAGGCCAGAGGCGCAGGAGCTGAGAGGCTTCACCAGAGACAGAGCGGGGAGCAGAGCATGCAGATTAATTGAAGCACACTGCTGAGAGGAACAGCGGGGAGGCAGAGGTCTGCTGCGCCCTGTGGGTCCCCAACCAGGCGGGGGATCGAACTCGCGCTGCACAGCGGATGCTTCACAGTGCGGCGCTCAACCGGCTGCGCCCCTGACTGTAAGAAGTCTTGACAAGTGTGTAGCTTCTGGGTGTTCACAGTCTGGAGGAGTCCAGGGTGGAAGGGCTGCAGTTGATGCAGACCCAGCAAGCCCGGTGGGCTTGGGCACTGAGCAGCGTGCTCTGGACTTGACGCTAACGGGTCTGCCTGACAGGCTTGTGGAGACACCAAGCAGAGATGGTAAGACAAGGAAACTGTCACGCAAGGAAGAAATCAGGAGCTAAAGATGAAAGTTAAACCTCATCAACAAAGGGGTGGTTTGTACATCTGGAAGATGCCACAGGGACCAGGGCAGGTAGAACAAGAGAAGGCAAGAGGTCACTGGGGTCAGGGGGCATTGCCAGCGAGTAGGTGGAGCAAAAGGGGCACAAGAAGGGAAGCCCTGGAAGACAGTGTCCTGCAAAGCAGAACAGCTGGCCATCAAATGAAGCGACTGCTAATTTAATGCCAGATCTAGTTTGACCATGCCAAAGCTTGACAGGTCTGACTCCGGGGACAAACCCTAAGGAAGTGGAGATGGACAAACCTGAGGAAGTGGAGATGGACAAACCTGAGGAAGTGGAGATGGACAAACCTGAGGAAGT
>JAGFMF010012294.1:3563013-3601942 GCA_019455555.1 Galemys pyrenaicus
AGTGGAGATGGACAAACCTGAGGAAGTGGAGATGGACAAACCTGAAGAAGTAGAGATGAATAAACCTGAGGAAGTGGAGATGGACAAACCTGAGGAAGTAGAGATGAATAAACCTGAGGAAGTGGAGATGGACAAACCTGAGGAAGTGGAGATGGACAAACCTGAGGAAGTGGAGATGGTGAGAGCAAACAACACTCCAAAGAAACCCCATCACTTATTTATTTATATTTATGAAAATTATCTGAAAGGGTTTTGATAGCTAGAGGGAGACTAAGGACCGAGGAGACAATTTAAAATAAAAGAACAGTGTTACATGATATTTCATTGCTGTTCGAAATAATGAATCGACCCCTTCTTTGCCTGCCTTTCTTGTGTGAGAAGAGTTTTCAGCCACCCTCGGCTATGTCATTTGGTGCAGTGAGTGCCGACAGACCTGGGACATGAAAATAAATCATATTCAAATAGATGTGTTCATCACATCACATATTTTATAGTGCATGCAATCAATGGCTTCTAAGTAGCTGAAAAAATTGGTTTCAGGTTGAACAACGATTACCCTGATTTAGTGGCAATATTTCAACTGATGAGGTGAGATCTCTTTCTCTGACAAACAGACTCCAGACCTTTGGGTGGAAAATTCGTTAGTGAAACCAACTACAGATATGATGTCATTGTGATTATTATCTAGTTTTTTCTTAGCATGAAGGTATTTATTGTAGGTTTAGACAAAGAAATCATATCAGGATAAAACAAGAAAGTCTAGTTTTATTTTTCTACATGTTCTTCCTTTTTTGAGATTATTAATTTTTTATCTTTTGATTTGCCTGCTGGGCACTGGGGTTTACTTAAGTATCATGCCCATTCATGGCAAACTTTTCAATTTTGCCTCAAACCTGGATTTGAAACTGATGAAGGGAAGTTTAGTGTTTGATGTTTGTGACTTTAGGGAATGCCCCAACTTCTCTCTTTTTTAATTTTGCCTGTTCCAATGGAGGTGATAATATCTGTCTCCCAGAGTTGGTTTGGGAATCAATGCTTAAAGAAAGCATTTGGAAAACCCTTGTGTGGTGAAAAGAAAGAGGAGGTCGGAGGCAGCAAGATGGCGGGCAGCGAGGTAAGCTAGGGTGGAAGTGAGCATTTATCTAGTGTCCTCTCTGGGGGCTTGTGAGCCACAGCTTCATTTAATGTGCAAGTCATGGTAACGAGGACCACTTTACAGGGTTCTTACAAGGTTAAAGGAAGCCCGTAGACACAAAAGTCTGTATAAAGTAGCACAATGAAGCACAGACTTTTCTAATTTTGCAACTGTTTTGTTAGTGGTATTGCATTAGGAACTTACAAGTTTGTTTTCTATAAATTTGTTTTTATGCTAATAAGCATAACAAATAAGCAAAACAGGGCCTCCTTGGTGGCACAGCGGGTTGAGTGCTGCACTGTGAAGCAACAGCGGCACAGCAGTGCCAGTTCGATCCCTGGCCAGGGAGGGGACCCACATGGCTCAGCAGACTTCTCCTGCCTCCCTGCTTCTCCCCTCAGCAGTGTACTTCAGTCAATCTGCCTGTTCTTCTCCCCACTCTGTCTCTGGTGAATCCTCTCACCGCCCCCACCCCACATCTCTGGCCTGCACCCCAGCCCTTGTATGCATAAATAATTTTTTTTAAAAAACCAAATAAGCATAACAAAAGGGAATGGGGTCTTCACCCAACACACTCCTTGCTTCTTCACAACATTAATTTCTGTGATTATTCTACATTAGATTGATGCACCATTCTTTGCCAGACTCCCGCTATCTCTCCAGGTCCCTCAAATTGGTTGTTTGCTCGATTGTTTGCTTATTTGGTTAAGACAGACAATGCATGTCTCCAAAATGGTCAGGTATGACAAAGAAAATGTGAGTCAACAATAATGATAAAAGCCAAACAGACCCAGCATTTCCTATTTTCAGACAGTGATGAAAAGTAGCAGAAATAGCAACTTTGTCTCATGGGTGTGGATTCTTTGGCTCAAGGTTGTCACTGAGGTTACTCTGGCTAACTACACTTTGGACTTTGAATTGGCTCAAAGAGCCAACTGTGCAGACGAAACCCAAGACCAACTGTTAGCCTTGCCAAGTAAATTTGCCCCTGATGAAGTTAAACATTTAAGGGAGACTTTATCCCCCTCTAGCAATAGAGGGGGACATTAAACTCAACTCCCTTGAAACAAAAAGCCAGGGTGCCAATCACTGGGATTATTAAACCCACCCCAACTTCTTTTAACATTTATATAATTTATACATGCATACAAGAATTGGGGTACAGGTCAGAGGTGTGGGGGTGAGAGGAGTCACCAGAGACAGAGTGGGGAGCAGAACAGGTGGATCTACTGAAATCCACTGCTGAGGAGAGCAGCAGGTGAGGCAGGAGAGGTCTGCTGCCTCATGTGGGTCCCCTCCCTGGCGGGGATGCTAGAAAGTGCTGCCACTTCACCCCTTGCGCCAACAGAGCGGCTAACCCTCTCAACTTGTTTAGCCAAGTGGATGAGTTCAAGAGCATGATCAAGAATTTTAAAATATATGTTTTGCTTAAATGTACTTTTATTATCCCACCTATGACTCTTTTTCCTCTGACTTGAGAATTTTGGGCTCTGCCTGTGGTCTGCCACATCTCAAACATCATGAAATGACTTTTTTTTTTTTTTATGAACAGGCACCTGTTTCTACAACACACGCTTAGTGGTCATTCGAGAGGGAAGTGGTGGGTGGACACAAGAGTGATGCCTGCGCTGTGTGGCCACGTTGCAGACCAGGACCCCGCGGGGATGTAGATCATTTCTACTTTCATGGGTCTTCGTTAATTAAGATCACAGAGAACGATCCAATCGCGTGATGGGTGTTGACGCCACAACATTGGATTTGACCAGTCAGTCGGTAGCTGATTATTATTAAAAAGTTTGTGGAAACCTTGAGATGATCCATTATTTGAATTTAGGACCTTTTAAAGTCTCTACTTGTGAAGTGATTTTGCTACTCAAGGGTGATATGGAATAAGGTCAGCAGGTTTTATTTGTTGTCAATTACTTCTTAGGCAGATATTTTCCATATTTATGGGCAAGCGTGTGCGACGGGGTTATACATGCAAGCTGTCAATTTACCTGATAAAGGGCTGTTCAAAATTCCCCTCACTGAGGCTCTTTGAAAAATAGGATGCCAAATTAATTTAATGGCTAAATACTCCTAGTAACTAAAAATAAAATTTAAGTTAGTGTGATGATATTCTAGTCAGATTTAACCTGGACGATCAAATAAAAGAAAAATGGATAAGCCCGAATTTTGTAGCTTGTAGGAATTTCATCTGCTTTTCCTCTTGTCCTTTGCACGTGTGGGCATCATGAGGTAGAAAAAAAAATAATGTGTAATATTTTAAATGTCCTAAATGAATTTCAGTGTAGGAAAAGCAAAAAAAAAAAAAATTAAAAAAATGAGGCAATGGTAAGCTTCTCCCCTTTTGGATTTAACGTTTTCCAAGTTTTATTTCACTCTATTGAAAATTATTTGTTGATAATTTGCCTCTAAATAAAGAATAGGTACTAATATTAAAGAGGATGATGGATTGTATTTTTTGGGGGGAGGAGCTACTAATGACCCAGGGTTATTCTGGGGTCTGGGACTTGAAGAAAGACTAGGAACTTTTGAAGCAAATAACTTGATGGTCTCTCACAACTAAGTGATGAACAATGAACTCACAAAATTCTTATACTGATCAGAATGCAGGTGCAATTGGAGTTGGTAAACACAGAATGTCTTATTTTGTACTTTGCATTATTTTTCAGAGTAAACCAGTTCATTTGCCAATGTGGTTAGTTACTGTGGATCAGAGAGCCATACAATTACTTTACTATTTTTCATAAAAAGGAAGAGTTCAAGCAAATTGAAGCCTAAAGTTAAATACTTTACAATGAGGTGCTTTGAAGCTAGGATTTTTCTTATTGTGAGAAAATAATAGTGTGTGCAGGTACACTATGTGATGTCATCATTAGTAGTAACGTGTAATCATTTTAATTTTGTCCATACATCACTACACCAATGATGGCCAAGACACAGTACAGCTATGCTGGAAAACTTGGACTAAGTAAAATGTGCCACTGTTATAATTATTGCATGTCTAGATTGAGATCCTGAGGATGTGGCTCATAGGAATTCATAGGTTTAACATACAACATATATATGCTTTAATGAAAGAAGTATTTTAACACTGACATAGTGGTCCTCAAAACCAATACGGGATCCATCAAGAGTTCTTGGGGGAAAAACTGCATAAAACTGTTACTGTTTTAAAAGATAAGGACAAGGGCCTCCCTGGTGGCACAATGGGTTAAGCAATGCACTGAGAAGCAAACCGCAGACACTGCAGCACGAGTTCGATCCCTGCTGCCATCTGGGGAGCTGACCCACATGGTGTGGCAGACCTCTCTTGCTGTGCCCGCTGCTCCCCTCAGCAGTGTGTTTCCGTCGATCTGCCTGTTCTGCCCCCTGCTCAGTCTAGTGGATCCTCTCACCTCCTTGATTCATGCCTGCACCCCAGCTCTTGTATGCATAAATAAACACATCTTTAAAAAAATTAAAATAAAAGACAAGGACAAATCAGAAACACTTCGTGTGGGGAGGGGTGGGACAGAGGAACTTGGATGAGAGCAGAAAGAGCACAAGGACTGAGGTGATGGTGTGCTGATGAAATGGTGGTGGGAAAGGGGACCACAATGGATGTCAAATACATATAAATATAGAAAATACTTGTTTTTAAATGCTTCTGATGTTGACAAATCTAAAACTAAAGGACTAGAGTGTAAAGATATATAACATAGGTTCCTATCAGAAGCTAGTTAAACCCTCTCAAGCATGCCCCACCATAGGCCTTGAATATTTGTTGTTTAACAAATTATTTCTAGTTGAGATTTTTCAGCTTTTTATGCAAACGTCTCTCTCTTCTAGGCTTTCCAAAGTAATGTTCTGAGCTAAGACGTAATATCACATATATTATCCAGATAATGTTTCCATTTGGTAGTGGTTGATTTCATGAGCTTGGTGCCATCTCAAGAACTCATTCAAAATGTTTCCCCTTGTGCACATAATATTTTCTTAAGAAACACTGATATAATTATATCTGCTTAGGGACAACTTTCAAAAATAAAATTGTAGATATGAGAAATGAAAAGTCATCCAATTTTGTGAAAATGAATGCCCATTTGTAGTTATAATGCTTGTTGTTTTACTGGAATAAATCTTTTCTGAAGGAAATGAGAAGAGGTGACTTCCAGAAACCTGCACTAATTACCATGTCCTAGGATGAAATTCACTGGAAATGCCACTGTGTTGAGAAATTTGGCAGAGATAAAGCTGTAGAAGACATGAACTTGGCCTTCACAAAATGTTCACTGCAGTAACTGATCCATCAGTATTAATAAATACACAGAAACAAAATAGTTAACATAACAATGCATCCCAGTTACCAGATAGCTCACAAGAATGATGAGTATTTATTATTATTGCTTTGTAAATGACACAGACTTGAAAATGTCACTTCAAGCTACAGTCAACAGAGATGGCTTCTATGGAGTTTTTGTGGGATTAATTATTAGTGTTTCTTCAGAAATGCAGTTGATCCAAGTGCAGAGAAAAGAAGACAGACCAGGATAGTGGATCTGAACTATGTATACAGAAGAGACTAACAACCCCTTGCCATGGATGGGACTCAGGTAGAGGAGATATGATTGGCAGGTAGTTAGGGGTCCATTATGAAAATATGTATTAGATAAGGAACACTTAATATGCATATTACATGCATATTATCTAATATGCATTAGACATCTAATATGCATTAGGTAAGGGTCATCATCTCATCCTAAGGAAGATGGAAACTACACATTGTTTGGGAGTACTGCCTCCTAATTACAGGTACAAAAACTCTGGCTATTTGAATAAAGTGGGGGATCATTTGGAAGGCCAGTGCACTCTATTAAAAGCTACAATATTGCCTTCACTTTAAAAAAGGAATAAGAACAATAATCATCATAATAATAACAATAAAGACACAAAAAACAAAAATGAAAAGTCAAGGACAAATTGGGGACACTTGGTTGGGAGGGAAGAGGGGGAGGGTTGAGGGCAGACGGGAGCACGGAGGACTGAGGTGATGGTGCACTGGTGATATGGTTATGGGGAATACATGGGGATTACAATTGATGTCAATTGATATATAAATTAAAAGGAAAAATAGAATAAAAAAACAATTCTGGTTGTATTTGTCTCTATTATAAAAGTGCAATAGCTCGTTTTACTGTTTTACATACAGCACTAAAATTTAAGCATTCTCTTAATTGGTTACAGAAAACTTAATCTTAAGGTACTAAGTCATTTTTTATACTATGCTGAAAAATCTCTCCATGAAATGATGAAGACAATATTTTAACTCATGAGCTTCATTAATGAACAAAACCCGAGATGCATTATTTATTTATGCATGAGTCTGTGGCCACGGGCAAAAAGCCCACAGTTTCAAGACCTGCTGGGAAGAGTATTAAAATATTTATCAAATGCAATGGTCATACTAAGCACGTCCTGGGAGAATATAAATTGCATTTACAGATTATCCATTTTAGAGTAATTGGAGCAAAACATTTATTAAATGTGAATATTTTCATAAATCCTTGGGAGACTAGCGGTCCCTTGAAAGGTCACAAGCCCATGTCCAAATCCCTAGCACCTGCGAACTCCTGTTACATGACAAGGGAGATTTAAGTTTGCAGGTAGAATAAGGTGACTCAGTAGCTGACTCTATGCAGGATTGTTCTAGATTTATTTATCTAGATTTATTCTTGCAACCCAATGGAGTTGTAAGAGCCTTTAAAATTGTAAGGAGGGGACAGGTGAATGGAAATTCAGAGAGGACATTTAAAATCAGGGAGGGGTCAGATGCACATGGATAGGGAGGGGTCAGATGCACATGGATAGGGAGGGGTCAGATGCACATGGATAGGGAGGGGTCAGATGCACATGGATAGGGAGGGGTCAGATGCACATGGATGGGGTGGGGGAAGAAATCGGGTCTAGGAGCTGAAGGGACTCCCACCTGCACAGAGGAGGAAGCAGCGGCCACACAGACACTGCATTCAGCCCAGTCTCCTTCACTGGCCATTCTGAACTATGGACTGTAAATTGGTGCACGTGCCGCTTACGGTGATTTGTTAAGGCATTTTTTTTCTTTTGAACTTTTGTTTTTTGTTTTTTAAATTTATTTTTAATGTATTTTCTTTTTCTTTTTTTTTTTTAAGATTTATTTATTTATGCATACAAGCACTGGGGTACAGGCCAGAGGTGCGGGGAGGTGAGAGAATCCACCAGACAGAGCAGTGGGCAGAACAGGCAGATGGACTGAAACACACTGCTGAGGGGAGCAGCGGGCCAGGCAGGAGAGTTCTGCCTGCGCCATGTGAGTCACCTTCCCGAACGGCAGCAGGGATCGAACTCGTGCTGCAGTGTCTGCTGTTTGCTTCATAATGCGTTGCTTAACCCACTGCGCCACCAGGGAGGGTACTTAATGTATTTTCTTATATCATTGTTCTTCCCTGAGATAGTTCTCTCCCTACCACATTACCCAGAATCCATCACCACGGTCCCTGTACTCTTCCTTCCTTCTTTTGACCTCTTCCTTTCCTCATCCCTTGATGTTTACTTCAGATCCGTGCTCAACCTATAAGTTTTGTTTTTTTCCTAACCCTTCTTTCAGTTTTCCTATGCGCCCCTATATGTGAAACCATACTATATTTGTCTTTTACTTTCTGACTTATTTCACTAAGCATTATCCCTTCTACCTCCATCCATGTTGCCACAAATGGCATGAGTTTATCTCTTTTGACTGCTGAGTAGTAGTCCATTATGTATATATACTGCAACTTTTCAATCCACTCATCTGTTGGGAACACTTAGATTATTTACATTTCTTGGCCATTGTAAATAGTTCTACAACAAACAGAAGTAGAGATTTCCTTCTGAATTAGTGTTTTTATATTCAAGGGGAGATTTCTAGTAGTGGGAATGCTAGGTCTTATGGTAGATCCATTTTGAGCGCCTCCACACAGCTTCCCATAGTGGCTGAGCCAGTTTGCATGCCCACTAGCAGTGTACGAGGGTTCTGTTAAGGCAATTATTAAATGCACGTCTTATGATACAGTTTGGCATATTTTTGTTGTGCACACATGTATTTGATCCAAAACATTATCTTTTGGAACAGTAAAATTTCCCAAAGTTTTTAGGGATGATATATACAATTTTTCAGCATTAAGCAGCATTACTTATGGGAATTACTGGCAGATTCTTTTGAGAGCAACTAAAGGAACAATTCCTAGTTGTTAAATGAGTTTTGTTTTGTTTTTTTAACTTTTAAAAATCAAAGTATTATATTCAATTTATTATCATAGTTCCAGGCATGCCTATTTTATATCTTTGTAAAGACATAAACCACTGAAAAACTTACATACAGAAGTGCATCTTAGTCTTCAAGTATAACCTGCCTCTTAGAAATAAAGTGAAGTCATCTCTCAGTACTTTCACTGGCTAGAAAGTGGACACCACCTCATTCTTTCAATTAAAATGGCACAATATTGGAGTTCATTCAAGTGTCCACTAACCATTGACTTTTAGCTAATCTTTTTAAAATTTCTAGTTTTTAAAAAAATTTCTAGTTCTAGAAGTATCCTGGCAATGAGCTGTAACATCCTTTTAGGAATAACAAACCCAGAAGATATTAGTCAATTTCTTTTGATAAACACCAAGTCTACTCCCAAATTTTCCTATCAACCATCACTCAAATCACCTCATTAGACTTGCTGAATTCTTTCCATCCTTTTTAGGTTCTCTGAGATCTTTCTGATCTTGAAAAGCAGGGAACAAATAATTGCATGCACTAAGATCCAGGGAAATGAGAAGGGCACCTCCAGGTGAGTCTTGGGGAGGTGTACCTGCATCCTGCTCCAGAGGTGCACCAGGCCCCGCAACCTCCACGTGGGAGATGCTGGGGACCTCCCAGTTTAAAGCTACTGTCAGCTACCCTTTCATAGAAGCCTTTTTGACCCTCCCAGCCCCCCATACGACTTTGGATCCTAATTTGTTCCTTTTACTGTTTTTCCAACCTTCTTTTAAAACGTAATGGCTGTAGGAATCTACAGAGAGGACCCAGCTGGTTGCTTCAAGGCTTTTGTTTTAAGAGGGTGGGTGTAAAAATGGCAGCCTGGCAAGCTATCGAATACAAGACAATCCATTGGAATGAAAAGGGTCGGAAGCTAAAATTCCTTCGGAATATGGCAACTGTAAGAGTCTTCAGAACAACAGGAACTTCAGAAGGAATCAATCAGTGTCACGGCACCGCGAGCCCTTCTGGGCACAGTTGTCTTGAGAACACAACAGCAGCAGGAATTTCTGGAACAAAGGGCGTTTAGAATTGCGATGGTTTTAAAAGGACACCATCCACGCCATCATTGCATTTGTCATTTCCAGACCTGCTCTGTTCCACCTGCTGCCTGGCCTGGTCCACAGCTGATGTCACAACACATGTGGAGTCAGGGTGAAGCAGGGGGGACTTTCTAAACATTTTTCATTTTTTCCCCTAACGTTTGCTGTTTTCTCTCCTGCATCTTTATAGGGATCTTTTCCCCTTACATTCTCCTACCTATCTGCTATGCCAGAGCTCCCCTGTACTGCATTACTGATGTCCATTCAACTGTTTCTTGGGTTACAATATTTTCCTTTTCTACTGATACTTGTTTTTGATTTACCACATTCTAAATAAACTTACCTAGAAATGACATGTAGACCAGAGAGTGTCCATTCTATGCTGAGATTAACTTTGTAGTGTGACTTAGCCCACAGGTGTAGATTATTTACATTTCTCATAATTAAATAAAAAGATCCTGTTAGCTGTCCTTTGCATCCCAGCAGCTGGCGAATCATCTGACCCCTGCCCTATTCACATCTTTTTTTTTGTCATCTGTCTTTTTTTTATTATTTTTGTTATTATTTACCTTCTGAAAGTTTTTAGAATGTTCTCTTTGATCTTGATTTTATGAGAATAGAGGTGTTTTTTTTAATTTTAGATCAATGCTTTAAATCTTTTTATCCGTTTAAATTATTATTTCCTGAGAGATTGATTTTCTTTGTCCTGGGATGTTCTTTCATCTCTCTTATTTCCTTTTCAATTTGGGTGGAATTTTTCTTCAATATTTTAATCCAATCTAAAATAAAAACCCAACACATTTAATTTTCACGATCAAGTATTTTATTCTCAAGTGTTCTGCTTATTTTCTTTATCATGATGTACTACAGACTGTGAATATTAGGTTTCCCCTTCAATGCCTGAGTATCATGTATGAATTCTCTCATTTTCTTAATTCTCTTGCTGATTGTTTCCTTTATTTCCTGTTGGATACTCAGTTTAAAGGTTTAACCATCTTGTGCCACTAACTTGGCTCTTCACTTTGAAGAAAGTCAGATCTTGTGGAGCTTTGCAAATTCACAGTGGTCTCTATTTCAGAGTATTGGGGTGAAGCTGCAACTATTTGGGTGTAAGACCCCTTAATTCTAGATGCAAATGTCTTTCATCTTTAGAGTTGATTTTTTTTTTTAAGATTTATTCATTTATACATACAGGAGCTGGGTTACCAGATAGAGGTGTAGGAGGTGAGAGGATTCACCAAAGACAGAGCAGGGAGCAGAACAGGCAGATGGACTGAAACACACTGCTGAGGGGAGCAGCAGGGAGGCAGGAGAGGTCTGCTGTGCCCCGTGGGTCCCCTTCCTGGCTCCAGATTGAACTCACACTGAAGTAGTTGCAGAAGCCCCACATTGCGGCACTCAACCCCTTGCACCACCAGGGAGACCCCTGTTTATCAATGTCTTTCTAAACAACTTGACTACTTCTTAATTGAACTTCAATTGCTCTATCTATTACCCCGATTCTCTATCAATCAAGGTCATTTATATATGTCATCTCCAATAATCAGAATCATTGCCATAGAAATACATCTCTGTCTCTCTCTCTCTCTCTGTCTCCCCCATACCCTCCCCCCTTTGGTACTCTGAATATTAAAGGTCAGCTATCTTATAGCGTGCCACTCATTTGGATTTTTCAATTGTCATGATTAGATTCAGATTATATATCTCTGGCAGGAACATCACCGGAGTGATGCAGCAATCTTCTCTCAACAGATTTCCTTTTGTTCCATTACTTATTAATGTCACTTTGATGGCTTGATTAAGATTACATCTATGAGGTCCTTTGCTGTAAAGTTATTCTTTTTCTCTTTGTAATTAAATATATATTTTATAGGGAGGTAATTCAAAACTCAGCTAACATTCCCCTTCTTATCAAACTGTCAGAGTATTTATAACAATGCACCTTTATTAAATTTTTTATTCACTGATTACAATAAAACATTTTCCACTTGAATATACAAATCTAGGAAATATGATTACGTTGATTTGGGGTGTCAATTTTACAAGTGGCCTTCTTTCTTGAAATTTCCTTGCTCTCTAGCAGATAAGAGGTTTTTCTGGAAGTTCTTGATTTTGCATTTTTGCCTCAGTTGTGGAACTGGTCATTTCTTCAAGGACTGCTGATTCCTTCTAGAGTGATGTTTTGAAAGCCAGGATCAGAGTGCTGGGTGTGTGTTGCTGAATGTTTGTCTCTCTTCCTGGGGGGTGGGGGGGCAGAATTCCTTGCTCACTAGACTTCTATGTATAATTGCTGGGAGAAGGACAAATCAAAAACAGGAAAACTTTCTTAGGAAGAACACAAGATAGAAATGTTTTATTAGGATTTGTGTTTTTTTTGAGACTAGGTAGTTTTCCAACCATATGTTTTAAGAAAGTCACAATTTCCTCTAACACTGATAGACTGGGTGCTTATATTTGTTAAATATCTCACTCTATATTCACAAAAAGGACTCTGGTCAAAACTATTTTTGCTACATATTTTAAATTCAAAATGGAGTTTTAAAATCCATTTTTTTAAGTATAAGCATCAGGATAAAATAGACTGCTTGAAAATGTCTTTTACTCATTTAGTAAATAAGATTATTGGTGTATGATGGTTAATTTTATATGTAAATAGGAAATCCATAATAGCTAGGAAAATATTTTAAATTAATAACAACATTTTTTGCTACCCAATAGATGTTAATATAGATATATTTCTTACCTCATTTCTCACAAACAGGAAAAAAACCCATATTTTATCCTTACGTAGTCAGTTTTTTTTTCTGGATAATCACCAGTATAAATGTGAATCATTTCTTTTTTTTGTTACCATAGCAAAGCAAAAATATTTTATACAGGTATTTATTTGGGTATCCAGAAATGTTGGGTGGCCCCAGTCAATTTCTAATCAGACAAATTGATGATTTAAATATAATTATGCACCTGGAAACCAGACTGTGAGTTGAGGATATGGGGAGGAGGAGAATAAAATGGGGAAGGGCCTCCATCCATAGTGGAGATTATGGATGACTTGATGGTGGGTGTGGTGTGGTTACAATGCCCAATGGCAGAAGGGAGTGGCCCTATGCTTCCAATTCATATACTGATGTTGTAAACCCATTTACAACCTCAATTTACACCAAAAGAAAATTACCATTTTCCATCACAGTACAAGTGATTTAGGCCACATTGATAAACAATGCAAATCTACAGGAGGGATGGGTGAGAATAAGATATTTCCAAAATCTCAAAATTAATGATCATGAAAGGGAGGCAGTTTGGAGAGACAGGGTTATCTCTTAACCAAGTGGAAGAGGCAAAGTCTCATCCATGGTCACCAAATACAAACCAGGAGAAGGACACTATCACCCACAAGAAACGGGTGACCCAACGTAATGGTGAGGCAACAGCAGCAGCTCCAGTGCAGCTGTAGACAAAGGTCATCAGAAATGCCACCTGCACGGAAGACAAAGGAACTAAGTAACCACCCCAAATTAAATGACCTTAAAGAGCCACAGCAACGGACACAATATATAACCCTATATATAAATCCTGAACTGAAAAAAAAAATTATGAAGGATATCTTTAGAATGATTCTGAAATTGAAATGTGGAGACTTAAATGATCATATTAATGTTAATTGTCCTGAGTTTTATAATTGTCTGTGATTTAAAATGAAAAGCTTATTCTTAGTAAAAAACAAAAAACCCCACAAAATTATACACATTTATATATGCATATACTGCATATATATGTTTATAGGTCATGCTCTTAGTAAATATGTTTCTATATGCATATACGCACACACACACACAGAGAGAAGAGAGAGAGCACATAAATGAAATAGGGACAATCGCAATCGCAGGTGTCTATGCTGGGTACCCTGTCTCCAGCTCCCTCTTTGTGGGGATCCAGCTCTGACCCATAATCTCCCACTTTGTCTTATATTTTTGGCGGTATTCACACTATGTAAACTGCTGTTGGAATTTCAATGTTATTCAAATCAGTAGATTATAGATTGAATCTTACTCCATTTAATCACGGGTTAAACCATTTCCTTTTCCCAGAGAGAGAGAGAGAGAGAGAGAGAGAGAGAGAGAGACACGTCTATCTGTTCACAGCGTGCTCTCACATGAAACTGAACTACGCAGAAAGACCTCCTCATCCACTTTTTCCCCTCAGTATTTAGATTAATCAAAGTGAAGTGAATAAGGGCCTCCCTGGTGGTGCAATGGGTTAAGCAACGCACTATGAAGCAGACCGCAGTCACTGCAGCACGAGTTTGATCCCTGCTGCCGGCCAAGGAAGTGATCCACATGGCGTGGCAGACCTCTCCTGCCTTGCCTGCTGCTGCCCTCCGCAGTGTATTTCTGTTGATCTGCCCATTCTGTTCCCCACTGTGTCTGGTGAATCCTCTCACCCCCCCCACCTCTGGCCTGTACCCCAGTTTTTGTATGCATAAATAAATAAATCTTTAAAAAAAAACAAAGTGAAATGAATAAATCACACTCTTATTAAATTAGCAAGTTCCTACCTAATCACTGCTCAAATCTAGTCTCAGTGGAATTTGAAAGATTCACACTGATTTTCTGATGCTGTTATTATTTTTATTTATATTTATCTAGCCTGTCTCCTAACTGATGTATAAAACAAAGTTTCCAATATCCATATTTTGAATCTGATCAAACAAACCAGCAACTTATGGGAAAAATCAGACTGAATATCAAGGAATTTGGGATTTATCACAAGCTTGTTTTGATCTTTATTATTTATTATTTTGGCATTGAGGAATTATCTACATTCAGTTTTCTACATTCTAACATTCTAAACAGACATAAGCTTTAATTAAACACGTACACATATACACATATATATTTAAATGTTTTTTAACAAACCAATCTAAATTTTACTTTGTTTTAATATTTCATGCACATTTTAAATTTCTATAGAAATAGAATTTATTTCTATAATACAGTATTACTATGAGGTTTCTAAAAAAATAAATATTTAATTATTGTAATGAAAAGGTTGACCTGGTGAATGGAAATGAGAAATATCTCTTTTCTCTTAGTTTTCACTTGGGGTCAGCAGAGAGGAAACACATTCTTTTTTTTTTTAAGGCAAGAAAGGAATACTCCCCAAATTCAATTTGATAGCTATGTTTGCATAAATTCATTTCTTTCAATGAAATTTTCTTTTCCAGCAGAGTGAATAGCACAAATAAGTTCATTATACAGAATTGTATATTACTTGCACTACCTAAGTAATTATGTCCACTAGGGTTCTAAATAATTATGTATTATCTGGAAATGTAAAAGAAAAACATCACATTATAACTGAAAAAGTCAACAAACATACATTTCCTATAGAACTCAGAAAAAATTAACTGTTTCTTCATCATTCAAGTCTAAAGTTCATAAGGCATTCTCATAGCCTCAAATTTGCATTTTGAAAGCAATGCTTTTAAACTTTTGTATATTTATACACATAGGCCATCGTTAGTCATGTAGTTAGTTTGTTTTTGAAATAATGGGGGAATACGACTAATTTCAACAAAAGAAAAATGTACAAACATCGAAGCAATAATTGTCACTACCTAACTTTATAGTCATTTTTTAAACTTAGTGATTACTTATACAAAGCATTTGGTCTAGCAGAAAATGTGGTCTAAATTGCTGTCATTTTTCAGGTTGAATGTAATAACTTTCTAGCAAACACTATAGATGCAATGTTTTATTTAACTGTCAGAGGGATATATCTATACTGTGAACACTCAAAATACAGGCAGTATGTAAATTATGGAAACAATGTTTCGAGACCCAGTATTATCTTAAATATAAGAAATTATTAAAAATCTGAGAATTACAACTTACTGCTCTACTTCGAATTTCTTCTTAGTAATGGTCAAAGTAATCTGATCCATATTACATATCATAAATAAAGACTAAAGTATATATTAATAATCATTGAGCGAAAACATGACTATAACTATAATAAAGGAGAAGTTGAGAAGTATAAGAAGATAATTTCCAATAATTATCAAATCACAGACTCCATCAACTGTGACTATCAAGTGGATATTTTATTCTTCAGATATTTCAAAATAGAACTGATTCCACAGACTCGGATGGATAAACATTTATCCAAGACAGAAACTGGACCAGAACATTTCAAAGGCTATTTTTCAATATCATCAATCTATTCATATTAGTTTAAATTATTTTTTCACCTTGAGAAAGCTGTCCTTTAGTGAAAGACAGCTTATCAACTGCTGCAGGTATAATGTTTGAAAGTACTGGATGTTGGGGTGGACCTCCATTTCTGTCTTGTATGGATGAACACCAACCACACCAAGAGCACACTTAGTGCTAGAACAAGACAAAGCAGTTTAAAGTGATATTGCATATTCATTTGCTTTGGTGTCATTTAATTGTCAACTCACATAATCTAATTCTTAATGTCTGTGTTGAATAACTGACTTACACACTTCCTGAATGTTCAATGAACAGCCCTCGCTCCTGTAAGAAACATACCAATGTCTTCACCACGGGAGTAGCTCCTCTCTGTGGGTCTCCAAAGCCAGTGAGGTGGGATGAGGAGAGGTAAATTTTGTGAACTGTATTTACAAGAGACAGACTCACTGACCTGTGGGGCGAGAGGGTGACAAGTTTGAGGAGATTTATTCGTCTCACCCTTGCTGACTGAGGTGTGTATACACGCGTAGGGGGAGAGGTGAGTGAAAATTGTGTAGAGCAGTTTATAGTCAGTCACCACAGTTTCTAAAAGAACACAATCTTCAAAAGATCCCAAACATGCATTTCAAAGATGGCGCCATCCTTTCCAGTTTTTAACACTCAAGGAGCCATCCTTCCGGGTTTGCCTTTGTCAGATTTACGTCAAACTGATTTCCCCCACACGTTTGTGTTCACAGTGGCGCTCTTAAAATCCCTCCCCATACGGGCTGGCTGTAGTTATTATCTCTTCTGCAGAGGCCTGTGGTTGAAAGCCGGTTATGAGTTTCTGCCCCAGTGGGTCATCGCATGAAACTGAAGTCGGCTGTCATCTAAAGTTGCGTGAGAGCCTCAGAAGGGAAATACAAAAGCTCCAGGATTATTGATACAGTCATATCTGCCGCTCAGCCGACAAATCTGATGTCTCCTTTGCTGGGTTTCTAATATTAAGAAATATTTCTGAGCTTTTATCTCACAGCCATTTGGAATGGAAATAAAGATTTAGACTTCCCATTTTTCATCTGACAATTCTGATGATATGCACTGTATCTAATTGATAAAGTAACCAAACAATTCAACAGAAATGTAGGTCGGTAATAAACGTAAGGAAAATAAGAGTAGCAAAAACCTAGTTATGTCCCTCAAAAATCGTCACTCTCAATTTTAACACAAAGGATATTTTCTAGTTAAAATATTCATTTTGTGACTAATGTGCATGTCACCAAGTATTAACAATTATTTCATAAGAACCAAGCAGAAAGCAAGAATAAGTAGTTCAAAATATATTTTTGTCTTGTTTTGCTTTATTGTCAACAACTCACCTCAGTGAAATAGTTATTATTCAAAAATATTTTCTAGCTTGGCATACAATTTTAATTTGTTTTTTAATGCCATTCTGTGGCAAACCTAGTGTGAAAAAAACTCCTTTTGACCACTATGAAGTACTTTTTAAAGACCTAATTCTGATATCTCTTAGGAAATTCTAACAAACCATTTAGAACTTTGTTAAGCCATATGTATTTATAATTTATTCTACAGATTGTCATCACTGTAACTTCCTGTCAGTCAGAGGTCATTGTGATGCCAGGAGGGGAGAATTAATTGGAGGACTGAGGTGATGGTGCACTGGTGATATGGTGATGGGGAATACATGGAGATTACAATTGATGTCAAATATATATATATATATATATATATAAACATTTGAGCTTAATTGGGCCAGTCAGACAGCCATGTATTTGAGACTGGATATTGTGTTTCCTTTCATGGTGGAACTAGTTAGTTAATGGAACAAAGAGAAATGAAGCATGATAGAAGACATGGTTAGAAATAAAACTGATGATTCAAAAATATTTGTTTTGCTTAATTTATATATATGTTCACAATTTTTTGATATTGTTTATATCTGTGTGTATTTGTGCATGTGTGTGCATTATTTTCCATAGAATTCTGGCTCTAGAATTTGATGCATAAAATAGTATATGCATTAGTGTGATGCATAACATAATTTTTAAATTAGTGTTACCTTGTGAATGTATTTTATTTATAACCAGAATTAAATATGTGACGATAATGGAGAGCTAAATTGTCTACGATGTTTACTTTCCTGTAAAAAACATTTAAAAATGGGTAAAAAAAAAAGAGCTCTGCTTAAAGGTTAGGAAAATGGAAGTAATAAATAGTTTTCCACAGTGTATTTTATTTTCAAAGTCAAGTTAGTCAGGAGATTCTGGATAGAGTGCACTGTCATGAAGAAGTGGTACAGGTGGGAAGCTTGGGTTGTGTTCACATTGTAATATTTGCCAGTTAGGTGGAAGGGGGAAGAGGGTGTTTGATAAAGGAATTGTTACACTATCATTTTTTACCACTTTTCTTTGTTATCACCATGATTTTATGTCAGGCAAGAATTTTTCAGAAAGTATGTATAATGCTTTAATTTATACAGATGCTTTACTAATGATGACCTAGAAGGAAGAGGTAATGATTGCAGAAGAGGGCTGAAGTCTTTATTTAGCCTATGTTTTCTCTCTTTCCGAAATATTGGCATGGCCTAACACAAGTTAAGCAAATATGAAATAAGAAATTTCAAGACAAAATGAGAATGAATGCATAGCAAGCTTATTACGTGAATAAATTTCCCCCATATTTTGGACAGTGTAAAAATTAGTGAATTCAATAAACACTTAATAACTAAACTTAATTTAATAACTAAACTTAATAAATAAATATTTAATAACTAAATATGTGTAAAGAATAATTCACAAAGATGAGTAATGCAGAGTTGTTTTTATCATCTTTAACAGGAGGCTAGTTAATATGCAGAATAAAACTTTTCTAAAACCCTAATGTTGGTGCTCTCCTAGAGGATACTGGAATATGCCAGCAGCTTCTGCTATAGTGTACGTGGCAGAAACATTTTGAAATTTATTACTGGTGGCACAGTAGGTTCTTAATAACTTTTGGTTAGTAAATTTAGTAATTGGTAAATAGACACGTGTAGTTGTCTCATGTAAATGTATGTGTATATATTTATATATGTGCAATGTTTATTAAAATCCGTGGTCGGGCCTCCCTGGTGGCGCAGTGGGTTGGGCAATGCACTATGAAGCAAACCGCAGCCACTACAGCACGAGTTCGATCCCTGCTGCCGGCCAGGGAGGGGGCCCACATGGTGCAGCAGACCTCTCCTGCTGTGCCCGCTGCTCCCCTCAGCAGTGTACTTCAGTTGATCTGCCTGTTCTTCTCCCTGCTCTGTCTGTGGTGAATCCTCTCACCCCCCCCCCCACACCTCTGTCCTGTCCCCCAGTGCTTGTATGCATAAATAAATAAATCTTAAAAAAAAAAAGAAATAAAAAAGAAATAAAATCCGTGGCATACTGTTGGGTTGATGTTCTCTGGAAGCTGAACTAATTAATTCAAGTATTTTATTTAACTCAATGAAGAAGTGAATCTGGGGCCTCACTGGTGCCACAAGGGATTGAGCGCCACACTGTGGGGCTTCCACAGCCATTGCAGCGCAAGTTTGATCCCTGGCCAAGGAGGGGACCCATATGGCACAGCAGACCTCTCCTGCCTTGGCGGCTGCTCCCCTCAGCAATCCATTCAGTAGATCTGCCTGTTCTGCAGCCCACTCTGTTTCTGGTGCCACCTCTCACCCCCATACCTCTGGTCTGTACCCCAGCTCTTGTATGCATGAATAAATTTTAAAAATCTTAAAAAATAAAATAAAAAAGTAAATCTTATAAAAATGAGGAAAGAAATATTTTGTTAAAATTCTTCTTTGAAATGGAAGTAAAAAATTCTTTGAATAGAAATTCTTTGAAATTTAAAATTGAACATGCTGAAACAATCAGAGTGGGATTTATTTGAAAATACAGTCATGATTGAAGTGTCTGCTTCTGTCAGCCAGTTTTGGTTAAGTGAGCTAAACTGGAGTAACACATGACCCCAGGTTTTAGCCGCCTACAAAGCTGGGTTGTTACAGACTCATCTTCACATGGACTGAAGATGCGCTTTTGCCCCATGTCTTCTAAATATGAAGGAGGAGCTGACCCTCACGTTAGAGGAGAAAGAATGAGGTGGGTGAGCCAAGATCTGCCCCAAAATGCCCAACACACACACACACACTCACAATGTCCCAATCAAGTTATATGGCAAACCTGGTATGACGTGGTGGGAAGCATATTTCTCTCACAGGAGCAGGTCCAATGGGTTTAAGTAGTGTACATTGTCTAAATAACGAAAGTGAGGAACTGTTACCCAATTGTTCAGCCGAGTGCTGAGGGATGTTGCATGAGCTCACAAGACCCAGGCTTTGGAGATTTTTGAGAGAAACCCAGCGACACCTGCAGGGCACAGCACAGGGGGGAACGCCAGTAGAATCAAGAGATGCTGCCTTCAATACTCTGTTGCAAAGCAGAGTGCTCAGAGGTCTCAATGATAAAAAGCAAGAATTGCATGAAAATCAGGAAGGGGAGTGTCTGGGCCCCAGCTTTGTCAGGGTTTGAGAAACTGCTGGAGCCATCAGGGGTATGTCTCATTAGCCAATCGTGGTTATTTAAATATGAAATGAAATAAAACCTTTTTGGTTTTTGTTGTTGTTGTTTCAATGCATATGCATTTTATTTATTTTTTGGAAATATTTATTTATGCATAAATAAATAAAATGCATATGCATTTTATTTATTTTTTGGAAAGATTTATTTATTTATGCATACAAGAATTGGAGTACAGGCCAGAGGTGTAGGGTGTGAGAGGCGTCACCAGAGACAGTGTGGAGCAGAACAATTGGTTTGACTGAAACACTGCTGAGGGGAGCAGCAGGGAGGCAGGAGAGGTCTGCTGCACGCTGTGGGTCCTCTCCATGGATGGGGATCAAACTCGTGCTGCAGTGGCTGTGGATAGCTTTATAGTGTTGTGACTTAACCAACCCCTTGCACCACCAAAGAGGTCCCATTATTATTTTTTTTTAATGCCTATTTAGTAAGTAATATAAGTTGAGTTGTTTAGGCCTAATTACTTGAACATGGGAGTGCTGGTGTTCATTTTGTCTGAGGGGGGCTGTGGGTGATGGATATTCCATATTAAACACCCAGCGTGAGAGAGACACCTATGGATCCAAACACATGTAGTGTGACAGAAAGAGGGCATACATCCTGATCACACATTCACTTTCGTTCAGCAAAATACTTTGAATTAATTCCAGCACTTAGGAAAGCCCCTGATCGGCTCTCAGAGTTCCACAGATGACTGGTCAAGTTCCTCATTTACAGAAACATCGTAGTGATTGTTTTTCCCAGATGCCTGATCAATGTGTTTTTGACATGGATTTTATATTTTGAGATGTTTATATCTGACTGTAGATATAGTGGGGTATAATCCTGGTATCATTTAACCACATGTGTGTTGACAAGGCAAAGATATGTCAAGGGGGCTGATGGAATCCCCCCATCTCTCCTTTTCCTTACAAACATCCCATGGAGTGTGGACTAAGTGTGGGGAATGTCTCACTTTTGATTGCAGCTCAGTCATCTGTCTTATTATCATTCTTTTTTAAAGATCCATTCACTTACACATACAAGAACTGGGGTACGGGCCAGAGGTGCGGGGGTGAGAAGACTCACCAGAGACAGAGTGGGGAGCAGAGCAGGTGGAGCTACTGAAACACAGTGCTGAGGGGAGCAGTGGGGAATCAGGAAAGGTCTGCTGTGTCATGTGGGTCCGCTCCCTGGTGGGGGATCGAACTCATGCTGCAGTGACTGCCTGAGCCCCGCAGTGCAGTGCCCAACCCCCTGAGCCACCAGGGAGGCCCTCAGTCATCTGTCTTAAAGGGTAATTGTGGAGCAGACGTCAGTCCTAGTTTTTAATGGTGTTCTCCACAGATTTTTGTTGATTCTCCCTGTTAGTAGCTGCTCATTAATTTCTACTTATTTCAACAACTGAAACACATACATGATCTTTAGAGACTTGATGAATGTCAAAATGAACTGGACCTTAAAGTTTGTGTTTCCACCACATTCACAGCATGTTGATCACCTGTTCCTGCTCGAGGTACCTGAGAACAAACAGAAAATCTGACACATTCCATAGTTTGGGAGACAAACGAGCAAAGTAATGATGACACTCAGTGAAAGAAGTCACTGAGGGGAGAAATAGCTCTGACCTCGCACCAAGGGGATCATTTCCGAGCAGTGAGCAAGGCAGTGAGACTGACTGAAGTGTACCTGAGAATCTTCTAGATGGAGAAGCTGGAGACTAAGGTGAGGGATGGAAGACTGGAAGGAGAGAAATAGTGTTTTCAGAAAGAAGTGGATAATTAGAGCGCCAGCTTGTAGGAAGGGCCTCTGTGGACCGAAGGTTGGTGTTGGTGAGTGACAGGATATGAAACGACTCTGAAGGAAACCAGAAAATGTATCTACACATCTTGAGAAAATATTTGGTCTTCACTTGCGAGCACTGGCAGGCTACTGAAGGGTTTTAAGAAGGAGGTAAATCATCACACTTATAATACAGTCTTTCATCATTTATAAATAAGGCTGGAAGAGGAGAAGTAAAGAGAGTCTTCCTGTCTCAGAGGACCAGGAAGTGACTTGGTCTCTTCCGCAGCCGCAGCCCCAAGCTGGTGTTTCTGGCTTCCGTGGGTGTTACTATGACATCAGGTGCTTTCAACTCCTCCCCTGGAGAAGTTGAGTGGCGAGGTCAATCAACTTCTGAGGTGATAAATCACAAGTGCTTCCTACATCACTGAAGGGGCGATGATTGCCCTGTGTACAGGGACAGGGGCAGGGTTAGAAAATACCCTAAGCTCCCAGACAAGAGAGATTTGCAGACTGTGTGAATTTAAATCAAATGCATATGGAAGGAAAGAGAAAGGAACCCAAGCAAGTTGTGTGAGCAATGGAAAGATGTATGTGCTGAATGCTTGGATTATTCTTTCCCTAGTTTTCAGTTTTTACTGCTATGAAATGAAATATTAATGCTAACCATGTTATCGATGATAAAAATGCTAATGTGTTGTAGTATCTCGGAAGATAATAATCTCGGAAGATCAAAGTTTGATTACATAAAATACGTTTCTCACTTAGAAATTCTTTTCTCACCTGTCTGTATCTTCTCCCTAGATGGCTAGGGGTTAGCGTTAAGACCGTGTTCAACTTTGTGAATCACATTTGATTTTTATTTTCTATTATCGCTACGTGGGGAAAACAGAAAATCGGAACGTACTTGACATCGCCACTCTGTGGACACTGTTCTGAAATATCACTGTGTCAATAAGGACACTGATCCCTGGGTCCTAAGAAGTCAGAACAGATGTTGTTCTTGTCACTTCTAGGATTTTAAGTCACTGCCTTGTAGAATGTGAGTCCATAATGCACATGTGTATGTGGGATGATTTTTTAGACCTCTTTAATCTAAATTGAGTTTATAATCTCAATTTATAGATCCACCCAGCTACTTAGAACTTTGGAGAAGGCAGGGGAGTAAGTTGTCTTGCGTTTACATGGATTAATTATCCACAAATTACAGGTATGTCAAGGTCCACTTCTTGGGAGAGTTTGTAAAGCTTTCCTTTTGTGATTTGACCTGTAGGCTATTCTTGGCAAATGGAATATTCTTAATCATTTCCGCATTCAACCTAAACAAACATGTAAAATAAACTGTGTATAGAACAGCACACATGTACCTATTTCGTGGGTAAGTAGACAGATAGATACCGAGTCTAAATTGAGCTGAAAATATTTTAAATCAGTGTTTTGATTTGTAATTCTTCTCATCTCCCCATTAAGTCACATTTTACTCTTTTTCTTTTTCTAACACCTTTCTTCTATTTCTTTTTTTCTCTGCTTCCTTTTCACTTTCCCTGTCTTTCTCTACTGTAATATAGTAGACTAATAAAAAAGCAGGATAAGTACATTTACAGCTTTCTTACTGCTGCCCGTGGGTGCCATAAATGCACAAACTGGATATAATTGAGGCACATATTAACTTACCTTCTGTTGTGCAGGAAGAGCATAAGCAGGCTGTTAATGTGCTCTCTGTTGAAACTCTTAACTTAGGGGATGAGAATTAGCTTGCAGTAGTAATTTGGTAAGCACCTGGGAAAATTGCAAGCTTCATTTATTGCAACGTGGAATATGATTAAAAAGAGAATATATTATTATCATGGGCACCATTAAAAAATGTGTAGACAGCATTCTACGATGTTAAAGTGGAAATGGAAAGTTGTCCTCCAGTGCTGGTGAAGCTGCATGTTAATTACTGTCTTCCACTGTGCATGGCGAGTGCAGTTCAATTATTTGCTTTGTCAAGCAATATTTTGATTAACCTAAACTTTAATTTTGTACATCTAGTGCATTTCCCATTGTGATAAAGCTGTGGAATGGCACCCTGTCCCACCCAGAATGCTCTGAAATCACCAGAAATGGATCCTCGGTCTCAGGAATTCATATTCGGATCTAGAGAGAAAATGTTTCTTAAATTTAAAGAATCTGTCTCTGAATATCAGATAGGGAGTTTTAAAAACGCGACTCAGCACTGGAACATTATGCTGGGTGCTTATAATAAGTCCATTCTTCCCAGTAAGTGTTAGAAGGCGGGATTAGTCTGTCCTTGATTCATTTGAAGACTCTCTGGCTGGAAGGACAGGGTTACTCAGCAGAGTCACTCAACCTGCTCTCCTCGGAAAGAACAAGAAACAGTGACTGACCTTGGCCCAAAATGAAAGTTCTAGGCCCCACAGCCTCACTGTATTTTAAATCTTAATTTGCTAAGTTAGGGAGTCACAGGAAGTCTGAACAACATCATCTGCTATTTTCTACACTACTTTCCCACAACCTAGGAAAACATAAACATTACATTGCACAAAATACCACTTATTTGCACTATGCCACTCACATTTAGATAATCATTAATATCAAGTGAATAAATATTAATGACCCACTTTCATTTAAAGTCACTTGACTTGGCTTCTGGTCCAAACTGGCTGAAAGGAAAGGAAAATGATTTGTCCTGTAGTTAGTTTGGTCCATTAATCCTGTTATAGAAAATCATACTATCATGTACTTTTAAATTTAACTAGGATATCCAAAATGACACAGTGCATAATTTTTCTAGTCAGTCAACAAAACTGTTTTGAGCTCCAATTATCTTTCCAACTGAGCTTGGTTATAAAGATAAAATGATGGACATGATTTTTTTTTGTAAAGAACTCAGTCATTTAGTTGTATAAACAGACATCTAAATGGCCCATCATGCAAAAATGTTATTCATGATTCAATAGAAGACAGAACAAAATGCTAATTGACCACAGAGGACAGACTCCAACTCTGTCTGCAGGGACACAGCAAAACGGAGGTGAAGAATTGGGTCACGTAGGAGAAGGAGAAGTGTGTGCAGAGAAAGGAATGAGGAGCGGATGCTATAGAGTAAAAGTGGTTCACATCAGTCGAAAGGGGAAGGACTTTTAGGGATAAAAGAGAAATCTAGTGTGTATATTTGTATCAGATACATAACACACACACGGATATACGTTGCACACGTATAGCAATATCGTGTATTCATTTTCTCTACTTCTCTCTCTAGATGTTACTCTTTATATATACAATAAAAGAAGAAAAATGTGTGTACACATGTTTGCTTCAAATCACAGATGGTAATGACTCTTTAAAAATTAAACCTAATAAAATTGAATGAGACATAATATTTTAATAGTGGATTTCTTAATGGCGTCCTGGGTATATGATTTATTTAAGGGAATACAAATCTAGAATCTATTATCTTTCCATGAGTAAATTTCAAATTTGCAAGCTTCTGATGCAAAAGTAAAATATATGTATTTTACATACATTTTTATATAAATGCATTTTTAAATAAACCATGTATAGATTTGGCTTATTGGAAAATTAACTGACAAAAGATTTAACATTTTTTATCTGCTGGGAGGGATAATATTCAGAACAAATTCATTCCTGGTTTATGAAAGTGAAAGTTTAACTTTCATAACATTAAGTATTGAAAGACAATCCAAACAACTAAAATCTTACTTTTATTGCAACACATCTGTCATCTATCTATTGATATTCTGCTATTTCCTGAAATTTATGATTGTTGTCATTAAGAATTATCATTTAACACTAAAATATATATCAATGTCAAATTATTGATACTAAGTATAGATTTCTTAAACATATCAAAATGTTTTTTTAAATACAATAATTTAGCACATAATGAGTTACAGTATTTATTATGCTAGTAATTTTAAGCTTATTAATACCCTACTTTGTATATCTTATAATTTAACAAATAATTATATGACTTGTTTATTACATCTTATTAAAAGTTGATATTTTCTCCTAAAAATATAAGCTCTGAATTGAACTATCTGTATTTAGCAGTGGCCCATTTTCTGGCATATAAACTCGTATATAAAACAAACACATAACACACATACCCGTCTGATGATACTCACCATGAACTATTCTAAACTGCAAGTACATTTTCATTTTTTACATATATTTAGATGGTGAATCAGCACTAATTCTTCAGAGATATTTTAATACGTACATATGTCTCTGGGTGTGCCAAATGATCTGAGAGTGTACCATAGTTCATATATTTTATTTTGAATATAATGGAGTCATATACTCATATAGTAATAAAGGTGTAGGTCTAACACTCTTAAAAAATTATGGCGAGTAGCCCGCTCATCATCCTCTCTTCCTATTCAATTCATCTTAGTCTTTATACAAATGCCTGACTTTACCTGTAAAACCAACCTGAACACATGGGCTAAGCATGTTTGCCTCTGTCTCATTAAGTTTGCTGTTTGCCTAACTTACAATGACCCTGGCCTCTTAGGTTGGGAGAATTAATAAAGTGACTTGATTCAATAAAAACCCTTCCTTTTTAGCTCTTGCTGACCTGCTCTTCTGTATTTATAAAAGGTTAGAAATGCCCTCACATTTTTAATGGAAAGAAATGAAATCCTGCAAATGAAAGACAATTCCCCTAATAGATGCCTTTAAACTCATCAATCAAAAAATGTATAACTCACATAATTAGTAAATTAATTATCTTCACTAATTCAAAAATATTGTGTCTGTTCATTATACATGAGTAGAGATTGTCTATTTAATCTTCTCATCACCCAGCGTCTGCTTAAGGTACATGATCGCTTGTGGTGGTTAGTACTTGATTAATGACTGTCAGTTCTGGCTTTGCTATCAAATGCTGTGAAGCTGTCACATAAGACCATTTGGTGTCTGCAGAATATTAGCGTAAGAGTTGTATTAAGCAGGAAATTCAAAATAGGTGATAGACTTTCCCTCTCTTCTTAAATATTCTTTAACTTCTTTTTCTATCACCCCATGGACTGGAAATTGATCTAATTATTGATATTCCAATTCCTATTTTAACACCACCCACTTTTGGTAAGGATATAAGAATAACATAAATATTCATTAATTTATTAAACACATACTTCACAAATATTACATGTGAGATGATTAATAAATACTGCACTTTTGTTCTTATTTGTCCATTGTTTTGTCTATTAGCCATATATATATTTTTTATTTTCTAAATGGTTATAATTTAGTAATACCATACTTAATTATTCCTGGTTTGCGGAAAATGTTTGTGCAAGTGATTTTTGAACCAGAGCTCTTTCAACTAAAGGAGAGATGGCCAGTGTCCAAGTGTAGGGGTAAGGTAAGGCTGGCCTGTCTGGGAGCAACTGCAGCACATTGGCCTCCAGTTGGATTCAACCCAAATGCCCAAATACAGACGACTGGATCAAGAACATGTGGTATATACACACAATGGAATATAATTCGGCGATCAAAAAAGATAAACTAGAGCCATTTGCAGAAACATAGATGGAGCTTGAAGGGATTATGCTTGGTGGCATAAGTCAGAAAGAAAAACAAAAATGCTGGATGGTCTCACTTATAGGAGGAGTAGAGGGGATGAAGGAAAAAATAATAACATCAACAACAACAGAAAGCACAGCACAACAAAACAAAAACAGACAACTACAAAGCAGAGATATTCTGCAGGAAGAGGGAGGGACTGAGAGCAAAGCAGGGAATGGGAAGAGCATAAGGGACTATGGTGATATCACACAGGTGAATTATTGGTGGAAATTCTAACTGAACTACACCAAAATAAGCAAGCAAACATTGTAAGAAAAACAAATTCATTAATTAAAAAATGATAAAATTAAAAACAATGCACCCTATGATGGTCAGCTCAGCATGTGGTTCTGCCCCACAGCACAGACTTACCCCGCTCACCTTCCCAGTCCTAAATCTGAGGCAGCATAAGCTTCCTGAATGCTAAGGGTATTGTGCTGAATAATTCCTTAGAACTATTGCATGTTCAGGAAAAAAAAAAGTGTAGCTGTAATTTCCAGAATGCGATAGTGTTTGGAAAGATCTTTGTAGATGTAATTATCTGTCAAGATGAGGTCCTATTGCATGTAGGAGGACACCAAACCTAGTGGCCACTATCGTATAAGAAGCCCACTGAGGAGACACACCCACAGAAGCAGGCATGTGAGGAGGAGGAGATTTTTGAACAAAGTATGGAAGGTGTGGCCTTATTTCTCTTCGACACAGCAAAATGGGAGTGGAGCAATTCATTGAGGAAAGACCTGTTCTGCAAATAGGGAACAGAATTTGATGGTTTGTAAATTTCTCAGCTTATCCGGACTGCAAGGCATGAGAAAGCATGGTCTGAGGAGAACACAGAGGGTGAGGCTGGACAACTCTTAGGTGGACAGGGAAGATACATGATTCCCTGGTCCAGTCAACCATCTCCGCAGAAGCCAAGATCAGTGATGGCATTTTCAAGGCAGCATCTAAGAAGCACTGCTTTGTGTGTTGTTTTGATATTAGGGAAAGCCAAGATTTCTGTACGAAATAGGCTGGAGTCACCTCAGCCAAAGACTTTCAGAGACATGGGGATACCCAGGGACAGGACCTCCTTGAGCCCAGAGGTAGGGTAATGATGGGAAATTTATGGGTGTAGAAGGGAGATGGAGACATAGAGAAACATGATCAATGATTAAGGTGTTTCAGACTTGTGCTGGATAGGGTACCCCTCGTTCCTTTCATTTCCTCCCTTCCAGAGTGGCATCCTATGCCTGTCCCATCTCTGCACTATGGGAAGAGATAATCTGTGTCTTAGTGTCGCAGGTCCTCGGGTGTAGAACAATGTTTCCTTAGGGTACATTGAACCCACAACTGCTGCAAAAGTTGATGAATGGTTCCAGTGGTGAAATTTGGCGCTTCCTGCGTTGATCTTTAGATATGATTTGGGGTTTACAATGAATTCTGGGAGGACTTAGGAGTCTGGGTGATGCTGGGATGGATGTGAATTTTGAAGGAACAGAGAATTTACTCTACTGCACTGAGTGTTCCTCAAGTTCACCTCCAGCTGGAGCTCACAGTGTGACCATACTTAGAAATGGAGTCTCTGCTGGTGTGATGGCTTCAGTGAAAAGCACACTGGGTTGGATGGACCTAACCAACCATCCTTGTCCTCACAAGAGGCTGTGTGAAGACCTGCTGGAGAAGACCACCATGTGCGGGAGAAGGCAGAGTCCAGGGTGATGTCTCTGCAGCACAAGGACATTGAGGAAGCACCAGCAACCACCACAAGCCAGGAGAGAGGCCTGAGAACATTCTCCCTCATATTCCTCAGGAGGAACCGACCCTGCCACATGGTGGTTCCAGACTTCTGGGCTTCAGAGCTGGGAGACCATTGACATCTATTAATTTCAGCTTCCCATTCCTGTGGACATTTGTTTACCTCAGTTTTGAGAAGTAACACGCCCATTTCTGTCATGTCCACAGCTGCCGCCCACCGCTAGGACTGAGGACGAGTCCACGGCAGGAAGGTGCTCCTCGCTGAGAGTCTGGCTATGCTGCTCCACTCCTGTGCTTCAGTACCACCTGATCTGGCACCTTCCCTGCCCTCCGCCCTCAAGGACAGCCACAGGCACAGGTAGCTGGACCTCCCTGATGAGTCTCTCCATAGTCTTGTAATCAAAGGCTCCCCTGCTCAAAGGACCCCATGGGAGCTCCTCAAGTTCACCTCCATGGACCCACCAAAACCCCCTCTTTAGGGCTTGACTTGGCAAACCCAGCCTGAACTCGGAGACCCCAAAACATGTCACCCCTGGGCTCTAATATAGCCAGGTGGTCCTGGCCCCTCCTGTCTCCTTGAGGCACCTGCCTTGACCTCCCCATTTCACACTCAGGGGCACCACGTATGTGTCCCAGGACGTGCGAGTAATAAACATCTCTAGTTCAATTGTTCTTGTGAATTTCTTTGTGGGGCCAGACTCACCATCCCATCTCCCCCGCTCCACTTATTAAATGTTGGGGAACAGTCTCCAGCCCTAACCATGATTTCTGCAGCTCCAGACCAAGAGGGGCCCCTCACACTCCGCTCATTTCTGGCCCCTGTGTCCTGGCGCCGTGGCTCCCTTACTAGCTCTTGAGCTGGTCTGTACACACTGCCCTAGAGGTGGTCCCTCTCAGCAACTATCCCACACAACCCCCCCTCCCTTTACCGGCGTGCACCCTCCCACCCCAGTCTACTTTACTTCCTTGGCCTTTGCTAATCTTAGCATAGATTCAAGGGGAAAAAAACCACCTTTTTATGCCTTATGCCTTTCTTACACACATAATTCATTTCCCTTCACTTGTTTTATTTTACTGTACCTTAAACACATGTGGCAATCTCAATTTTAAATATAAATGAAGCCAGTGGGAGACATACTCAACAGTCTCCATTTGCGGTCCATTTTCTAACATCAAAATACACATGCGAAAAACCATTTATTAGAACTGCTAATTTTGGTAAGTGATATGCCATTGGCTAGGAAGAAGAAATAAAATAGATAATACAAAACGATAATGTTTATGTTTCCTAATTGTATAGAACTCCCAGATCTATTTTATAGTAAATATTTTTATTAGATATATTTCCCCTTTGAATTCCCTAATTATTTTTTATGTAATGGCTTTGCTAGCGGTTATGAGGACAGATGTACATTATTTTGAGCACAGAAAACAAAAAAAAAATGCTGATTCTCTCTGATTTTTGTCCTTTAGTTTGATCTATTTTCAGTACTTTTATTAGTTCTGTCTAGAACATTTTTTTCCCCCAAGGACATACAAATATTATGAAGCTGTGAGATTTTATTGGAGGGATATTTTTTACTTCCAAAAATATATCAAGACGTCAATCATTCAAATTTCCTAGTAAGGGGAAGACATGCAATTGGGAATTTTTGTCTGTGAGCCAGGTCGGATGCTGGTGGCCCTGAAATATTTTGGAGAATCTTCCCTTCACCACACAGAAAGAAATACCACTCTTAATTGGATAAAGTTTGATTTGAGTTCCCTTTCATGATATCAGATTAAAAATATTCATCATACTGATATATTCCAATATTCACAACACTGTCCCCACATCCCTTCAGATCTCATCCTTTTGATTTCAGCCCTTAATGATAATGTGTTTCTTATCTAAAACTCGTAGAAATGATCGTGGTTGGCATGTCTTTTTGAAATAAGTAAGAAATTAGATCTGGCCTGTTGGGATTGATGGAAATGAAGTCTATTCCTGATAAATCTACATTAATTTCTTGGGTAACATTTTCAACAAGCTACTTGAAGTTTTAGCCTAATAGAATCATGGAAATAATGATAATATCCTCCAGTGGAATATGCAGAGCATAAAAACTAGCACTTTTACTGTAGTCTTACTGGAAGAACCTCACACATCAGCTCATCTACATCAAAACTAACCCTGGATAGCATGTAGATGAGTTAGCAGCATTTATTCATGGAATGAGCTCAGTGGAAGAGGCAGAGAACTGTTGGCTCTGAGGACAGAACACTTTCTGCTCGTTTCATTATTCTAGATTGAAGGGGAAGGGAGTGCAAAAATAGTGGGACAGAAATCCCTTCAGCCCCATTCGGGTCACAGGAGAGGAGTCAGCTGAGCCTGGGTGATACGGGATTCCTGGTTCCCCTGGCTGGTGGAGCTACAGGTTCAGAGTGGGCTGTTCCCTCTTGTAAGCTGGGATCTGAAAAGACTGGCACTGGTGATTTCAGTAGCTCCACCTGTTCTGCTCCCCAGTCTGTCTCTGGTGAGCCCTCTCACTCCCTGCACCTCTGGCTTACACCCCAGTTCTTGTATGCATAAATAAATACATACATATAAATCTTAAAAAGAAACTATCTAAATTCAAATCACAAAAAAGAAAAAATTAAAATAGCAAGAAAAAAATTCCTCACCTACAATGGAACCCTCATAAAGCTCTCAGCAGATGTCTTCACAGAGACTGTGCAGGCCAGCAGATGGGAGCACCAAGCTCATAATAATGTGGGGGACACGATCTTCTCCCTGAATTTGAGTTAGCATCTTCCCTGCAGTTCGGTTTATGAAAAAGGTGGGCAAGGTGCTTGCAATGGATGTCAAACATTCCCGTGATTACATGGGCATCCTATCACTTCACTTAATGTGAATACCGCCAGCGCTGAGTGCCAGTCAGTCATGGAAGACACTCCCTGAAGGTGACCTCTTGCTGGCAAGTTGATTGTGTTAGACCATTTCCATCCTAGGGATACGATGGTTCTTTACCTCCCCATCCACCGTGATCATTTTATTAGGTAATTAATTTGTATATTGCCTTTTAAAGGAAGCTTACTTTGAATATAAGTTTCCTATTGGCAAGGTCATGTACTTGTAACTCACTCTACTTCTAGGTCCATCCCAGTACTTGGCCCATTATAGACAATCAATAAATATTTGTTGAAACAATAGATATATAAAATGCATTAAGATGTCCTAGAATAGAAGAAGGTGAAAGAGAGAAAAGGAATACGAAGTTAGGAACTCATGAAATGGATTCCAAAATGAGAGTAATACAAAAATCAATTCTTAAAAACCTTCCACCTTGGCTATGAGTGGGCCACAAAGTTAGCTTTCAGCTTTCTAGAAGCCAATTGGAGAAGGAAATGGCATCCATTATACATATCACCGTGTCCATAACTCAGGAGTTCCGTAGTTATTCCTGATTTGGAAATATCTGATTTTATAGCATCCCTTAACATAGGCCTATTTCCATCAGAAAGACAAGACAACATTTCTATTAAGGACCCTCATAAATTATACAATGTTTAATGAAATTAAGCATCTGTTTTTAGAGCCTCTCTATGTTGGTCTAGGGAATAAGTTTAAAGACGGCAAATGTTTATGTCATCATCCTCTTGCTTCTCTGATTTAAGTAAGTGAGAAATTTTAAAGATGACTTTTTAATACTTTTCCATTTTTACTGGTAAAACATTTTATTTTTCTCAAAGTTATTTTAATATAGAAAACAAACAACAAGTACGCTGCATTGGTAAAAGTGGATATAGCAGGATTTCTAGATATTTTTGTTCATAATTGTTTAGATCCTTGAGTTACTAATGTAGCACAATTCAAGGAATAAATAAAGTATGCATGTTTTACCCACTTTCCAGAATTACTGCTGTTTTACCCAAGTTACTAAATGCTGTTTGGGATCAAGGAGTATGAGATGTTTAGAATCTTTCAAATGTTCAAGAGGTTTATTTTTTTTTCTCTTTTTCTTTATTTATATATATTTGATATTAATTGTAGTCCCCATGGAGTCCCCACCACCATTTCACCCGTGCATCATCACCTCAGTCCCTTGTGGTCTTTCTGCCCTCATCCCACTCCCTCCCCCTCCGCACACACAAAGTGTTTCTGATTTGTCCTTGTCTTTTTGTTTTTGTTATTTTTTAAAAATTGTTATTATTCTTTTCTTTGGTTTCTTATTTGGTTCCCTGATATTCCTCCTAGGAGCGAAACCATCGGTATTTTTCTTTTGCCTTCTGACTTATTTCGCTGAGCATAATCCCTTCTAGCTCCATCCATGTTTCTACAAATGACTCTAGTTTATCTTTTTTGATTGCTGAATAGTATTCCATCTCGTATACGTACCACATCTTCTTGAGCCAATCATCTATTTTGGGGCATTTAGGTTGTTTCCAGGTCTTACCTATTGTAAATAGTGCTGCAATAAGCACATGGGTGCAGGTATTCTTTTGAATCAGTGTTTTTGTGTCTTTGGGGTATATTCCTAGGAGTGGGATTGCTGGATTATATGGGAGTTCCATTTTTGGTAGTTTGAGGACCTGTATCTTTCTGAATTCAGAATAAGTGTGAAAAGAAATGATACCAGTTGCTGAGTCACAAACACAGGCCACATGGATAATGTCCTGCACACACTGTGTCTTTGATTCCATCACAACTGCCCAAAGAGGTTTCATTCTGCTTTCAATTTAAGGATGAAATAAATAGATTCTCATGTATATTATATTGACAGAGGTCAGATACCTAAAATTGCAGAGTTTATTAGTAAATCCAACTCTTTGACTCCAATCTATTGGGATAATTATTAAACTACTACTCTAATTTTTTTTGGAGGCAGTTATAAAAAGTAGTTACCTCCTATTAAAATTAAGATGTATGAATAAATCATTAAGCCTAGCCAGAATTCTCTTTAGAAAATAATTTTGACCACTCTGATTTACAGATAATGAACAATTGAAGTCCTAGAATTTTGTAAGTAAGTGTTGACAATAATCTTGGCATGACATCTAAAATTCTTCAGTGTAAGCATTTTAAAATTAAAATTTCCAAACAATTCAAATGACTTAACAATGACATATGTGTCTACACCAGTGTCCTGCCCTTGGCAAAATTTGAGCCACTCTCCAGAATTTCTTATTCAGTTTTTCAAAGATCACACAAACATCATAAATTGGAATCCATGCTATTATCTCCTCTAGCCTTCTGTTTATCCTCCCTATAGAGAAAGTTATTGATGATATAGATAGATCTCAAATTACTAACCAGCCATTTCTTGAAACTCAGTCCCAAATAATTTTTGAGAGAATATCTCATATTTTTCATAAAATATGTAAATCATAAATATAAAATCATTAGTCTGCAATGTATGCCTTAAATTTTTAATCACATTTTTATTTTAATTGTATAGTTTAGACATGAATATGTTGTTGCAATACTAGTTTAAACTGCAGAGACAAATCTACAATAACATTTCCAGTACAATGTTCTATAGAAAGTCAGTGTTCTTTCTCTTAGTATCTTTGACCATTTTCTTTCCTTTCAAATACACACATTACTTGGAAACATGATTTATTATACATATATAAATAATAATTCACATATCTTATGCTATAATTACTCTTTGACTCTACATATGAATGTACCCAATGTTAGTTACATAAATACATAGTTTAAATTCTGCTTAGTATTCATATTTTGAGCATGCCAATTTTAATTAAATGTATTCATTTGTCAATTTCCAATGATAGAAATTTAGATTTAGACCTTGCATTTGTAAATTACCTGAAGCAATCATCTCTTTCAAGACTTTTTCATATGTAGAGTTTCATTTTTCATTCCACCTCCCTGGTTAACAGGACACACATATTCTTGGTTCGGGTGCTTATTTTAAATACTGAGACATACTGCCAAATTGTCTTCTAAAATACCTGCTTATATATGGAGAGGCAGAAGGGCTGTTTGCTTCTTGGTGAGTACTTCCCCTGTGGGGATGATTTGGGGGTGGGGGATTTGGATTGATGGGGACTGTGTAAGTGACATACACATCTGCGAGGAATGTAAAAGTGTACAGAACTGAGATTTTAAGGCAGAGACAGAATTTAGATCATGTCATTTGAATTACTTCACAGATCAGTGCTAATTCTCCTGCTGTAGAATCCGGACTCAAATCACCATTGGCAGGTGAGGATGAAGAGTGAAGAGACACTGACAGGTAGGGGTCTGCGGGAAAGCATCTCCTTGGTCTTCTGCCTTCTCCGGGGAGTTGACAATCTTGTTAAAGTCGCACAGCAGCTAAGGGCTTCAATGGCCTCTTGATGAGTTGGGACTCACCTTTTTGCACACCAAGTTGAGACCTTGGGAGATGTAGTAAAAATGAGGCTAAGATCTTGAGATGTACCATTTATTATATTTGATAAAGGTTTGCAGAGAGCAGCTCTTCTGGTTATACGTGGGCATATCTGAAAACAATGAAGTTATGTTAAAAAGTCTTTCAACCCGGTGTGAAATCCAGGACGGCTGAGTTGTCTATAAGAAGGGGCGTTACTTGGTTGAAACGATCACATACTCCTTTCCCCTCAGTCCTGTCCCCAATGTCCCCAAAACCAGTGCCCCGACTTTGGGAGGCTGGAAGAGAAGCATCAGGCAAACTTGTCCTATGAAGGGTCAGATAACAAACAGTATCTGCTTTGAGGACAGAGGGTATCCTCACAGCCTCCTGGACGCCAGTGGGCAGCCGGCACCTGGTCCAGACACCTCAGGCCAGTGGGCGCCTGTGCTCCCCTAAAACTTCAGTGACAGAAGCTGAAACTGGAAAGTCGTTAGATTTTCACATGTCATGAATTGTTTTCTTTTGATTTTTTTGTCAGAACTATTTTATTTTTAATTTTTTATTAGCTTTTTTAATTTATATATATTTGACATCAATTGTAATCCCCATGTATCCCCTTCACCATATCACCAGCGCAGAAATGACTAAAAACTACTGCTAGCAGGCCATCTAACAGTCAGTGAACTAGTTTGACCCAAGGACTGGAGTTTTCTGGCCTGTGGAGACAGCCGCTTCTAGGTGAGGGCTCACCCCAAAAGCCCAACAGGGTGCACAGGGTCCGTGCTGGGTCAGCCTCCAGGAGAAGCCCTCGAACTCGCTACTCCTTCCCTGGGGGTCCTTTCACCGACCAGAAAGCACCTATTCATGGCGCAGTCCAGAACATGAGTGATTCTGGGCGAGGGAGCAGAACCAGGGGTGACACCTCACTCCTGAGAGAGCCGCTTGGTTTCGGATGATGGCGTCGCTTCGTTGTCCTCCCTTTCCAGCAAATAAAGCTCCACCCTGTGTTATTCCCGCAGCTGTGTCTCACAGGCCCTCTTCACTGCAGCCGTCGTGTGTTCCGGCTGTCGCTGTTCTTCCGCCACAGGTTTTGAGATGAGAAGAGGCCAATTTTAGAAGCAGGAGAGATGTGTATCATATAATCCGATCTCTGAGGCTGAGTGAAGTGGTCAGTGCGTCAAAGAACTACGCTAGCTGTGTGAGGAGCTATGGGAAGGAAGGTGGGTGAGGCTGAGCCAGCATATGGCACTGCGACCTTTGCCTTCCCTCCTGGGATGCTCCTCCAGGAGGGCAGAGAGATGGTGGAAGCTGCTCACCCTCTTGCTGGGGTGATGGGGGCCCATCCTCTCCTCACCTCATCTGTCTGGCCTCAGTGACCCCTATGTCTTGGGTTCTCCTCAGGCCTCTTTGAAGGTTGCATCAGCATGAGGTGAGGTTGGGGGCGGGGGAGGAGGGGTTCCTTTTTCTAAACTTGGACATGGGAATTCTATCTGATGTTGAAATTTTGAGAAGATGCTGGAGAAGAACCTCTTCCAGGCTTGACTTTGAGAAAAAAATCGCTGTCTTCACAACATGCTTTTGAGTCTGCATAGAGAAAAATAGTGGGTCACCTTATTGTCACACATTGTGACTTGTACTCAGAGGTTTAAAATCAGGCACCTTGAAAACATAAACTAGCTTGATTTTGGAACAGAGGCCCTTTTACACTTTTTTCTGCAATCAAGTTCAGGTGCAAAATTTTTCACTCCTTTCTGTTTTCCTCCTTGGAGATGACATAGATATGTCAAATATTTGTAAATTTATGCATCTTATATAACTTAGGTTTACCATAATAGATTATTGATTTGCTGCTAAAATAACAGTTTTATTTTATTTTTTATATTGCTTTGCCATTTTTAAATTGCATTATTTTTTATTGCGGTGACGTTGGTTTACAGCACTATAGATGATTTAGATTTGAAGGCTCACACCCCTTCATGGGCATGTTCCCCCGACATATCAAGTGTAAGAATAAGAGTTTGGGACTTCTTTCAGCATTTTTTTCTGTCACTGGAGTTTCTGAAATGTAGATGACTATGCATTCAGTTTCTGAAAGTTATGTTTGAAAATATAAGGAAATATTAAGAAAGCAATTCTTAGATGCTGGTGTTTGTAGTATGGATTCTACTTCAAACAATATCCAGGATGCCTGCCATTGTTTTTAGGATAATGATTAATGAGGAACTTCCTCAGTCATAATTTATTCATATGTCATTTATTCATTTATCATCTAACAGAAAACTGGCATGTGCTAGTTAAGAAAAAAACCTAGAAATAATAGACAAAACTCAAGCAACAGATGCAGTTTGGATTTAGTAACTCAAAAGGTTGGTACAAATATGAAATGCTGTGCTTTGTGCTAATGTTGGATGGCAGAGAGAGGGGAACCCCAGAACCCCCAAACCTGCCTGCTCTAAATACATTCTGACATATGCCACATCAAGACAAAACATATAAGGCCTTTAATGGAAAGGAACTTTAATGCAATTAGGGAACAATACAGAAAAGACAAAGAATATAGTTACTAAAATCAAGCACCCCAAATTACCCATCACCTTGAAGGCAAAAGTCCAGCCAAAGAGGACTGGCTCAGAACAAGGCCTGAAAGCTGCCACAGCTTAAAGGACCTTCTGGTAGAGATCCACAGAAAAGGGTCAGAAAGAGACAAGTCTGGGAAGAAAAGAGCAAAATCAAAATCAAGATCAAGGCTGCCGGTGTTAACAACCCCGCGCGTCTCCCACCCATGTCTGTTTCAACCAACCAAGGACCGAAAGCAAGTGCAGCTTCTTCATATGTCTCTGCTCCATGTGCCTCCTCCAGGGCTCCTCCTTGCTCCCTATCTTGCTTCCTTCTTTCCCCAGCCCCCTCTCCAGCTTCTTCTCCCTGCTCATCCCTCCTTTGGGTGGGGCAGGGATACTGGAAACTCCCCTTTTCCTGGGGTCTGTTACACCAGGGCAGTGATATTTAAGATCCACCGACAGCTGTGTGCTGGAGGAGAAGGGTCTTTATGCTACTTGAAAAAAATGCTCTTCTCAATAATAAATAACCTAAATTTTTTTTATTAAAATATTTTAAAATTTACATATACTTGCCATTAATTGTAATCCCCATGTATTCCCCATCACCATCTCACCAGTGCACCATCAC
>JAGFMF010012294.1:3622035-3698062 GCA_019455555.1 Galemys pyrenaicus
GAGGTGATGGTGCACTGGTGAGATGGTGATGGGGAATACATGGGGATTACAGTTGATGGCAAGTATATGTAAATTTTAAAATATTTTAATAAAAAAAATGAAAAAAATAAATTTTGAATAATTTAGTTACTTGACCTTCTTTGCACTTAACTTTTGTTTCTATCATTATTTTGATTTGCTTTTTCTTTGTCCTTGAGTCCTCATCTGCTTAGCAGCTTCTGTTCAAGTAGTGTCTCTGCTTACTCCTGTGAGGTCCCTACAATTCCTTCTTTCCCCTTTAACACAAACACTATGTGTTACACTAAATTTTTGCACTTCTCTTAATATCCATCACTGTATAACCACATTATGGGCATACACTTTCTCCTCATCATTAGACTATGATCCTCTGTGTGATGAGGTTGTGTTTTTATATTCCATTGGCTAGTATGAGATCTAAATTATAGAGGGCAGTAAATATCTTTAATGCATTCCTGCATGCCTAATATTGTTATAGAATTGACTTTCATGTTAGGATTGCTTATTAGATTAACCCAGTCTTCAGTTAAGACTCATGTGAACTTAACACACAAGGATATTCAGAGAAATCCCAAAAACCAGTGTTAAGGGTATGTAGTTAACACCATGTCAGTTGATCGTTGCTCTTTTTGACTCCCAAAAAACTAGTTTGAACTTACTCACTGATTCGTTCTTTCAACAAACATGTGCACCTTAATTCCTACCTTTTAAATACATCTGATGACACTGAAAGACAATTATCTTGAACAACACAGAGATGGTCAATGACCTCATAGAACTTAAATTCCACATGTAAAGACATAAAGGTAAATAAATATTATGATCGTGTAACATAAATTGCTCTGAACCCAGATGCATAATAATAAAGTTGGTAGGGTTGCAGGAAGAGGTGTATTAAATAAACTATCATGGGAGGTAATTGTTGAGGAAAGACTTGAATGAAATGGGAGAGAAAGTGGCCCCAACGTGGTCAGGATGATGTGGAGTATGAGGAGCGAGGGCAGGGGACCTGATGTGAACTAAGTTGGGCCCCTAGAAGCAGAGCCTATGGTTTAAGTGAGAGAGAAAGGAAATGGGGACAGAAGACTGGGAGAAAGCTGCAGGAGATGGATCAGAGCTGAAATGTGGCTTTAGGCCCCACCATGGAGAAGCAGGGTAGCAGAGATGGTTCTACACAATGGCTCCAATTTTAAAGCATGGATGCTGATCTTTGGCAGTATTCTTGTCTGAAAATCCATCAGTCATGAACCTGCTCCTGGGTGGAGGATCTCTGATTGAGGCAGTTCTTGTTTGGCTGGAAAGGGGTGAGGGAAACCATGAGTTGCTATCAGCCACTGTAATCACCGTTGGGATGTGGGTGTCCCAGCCAGGAAGTGGGGATGACTTTGACTTCCTTCAAATGAAAACAAAAACAAACAAACAAAAAACAAGCAATGAAAAGTTGTCTAGAATAGTAATTCTCAATTTTGCTGCATGTTAGAAACATCTGTAAATCTTTTTTAAAATTGTGTTGTTTTAGCTTTGTTAAGTTATAAATAACTAATAAAAATGGCTTATACTTAAGGTCTAAAAAATGTTATTTTGGTTCACATACAGGCTGGGAAGTGATCGCCACAATCATGTTAATTCACATATCCAGCCACGTGCTTCACATATTTAGCCTGCTGTGTGTGTGGTGAGGACGTTTAAGATGTACCTCAGCAAATTTCAAATATACAACACGATATAATGAATTATCATTCCTCTCCTATACATTGTCTCTCAGAACTTCTTCATCCTGCAAAACCGAAGCTCTGTACCCTGAGCCAATACGCCATTGCCACAGTCATTCTTATTTTGCTTTTATAAACATTTTGAGAAACTGATAGTGTTTTCCAGAGAGCTTGTACTAGTTTATATTCCCGGGATGAATGGGCGGGTTTCCCTTTCCTCAACACCCTTGCCGGTCTTGTTATCTCTTGTGTTTTTGATAATAACCTTTCTCACAGGTATGAGGGGATATTTTACTGTGGTTCTGGCTTGCATTTTTCTGATGATTAATGATGTTGAGCATCTCTTCACATTCCTTTGAGCCATTTGTGTCTTTATTTGCTGTGGTAATATCTATTCAAGTCTTCTATCTATTTATAAAAAAATCTGGAGATGTGGTTCTTTCTGTTTAGTTCCTTAAATATTTTCGTTGGCCCTCTTATCAGCTGTATGATATCAAATATTTCCCACCATTTGATATGCTTCCTCTGTATTGTTTGATGCTTATACGTACAAAGTTATTTTGCACAAATCCAAGCTCAGGTTGACTGGGCATATTGATGGGAGCGTGAGTTTTAATCTACATGGTAGAAAATTAAATAAAGACATATATAGGAACACTGAGGTCACATTTGTCTTTCTTTAAAAATATTTTATTTAATTATGCATACAAGAGGGCCCTCCCAGGTGGCTAAGCAATACACTATGAAGCAAATCACAGCCACTGCAGCTACAAGTTTGATCCCTGTCACCAGCCAGGGAGGCCACCCACATGGCACAGCAGACTTCTCCTGCCTTGGCCGCTGCTCCCTTCAGCAGTGTGTTTCAGTCAATCTACCTGTTCTGTTCCCCACTCTGTCTCTGGTGGATCTTCTCACCCCCTGTACCTCTGGCCTATACCCCAGTTCTTGTTTGAATAAAGAAATAAATTTTTAAAAAATAATAATAATTTTGCATATAAGAGCTGGGATATAGGCCAGAGGTGTGAGAGACAGGATTCACCAGAGATAGAGTGGGGAGCAGAACAGGCAGGTGGACTGAAACACACTGCTGAGGGGAGCAGCGGGGAGACAGGAGAGGTCTGCTGCGACCTATGGGTCCCCTCCCTGGTTGGTGGCAGGGATCAAACTTGTGCTGCAGTGCCTGTGGAAGCTCCACAGTGTGGCGCTCAACTTGTTTCACCACCAGTGAGGCTCCGAAGTCATATTTGTATTGGTGTGGGTAGATGAATGGAGAGATGTCATGAGCTGATGCGGATTTTGCGCCCACAAAAGGATGTAAGATTGACTTGAGCAGTGCCCGGGATGATGGAGAGGTGCTGAGAGATTGTAGAAAGTTTTGAAATAGGTAATCAGAAAGATATGAAAATATGGACAGGCATATTGTGGGTTGCGTATTATTTTTTTTTTATCTATTGGGTGAAAATAACACTGAAAACATTCAATAAAATAGTGTTTATAGAAAAATAAGTCAGTAGGACAATAGTGATAAGTATAATTGGTCACGTTGAGTTTGAGCTATTTGTCTACTATCCTTTGGAGATTTTGAGGAAAATGTTTCATAAGCTCAATGAGGAAATTACAACTGTGACATTTTAAAGTATTGATGAAAGCAATTGGAAAAAAACATGGTGGTTTTAGATACTGTTTTCGGGTGTAGGAAAAGGCTGAGAAGAGGACCTGCTTAAGACTGGCTGTCATGGATATGTGAGTCCAATTAATCTAAATCTAGGAATAGCAGGCCAACTTTCCTCTGTGATAGTGACTTTACAGCTCTATTTGTAGTTCCCTGATGTTAAATAATGGTACTTCTAGGCCAGTATTTCTCTTTCAGGGAAAAGTGACTCTAAATCTCATCAGATTTATCTGGTTTTCGGTGACAAATTCTATTTAAATCATTTCAGGGATATGGGAAGCTTGACTGTTAATTAAATAAAAAACTAACAGAAAAGGATAAACTTAAAATCACTGTAATTTAGCACGCTACCATTCAGGGAATTATAGTTGGAAAAATACGGCTAGAAACATTGAAGGTAGAATCACATAAAGGACAATTTTAGGAAAACGGTCTCACGTAGTAATAAGTCATTTGCTGCCCAAATTCTTTCATGTTAGAAATATTTGACAATCCATCATTTATAAACATAAAATATTCATTTATAAAATCATCATCTTTCCTCAGTTACTTTCTGTATGTGTACCTATAATTGTAAGTGTATGCAAACATATATATGATAAAGAAAGGACATGCTAAGAACTTAAAATCAAATAAGATATTATTAATAACCAACCAATTATTAACCAGTCAAATGTATTAATCAACAGTACATAATTTGTGCCTCAGTGCAAATTAACAATGTTCACTGGAATGTTCAAGTTACCAGTGATGTTTAAGACAATATGAAGAGAAGACATGTTGGATTGATTTCTTATCCAGTGATCCTGTGATTTTTTTCACAAATATAAAATGATTTTGTAATTCCACAGAAAGATATGAGGATTTATTTTTTCACAGGAAACTGAATGATGATTTAAATTGGATACTACAGCACTTTATTGCAATCCTTGATTATCTTTCATCTCATTAAAAAGCTGTTGGAAAATAATTTATTATTTAGTTGCTAACAGATGATAAAAAATTCATTTTTGTTAATGGTACAATCAGATTATATTTTATTGCTCAGTTTTTATTGGTCTTGATAAGAGGACAGTAGATTAATTACATATCTATTTTACCATCTCAGAAACAGAGAAATTTATATTTGCTGAACTAGGACTTACTTAGATCAAATAGATTTTACTACATTTCAATTAAATGATTTCTAAGGCCTGCCTGAATGTGCATGTAGCAACTCTAATATTTCATGATTTCTCTTGAATATTGCATGTGGCAAGGCAATTCATATAGACTTTATTATTATGTTCTGAAAATTGCAAAAATTTTACATTTATAGTAGTCAAGAAATTAGATGCAACTTGCAAAAAAAAACCTAACATGTTGATGATCTTAATAAAACAAAAGCAGAAATTTTGAAGGATCAGGGAATGGAGGACAGGCAACGGAAACAGGCCTTTGTTAATGTTTCTGAAGTTTATTTTCCTGGGATCTCCCTCTGTTACCCACACCATGTACTTTCTGACACACTAAGTTTCCTTTAATTCTTCGTATCAAAGAGACCAAGATAGAACACAGAAGACATTTTCGCAATAAAACTTTCCTCTCTGAAATAGATCTATAGTTCTCAGAAATGCAACACAACAGTTTCGTTTTAGGAGACAAATCTCACTATTTCAGTTATTCCATGACATATCTGGAAAGGAGGGGACTAGAGCCAGCCCACTCTGGGTTCAGTCAACCTCGGTGCTACAGATTGAATGTTGTCCTTCCCAAATCCAAACATTAAAGTCCAGACCCCCAAAGTGGCTGGTATTTGGTGGAAGCGTCTTCAAGGAAGTGTAAGGTTAAATGAGGTCATCGGGGTGGGGCTGTCATCTAACAAGACTTGTGTCCTTATAAGAAGAGAGAGAGCTACCAGGAGGGATGTGCACATGCAGATAAAAGGTCTTATAAGGACATTGGGTTGTGGGGGAGCTGCCTGCAAGCCAAGGAAAGAGCCCCCCAAACCAAAGCTTCTGGCACCAGATCTAGACTTCCATGCTCTAGAACAGCGAGAATTATATCTCTGTTGTTGTAGCAACAAGCTGGTGTACTGCATGGTGCTGGCATCAGAATGGCACAACTGGGATCCACTGTCTGTAAAGAATAAAAACTAAAACTAAGTCAGACAAGTTGTCTGATCTTTTCTCACCTTGGATCAGCCATTCAAAATAATATTAGTGATAGGCATGACCCTTCTTCCAGATGGGTTTCTCTCCAGCCTTTCATACAACACTGGAAGTGTCACCTGAAACTCTGATGTCTATATTTCCATAAAGACTGTTGTAAAATTTGCCTAAGATTTATTCAAGATGAATGCAAAGAAGAATTTTTCCTTCTCCATTGGGTTGTAGCTCAGCGTATAATGTTCAGAAATGAATGGAACTGCTTCATTCCACACTGAATGGCATAATGAAAATAAAAGAGAAATGGATTAGGGCAAAACACCAAAACAAGAAACATTCCAAAATAAATATGCATTTTGCTTTCAAAAGTCATAAAGTTTATGCAGGCCAATGTTTTCAGGTAGAAATATTTCTATAACATTGTCTAATATTTTAAAAAGTCTTCTAAGTATTACAAAGAAGATCACTTCAGGCGATACTTCTTACTATTTTGGTGAAACTCACACTTTGTGTGTATTCTCATGATTGTTCAGCACTATCATTTCCTTTCATCAATTCTTTTTCTCTCTTTCAACAGTGATGACTATTTTTTTCATTTCTCATAGTTTTATTCTTCTTTACAAATAAAGCAGATGATGGGTGATTATCTACAGAACTACTTATTAATCACTACTCTTTTCCTTCTTCCACTTCAAATAATTTGAAAATAGAAGTATTCCATAGTGAAATCTTCCAGCACTTTATTTTCCAAATTGTTTTACTATATCACTTGTTTTTAACATTCATGCTCATTCAGGTAAATATTCCAGATATTAGCTTTTGATGAATTTTTCCCACATTATACAATATACTCAAAGAATTATTGTTCTATTTTTACTTATATTTTATTGTTCACTTTTGTTATATTTTTAAAGCTTTGAAATCATACATCCACTTAAGTATCTGCATTTCCAACAGCATTATAGTAAATAATAAATAACATGCCATTATTGCTTTCTTACCAATAAAGGGGAAAAAATCTACACAACATGGGGAATAATAAGCAATACTAAGTCTCTTGAAAAACAGATGGAAAAATTGACATGATTTTGGGATATTATCAAAGCCAATGAGGTTATGAGAAAACAGCTGAAAAATCTTCATTTTAGGCTATTTTTTTAAAAAGAATTTCCTGTAGGCATTGAGATGTCTAGCTTCTGACAATGCATGGAAAGAGTTTAGGAGTATCACTCCTATTCTTACAATAAACAAAAACTGGAAAAGCTGGAAATCGTGATTTTATGGTCGACCCATCAGAGAACTGGTTAGTTCTCTGATTAGTGCATCACCTGGCAGAATCTGGAGGGACAGGCACCCCCAGATAGATGGAGGTGGACTTTGCTCACAATTTCAATCTCAGGGGACCAGAGAGGGGCTCACCTGGGGTGGGGCGGATGGATCTTAGGCCATGAAAACCAAGGGACAATGAACTCCCGTTGCTCTAATTCACTGAATTTTTAGTCGTTGTCACACAGCAATAGAAAATGAATACAGGCCTATATGGGGAGCGTATTTCATTCTTTGTGCCATTCACTAAACAAAACGTCCACTCTAGATAAAAAAGAAAAATGTACTAAAAGCATTCTAATGTACCGGTCGTGTGTCCTGTTGCTTATGCCACATTTTATGTCATCCTTAAAGTGTGAACATGTATCGTTTATCTTCTGATCTTGTCTTCATATTCAGTGTACATGATTGAACCTAAGAGCCCTTTGAAATGTAACCAAAATAAAATGCTGCAGTATTTCAGCCTTGAGAGAAGCCATTTGAAAGTATTAAAAGCTATAATATGTCTTGGAAATGAGTGGTTGGATTTCCGTAATAATTGCTTATTGTCTGATTTTGGCATCAATGTGCACAACAGAGAGAACCAATACTCCATGATATTATATATAAATAAGCACTTTGAGTTTCTCTGAACTTTTTCACCATTTGCTTCATAAGTATAGGAACATAGAAGAGTAGCAGTGAGTCCCCCCAAATGACAGATGTGGAAATGGGGGGCTTCAACTCAAGAACAGTCATTGCTGAAGGTAGTGTACTCCGTGAACAGACTGCCTCTCTCCCAGCACAAACAAAAACATGAGCACCAGAGCCAACCCACTGTCACAGCACTGTAGGGTGGGTTGCCAGGAATGAGTCTTCTTCACTTAAATCTGAAACGTGATAGACCCTTCAGAAAATTTGCACTTCAGACCACCTTCAACTCTTAGATACAAAATAGTTCACTTCTTCTACCTGTGAAGATACCACTGGGACTCCATCTTCATAAAAATCTGGTCACCTCTCCAAGGCGACCCAAGTGACAAGATGAAGTACTTCAACAAATAGGAATCACATTGGACAAGTTTTATTTTTAAAGAATTGCAATGGAAATAAACCATTCTTAGAGAACAAGTTGGGCACTAATTGCTAATACAAATAATGCCCTCATGGAAGAGATAAACATTTGAGGAAAGAGTCTTTTGTTAGAGATGTAAGAAATACTATCTACTGATCAACTGACCAGGTGGGATAATGGCGGCCAGTGTAGCAACATTCACTAATAGTTTATATTACACTGTGTTAAAAAAACAAGTTAGGAAGAGTAGTGTGAATTGTGGCCTCAATGAACTTAGAGACAAAAGTTAAGAATCCACTTTCCTCACCAACGCAAAAACACAGGACTTGGATTTCACAAGGTCATGGAGTTGAAGAGCATCCCGGGGTCCCACAACGAGAACTGGAAAGACTTTAAGGTAAAAGATGCAGTAAACAGAAGAAAGAGAAGGAATGAGGGAGCAAGGCTAGGAGCTCTGAGACTTCCAGGTGCAGCTGCCCCAAATCCTATTTGAGCTGCTGTGGAAATACTTGGTCTGTTGATGATGAACCATCAAGGTATGTGTGAGGGATAATCCAAACTAGGTGGTGTGGCAGGTAAACTGAGGAATAACTTGGTGATTTATACATTCCTGGACAGTAGAAGTAGGCAAGCCCCAGTTTATGCAAAGGAGTTTTGAAGTTTAAACAGCACATTATTGTACTTAGCTAGCTCTATATTTTTTTTAATTCAGGCTCTGGGTCAGTTCTAGATGTTTAGACAGCCCTGGAAGGAAGCACAGTTGTGACAAATTCTCTTACACACCTAATCTCCAGTCGGTGACTAGCCATGTCCACTTACCCTGAGACTGGAAGTTTTCGACATCATCCATGCCTTATTCTCCAACACCAAATTTTCTCCTAATTCCGGATAAATTTTCAATAAAGTGGTGGATGTACACATTATTGTAAATTGTGCATATTTTGCATTGTAAATGTATATACACACAGTGTACATTGCATTAAAGACTTTTAAGTCTGATTTTCACAAATATGACCTCTCTCTCTGAAAATTATTTTTCTCATCTTGTATAGCCAGCAATACTTGGAAAGAACAAGTACTGTCTTACATGTACTGCATATAATAGCATAACTTTACAGACTTGATGCTTACACAATAAAAATTTATTTTCTCACAGCTCTGGAGGCTAAAGACACGAGATGAGGGTGTCAGTGTGGTAGGTTCTGAAGAGGGCTCCCTGGTTCCCTGAAAACCACCCCTGCTTGACACTGGTGCACAAGGTCTGTATTCAGTGGTGTCTCCTCTTGCAAGGGTTTTAACCCTATCAGATCGGGGCCATGACCTCATGATCCCATTTCTTAATTATCTCCCTGGGAGTGAGACTTGAGAGTTAGTGGTTAATAGATCACTAATCCCACATAAAGAGCAAGCAGAAAAAGAATAGAGAAGAAAGGAAGAAAAGGAAGTATTGTAAGCTTCATGGATTAAGAGTAATTGTTCTGTTTTGGGGCATTTAGGTTGTTTCCAGGTCTTACCTATAGTAAATAGTGTTGCAATAAACATAGGGGTGCAGGTATTCTTTTGAATGAGTGTTTTTGTGTCTTTTGGGTATATTCCTAGGAGTGGGATTGCCAGAACATATGGCAGTTTCATTTTTAGTAGTTTGAGGAACCACTACACTGTTTTCCATAGTGTTTGGACCAGTTTGCATTCCCACCAGAAGTGTAGATGATTGGATCAAGAAGATGTGGTACATATACATGATGGTCTACTATTCAGCAACCAAAAAGGATAAACTAGAGTCAGTCATAGAAACATGGATGGAGCTAGAAGGGATGATGCTCAGCGAAATAAGTCAGAAGAAGGCAAAAGAAAAATGCCAACTGGCTTCACTACTAGGAGGAATATAAGGGAACCAAATAAGCAACCAGGGAAAAGAATAATAACAATAATAATAATAAAAAACACAACAAAAACAAAAAGACAAGGACAAACCAGAAACACTTTGTGGGGAGGAGGGAGAGACTGGAATGAGGGCAGGAAGAGCACAAGGGACTGAGGTGATGGTGCACTGGTGAAATGGTAGTGGGAAATCCATGGCGACCACAACTGATGTGAACTATATATAAATACATTTTTTAAAAAAAGAGTAATTGCTCTGGTTTTCATTCCATTTCATTCTATGTTGCTAAAAGCAAAATTCCTTTCCCATTGTCACCCCTCTGTTTCCTAGCAGTTCTCCATTTGGGGTTGATTCTCTCTTGGTTCTGAGAACAACCAGCCCCTGGCAGCCAGGCTCCATGATCTGCCGCGGTATGTGTCCTTGCCTTGCTCTTTGCACATGGTCGTGAAACATGTGGTTTCTCTGCAACAGTTCTTCATCATTAACCCCTCACGTTCTCTCTAATTAAGACACACCGTGAGTCAATAACCTAACATATTAAAAGAGTCATATGGCTTTCCAATGACACTAATATATTTAGTTAATACAACATTTCCCTTCCCCCCCCAAACAGAGTACTAATTTTCCATGGTGAGAAATTGTCACCTGATCTATTACCTGCCAATGTATCCCATTGTGTTTGATTGTATTTAAAATGCTTTGCTATTTTCATAATCTATCATTCTTAAGTTTTAATGCAGAGTAGATACCCTTATTTATTGCTCCAATTTAATATTTTATTTATCTTCTGATTTCCTATTTTTTTAAGTGAAGTAACATCACATTACCGCATCATGTAAGTTTCAGGTGGGCACCACTGAGAATCTACATGCGTGTAACACTACATTAAGTTCATGGATAAATGAGAGTTTACGAAAACAATTTTTAGCTATTTTTGCATTGGTTTTTGGTTAGGAAGAGAAGTTGTAAAGTTACGTTAAATGGCATTAATATTTATCTGCCTCCGGGAGACATAATGTAACTGGATCATATAAGGAGAGCTTACTTCCTTGCAGAAAAGAGCTCTGGGGAGAGTTACTCCCTGTCACATCCTGAGCTCTGTGAGGCTGTTGCAACTTCTAGAATGAAATGCTTCCTAGCTCTACTGGGTGAGAAGTGACACTTGAAAAACACAGTTTTCTGGGCCTCCCTGGTGGTGCAGTGGGTTAAGCAACGCACTACGAAGCAAACTGCGGAGCCTGCAACACGAGTTCAATCCCTGCTGCAGGAGGGGACTCACATGGCGCGTCAGACCTCTCCTGCTCTCGTCTGTGTTTCAGTCAGTCTGCCTATTCTGCTCCCCACTCTGTCTCTGGTGAATCCTCTCACTTCCTGTGACTCTGGCTTGTGCCCCAGCTCTTGTGTGCATAAATAAATAAATCTTAAAAAAAACAACAACACAGTTTTCTTCAGGCTCAGTTGCTAATGGTAGGTCTTGAAAAGAAAAGCGAACTGTGTTTTACGGATCAAGTACATTATTCAGGTCTCTGCAGAAAAGAACTTTCAAATTTACCAGGGCACTGACTATGAATCTGGACTTATCCTAGAGATTTGGGGGTGATTTGATTGTTTACAATATCAGGTACTCATTGATTCTGAGAATGAGGGCTAAGGGCAGCCCTCAAAAGTGTGGGGGAATATGGGATCTCAAAGTGGGACAAAGGAAAAATGCAAATGCATAAATCCAACTTTCCTATTGAAAACTTACTTTTTTACAAAATAAAATGCATTTTGTATTGTTTTCTATGGAGGTAATGTTAGTTTACAACACAGTATGGTTCTGAGGTATAAGTTCACAACTCCTCAGATGTATGTCAGCGTCAGCAAACTACACCCCCCCCAAAGCACCCAGAGTCCTCTACCACAGTCTCTTGAGCCCCTCTTTTCTCTCCCTCCAGGCTCCTACCTCCCCTTCTGGAAGCCTCAGTTGTACAGATTTCTAGGGTTAATTTTGGTTTAGTTTTGTCTGTTTGTCTTATTTCTTTATAGTCTACATAGCAGTGAAACCATCTAGTATTTGTCTGACTGATTTAACTCAGCATCTTCCCCTCTATTTCAAAGTCAAACACCCCCCACACCTGTGAGAATAGCCCATTTCAAAACACCCCGAACAACAAGCGTCAGTGAGGATCTGGAGTCCAAGGAGCCCTGGGTGGAGAAAAGACTGGTCCAGCCCCCATGGAAACCGACCGGGAGGTGTCTCAAAATGTTCAAGACAGGTCTATGGTATGACCCAGCAATTCTGCTCTGTGGCATTGACTGAAGTTACTTTTTTCTATACTTTATATTTAATCATTTTAAGTTTCATGGGAAATCATGAAAATACTATAAAATATAGGTCTAAGACATTAAGTTCCAATTTAGGAGTGGGCAATCAGTGGGTTTCCAATAACCCTCCTAAGGCACCCCAAAATAATTCCCTCTGCATTATTTTTTATCCTTTTTCACATCGTCACAGTGATGTTTGCTGAGGGAATTTAGGCGTTGCTGGAAGTGAGCTAGTCCAGCAGCTGAAAGAATCAGCTCCAAATTCTAGCAAAGTTGATTTATTAGCAGGTTACAGAAAAGATGCTAATTACATCCCCAGCCTCTCACCTCTGACGTCAAACACAGGAAGGTGGAGTTCACCTTTGTGGTTAACAGTGGTACCTAGTAGGTCTACAAGACCTTGTCAATGTCCCCTGGGGTTTAATGCCACACCTCTGTGATGCCTTTAAAGCAGGGCAGAAGCCATTCACGCCATCTCTGCAGTTAAAAGCAGCAGGATTCTCCCGCTGGGGTGACTAAAACAAAATGCAGCCACAAGCACACTTGGAACAGCGTTAGGGACCCAGGTAACCAGCACTGAATACCATTTTCTGGTTTTGTACTTTTTTTCCAGAGAAATATTAGTGGTCTATTTTCTAGGCTATTTATTTTGATCTCATTGTAGATTTATAAGCAGTTAAAAGAACTATACCGAGCTCCCCTGTACTCTTCACCTAGTTTTTGCCTATGGAAACGTTCTATCTATCTATCTATCTATCTATCTATCTATCTATCTATCTATCTATCTATCTATCTATCCATCATCCATCCATCCATCTATCCATCATCCATCCATCCATCTATTTATCTATCTATCTATCTATCTATCTATCCATCTATCTACCTATCTATCAATCTATCTATCCATCCATCTATCTATCTATCTATCTATCTATCTATCTATCTATCTATCTATCTATCTATCTATCTATCCATCCATCATCCATCCATCCATCTATCCATACATTCATCCATCTATACATCCATTCACCCACCTATCCATCCATCCATCCATCTACCCACCTACCTATCCATCCATCTGTCTGTCCATCTGTCCGTCCGTCTGTCTGATAGTCCCATGTCACAACCAAGATATTGGCATTGATTTGGCTCCTGTTCTGGGCACTCAGTGCAGTGACAATGAAATTGTTAGAAACTTTCAGTGGCGGCAATTTGGGTCCTCTTGGCTCCATCCAATCCGGTGCGGTGCCCTGGGTCTCCCACTGGGAGGGAGGCGCTCTCAGCCTGGCTGCCCGTTGGCTCGAACTGGGGCCAGTGACTAAGGTATTTGCAGAGGCACCTTGGGCTGGAGTTAGCCGGATGGACTGTCTCTGTTGGGGGCACGGTCCTTCCTGGGAGGAGCTCCCCTCCCCCTCCCACCACACCTCTCTCATCTGGGGTCTCTGAGACCTTCCCAGAACTCCAGGGCCCGCCCGGCACCGTGGGGGCTCATTTGGGGTCTGCTGGAGAAGCGGGTCCCCCATCGATGCTCTGTGGCTGGCGTCCCTCTCTGGGAGGCGTTAGACGGATGCGTGTCCTCTGTCCACTAGTTCTAATGCCTGGAACCAGGACTCTGATCTCCCCACATTTCGGTGCTATGCTTAGAATTATAATGTCTTTGCACATTTACTAGACTTTCATTTGTGCTTAGCCGAGAGTAGCAAGGAGAGTTGTGGGCACGATTTTGTCTAGACTGGAAATCCAGTGTGGTGGTGAAAGGTACTTCCATTAGGTCTTGCTGTAATATATTACACCTTGTAGCGAAGGGTCAGACTTCGATGGCTTTTCAGATGAGATTTGAATCTCTGCGAAAAAGCAGGTGTGGATGATGATGACCCTAAAGTGTGGTCACGTGCTGGGAATTCAGCAGCAGACGTTTATCTGGGAGGCTTCAGCACAGACACAGTCTCATTTGGCACTTGCGAAAATGATGTTTATTAATACAGGTTCTTACATAACTGTCCTTTAGGTTTTTACCCTGTTTGGTGATTCATCATCGTGACATATCACAGCACAGCTGGTTGCCAGGAGTGACATTATAGCAAAAATTTATATAAAATATCTGAAAGTTCTGTAGCTTTAACGTTCTCACTCCATGGGTAGAGCCATCAATACCACACTCAGGATAATAGTTCTAGAAGAAAAAAATTTCCAGAAAAAAACCACACAAAAACCTCTAGTAATGAAACTACTCATTTCTAACCTTCAGGCAAATAAATCACTGCAATGAAATTTGTTTCTAAAAATATGGACAACAAGTCAACATTTGAAAGTTGAATGTCAATGATTAGCTTAAAGAAGAACTTGTTTGGAAAGGCAGAAAATATGTAGTATTTTTTGTAACTTAAGTAAACTTTTAATTCTAGGGTAGTTTTAGAATTACAAAAAATTATAAAGTTACTATCTAGTAATTTTGCTAATTACTGCTAGTAATTTTCATTTAACTTGCTGAATCATTACATCATTGCCATATATTGTGATAAGAATTACTTATTCTCAATTGTGTTTCCAACTTGGTTGGTCACTAGAAAATATTAAATCCTCCTCACTAATGGGTGAGATTCTGAGATGATGAGAATTGTAAAAGTGAGTCAATGAGAATCTTGCTTTCCATTGTCTCCCTGTCAAAATTGAATGAAAAGATTGTTTTTAAATGTGATGTACATATAATTCTCATTTCTCCTTTGTGTAGCCAATGCCTAATAATCAATAAGGAAGATCTGAATATATGTCTAGCTTCTAAGATTTTTCCTTTAATGCCTCATAATGAGTAATGCACAAGATCTTATCAGAGAGGATTTTAGTCCAAAAATTGCACATCTCTAAAGAAAAAAAAAATATTATTGGGGCCTCCCTGGTGGCACAAAGGGTTAAGGTGTAATACTCTGAAGCTATCCGCAGCCACTGAAGGATGAGTTTGATCCCCGGCCAGGGAGCTGACCCACAGGGCACAGCAGACCTCTCCTGCCTCCCAGCTGCTCCCCCCAGCAGTGTGTTTCAGTAGATCTACCTGTTCTGCTCCCCACTCTGTCTCTGGAGAGTCCACTCAACCCCACACCTCTGACCTGTACTCCAGTTCTTGAATGTTCAAGTAAATAAAAGTTAAAAAAAAGACAACCCTATAATTATTTTGTACATCAACATCATGATCATAGAATAACCGAATGAAACAAAATTTTATTTCAGACTTATTTGTAGTATTTATTTCCTCTAATAATTCCTTTTACCGAAGTGTCTTTAATTTAAATGTTTCATCACCAGGAAATCATATATTTTACAAATATGAAGGATGATGATGTAATAAATGTATATTAAAAATAAAATAAAAATAAATGTTTCATCACAATTTTGCTTTAATTTAGAGGAATGTGCATTCATAGTTGTGTTTCCACTATTTTCATTCACAATCATAACCCTAATCTTTCTGGCCAGTTGCTTGTCTGTGTTTGTAGGAGCGCAGAGGGAAAGGAGAGTCATTTATAAAAATGATAACTTGCATTTGTTAGGGTCACACGTTCTCTACCTTAAGTTCTAAATCGCTCCCCATTTTACTTATGAGAAATATAAAACTAAATGACTTAAAACGCATTTTTCAGGATCACACAGATAGCGGCAATGCATTCAAGCTCCACGTTCTGCCCCAATGAGTAAGAAAGGGCGAACCTTCCACGTTTCCATAGCAGCACAGAGATAGCTTACCTGGACTGGAGACAGAGCTTGAGAAACTGCCCAGCAATATACCATGATCAGCGTGACTCAGCACAAATTCTACCCCAATTTGGGTCCTTTTCTCACACCAGCAATGACTTATGGCTCAGGGTGATAAGCAGGACACATGTCCCCTCTCTGTCTAGATTCATATCCCCAGATTTGGGGGTCAGCTCCTTGCCCCCAGCACATGTCTTTAACCACTGAACAGCAAAAGCGCTGTTGCAGGCAAACATACCCTTCTCCCTCCCTCCCTCTGGGGGAAGAGAAGTGAAATCTTCCTCAGTTAAAGAAACTGCTGAAGAACCGCTCAATCCCAAAAGCTTAGCTTAATAAAAAGAAAAGTCTTGAAACATAAGTTCCCACACGCTGCAGTAAGTGGTTGTGTGTTGTGCCTTAGTCAAAACTAAGCCAGCACTTGCTGACTCGTGGCTCATTGGCAGAAAGTGAGCAAAGTGATGGTACATTTTTGGAAAATTTCTCCAGAGAAAGAATCCTACCTCATTTATAAAAGAAAACATGATCTTTGCTGAATGATCACATGATGTGAGTGGCATTTTCAATAACATGTTCCTCTGCCATACACCTCCATCATTTAATTTTGGCACATTTATTAAATAGAGATTTCTTTGATGGATAATAATTTTCAAAATTCTAAGTGCATTCAGTGACTTGATACACATCATCAGGTCCTTTCTCCAGATTTCAGTCCCTCTTTTTGCAGGTGTAACTGCCCACTTAAAGGTGTGAAATGGAAACGAGTCAGAATTGAGGACAGAGCATAGTTTTGCAAGTGTGAGACATGAGGATGACCTTAGGATAGAGGTTGTCCTGATCTACCTTTCCCTGCTACTTGTGAGCAAATGGACGAGAGTCTTGCCTTAAGAATGCAGGAAATGAGACCTAGTAGAGTTTCGTGGAATTCTGGGACAGAAGTCAATAATAGAACAGCTTTGACAGCTGCTGTTGTTACATAATAATCTGTAGACTGTGCCCTTATGGTTCTGTAAGTACATCATTCATGCTACATGTTCTACTCTGAAATTTAGTTTTATTTTAAAAGCCTTCCTTTTCCGTGTCTATTTTTACTGAAAATACATATTCTAGCAATGATTGAGGGGCATATATCTTACATTTATATAGGGACTTATCTATGGCAATATTTTTATAAAGGTGATAGAGTATTACCTTACATATTTTATTTTTTTAGATTTTATTTATTTATGCATATAAGAGCTGAGGTACAGGCAGAGGTGATAGGGGGTGAGAGGATCTACCAGAGACAGAGCAGGGAGCAGAACAGGCAGATCTACTGAAATACACTGCTGAGGGGAGCAGCGGGGAGACAGGAGAGGTCTGTTGCTCCATATGGGTCTCCTCCCTGATCAAACTCATAGTGCAGTGGCTGCAGATGCTTAACAGTGTGGTGCTTAACCCCTGCAACACCAGAGAGGTCCTACTTTATTTTTTGATAGTGTCCTGGTGATTCTAATTGCAAAGTGTGTGTAGTACAAATCTTAAGTGACAGATATGAGTCACGTGATCTGTGATGGTGACACAGGTGCGAGTCTGTTCTTCAATCTCTGAAACAGTTTCCAGAACCATTCGGCTCTCCTTAACCCATACCTACCCCTTCTGGGATCAAAAACACACCCAACAGGAGGAAATGGAGGACCTTGATATGTATTAGCCATGCGGTGTAGACACATAATGGAATATTACTTAGTGATAAAAAATAAATGACCTTTTGACACATATGACGTGGGTGAAACAGGAGGGAATTTTTCTAAGCAAAGTAAATCAGAATGAAAAAGAAAAAAATAGGGGTTGATTTCACTCATAAGAGTAATAAAGAGACACAGAACAAAGGAACAGAAAAAACAAAACCAAAACAAGCAAATCTGACTGCAGAATGGAGCCTGCAGATTTATTCTTTACCAGATGGTGGTTTGAGGTCACTGAACATGGAAAAACTTAAGAGACTGGGATTGACCTACACCCAGGGTTTTTAAAATCAACTTTACCTCCTTTCTTGCTTGAGTGTAGCAGTTTCTTGCTCAGATCTGGAACTAGAGTGTAATGGTAGTTTCTGGCGCGTTTTCTGCATCATACTAGTGTATGGCACGTTGACCCTGCCTTCCTACCGACAAGGTGGCCTATTGTATAGGATGAGTGTTTCTGGACCTTCCCCTCCAAATTTATTTTCCTTTGTGCTTCCAAAGGGGTTTGGAATTAACAGATATTTGACCCAGCATAGAAGGTGGAAGTAACACAGCAACCACCAGTGACAATGGTATGGGCTGACTTAGGTTCAGGCACGCACCTGACTGTGGGCGGGCTTCAGGGGATGGGGGGGGTGGGGAGAAGGATTTATAGGGGGAGAGGCAGCACAGCTGGCTTGGCCTCTGCTCTCACTTGTGGATCCTGGCTCTCCCCCATCCAGGGGTAGCTAAGTCAGATCCATTTTCAGATCCCATCCCCTTGATGCTTTCTTGGTGCTCCTTTAAATGGAGTTGGAGTTTCTGGACATTTTTATTCAGTTCAGAGAGTTTTCCTACCTTCGGACACTCTCTATGATGCCGCTTTTATTTAGAATTGAAAAACAAATGCCTTCCTTTCGAGATTTCATGCCTCTTTCTCCTTCCCACTTTTTTCTGGCCCCTGTCTTTCCTCCCTTCCTGTGGGTACCCCCTCTTCAGCGTTGGCTTCACTCCAAGAGTGTCTTTTGCGGGTGGCTCAGTCTAGGGTTCCTGGGGGGATTCTGTGTCCCCTTCAGCTCAACAGCAACCCACTGTTCCTGCTGGATCTGGGAGACCCCCAATGTCATGGCCCTGTGCCTTCCTGCTGGGGACACCTTAAGACAGACCACAGATTTTTAGTTGTCTATTTAATTGTTCTTTTCTTCATGACCCACAAAGATTTAAAAATCTGTGCTGCTCATAACATTCCTGCCTCCCCTCAGATTTCTCTTTTTTGGGGGTGTAGTGGTGGAGGTGTTTATGGGTATTCATGCTTTTCTTTGTACATATTTCAGAATCTTCGATTTGTTTTTCCCAAACACAAGATCAATGCTGACTTATAGTAATTGCCTCATTGTAGATGTGAAAACATTTCTTTTTTTTTTTTTAAGATTTATTAATGCATACAAGAACTGGGGTACAAGCCAGAGGTGTGGGGGTGAGAGGACTCACCAGAGACAGAGTGGGGAGCAGAACAGGTGGATCTACGGAAATCCACTGCTGAGGGGATCAGCTGGGAGACAGGAGAGGTCTGCTGCGCCTCGTGGGTCCCCTCCCTGGCCAGGGATCGAACTCGTGCTGCAGTGGCTGCCCCTAGGTTCATAGAGTTGCACCACCAAAGAGGCCCCTGTAAACATTTCTGAAGTGAAAACATTTTAGTGCTCAAATAAGTTTAAATTTTCTTCTGATGACCTGTATTGTTATTCTCCAAAACTGTTACAAAGTTTTTCCCAAAACTGTTTCATCATGCAACTCTTTTATGCAGAATAAGTAATGTTTTTAGAAAACATTTTGAAATATTGATTCCCTAATCTAAAATATATAAGTTTAATAAGTCTTTCAACAAAAACATGAATAATATATGTCTTATTATTTATTATAATAAACAAATAAACCCAGATTAATGTCCAATGATTTCTTATTCACATTTTTATGCTCTGAAGTCAGATTTTTAAGACTGTGCTCAAATAATCAGGAAGGAAATGAACAGACATTACCGTGACATTTTTTGTTTTTGTGATTTAGTGTTCAATATAGTCAGGGTGTTTTTTCCTGTGTTTCTGATATTTGCTAAAAATTTGTCTTTTTCTAGTCACTCACACTTCTTTTTCAATGTCATTATTTGTTTTTAAATTGATGGTTATTATGAGTAAGAGAATGGAGCAACTTCTCAAAATCTTGAATTACCTCAAAAAAGAAAGATGGTGGGTAAGTTTACAACATTTAAGGTACCAACCTTAGTTTCGTAATATAAAGCCATGTATTTGTTATCATATAATACGTTATTGTTCATGAACCAGGACCAGTTCCGTCATTCATATACAAACATACAAATATATACGCACTCTGATTAAATAAAACAAACTTATGTATGACACTGTACATAAGAGGTATCTGTACAATTTCCATAAACAAACATGTTTCCTGTACACAGATTCTTTTGAAAGAAAATATTTCAAATTTTCCAAAAATAATTTACCCCCTGCTTCGATCTAGTACAGAAATTAATGAGAGCAGTGCCATTACCATCTGCTTTATAGACACCCTGGTGATCCAACTATAAAGAAAAATAAATACACTTTCCACCACAAAAATATTTTAAAATGCACATTAAAATATTTTCCTTCTTATTCTCTTACCCAACAACAAATAGTTTGAAATTAAAACAGAAAAAAATGAATGACTATCATAGCAAATGGCTCTGGGTTCTGTGAGATCTCAGTAATAATAATCAAACTTAGGTAATTAATCTTTATTTATTTTGATAATTTATCTTGTGTTACCATTTTCATTGAAATTGTAAATCACATGTGTGGATTACTTTCAAAATTACTATGTTAAATACATACTTGTGCTGGTTTTCATTAAGGAATAAAAATTCATGCTAGAAGTATAGCCAAGAGCTAAAAAGAGAAGGAAAAAAATAGAAATTGGGAGCAAATCTTGGTGTTTTCTTCCACTCCATGAATTTACAAGTCAGAAGGTAAGGGAAACAAGAGCCAGAGTTTTCTTAACTAGGTCATTACAAAAATGTGAAAAACAATCTTTAAAAAAGTAATTTTCCATGCTATGACTATCTCAATATTTAGTTTAGCATTTCTTAAATATAAACCTATTGACACTCTACTTAGGTTAAAGCAGTCTATTGGGTATTTAGAGACACCCAAGATGACTGCTATTAATTACCTTGTTTAGAGGAGTTTCAGCTTTTTTACACAAAATTTTCCAGTGAGATGACTGAGCCCTCTCTCTGAACTTTTGACTCCGAGCTTAGTAAATGACACTAGCCTCATTATTTGGTATAAGCCTCAGTCCATGGAACACTGAGACTTTGGTAGGCTATAAGGAAGGTGATAGTAGAATGAGAACCAGACTCTTTCTTGTGTTTGTGATCCTGATGACCAACACTGTTGAAATGGAATGCCCGGGACCTCACGAAGGAGCTTTCCCATCTCAGCATCCACAGCCATCCTGTGTGCTCACTCACGAACCAGCCTAGACACATCCAGCTCTCTCTGTCTCTGCTATCCTCGTCTTTTCACATAGTGGACCCTCTTTCTGGAATCTTCCATCAAACTAACATCTTCATGAAGTATTTCCTAACTTTCCCAATCATTTAGGTTTTCTCTGTCTCTCATGAACTTCTATAACACTTGATTCGTTCTGTTTTATGATATCTGTACTGTTCAGGAATATGTTTTAGTTCTTGTGTACACAAAGGAAAAAGATAGCACTTAACTCATCTTTCCTGTGATGACCAGTCCATCTCCCTGAATTTCTGGACACGTGTCCTTTGCTTTTAAGAACAGTCCACACACACATAGATCTCAAGAGCCAGTGGTTAGATAGCTGACTGAAGCAGCATGTGCTCTATCCATGGTACTGAAGGGAAGTGTCTGTTATGTGGACATAAAAAACAACACAGTGACTTGTTCCAGCTCCCACTCGCTGTGTTACTTATCCTTTGATATCACCCAGTGTAATGTAAAATGGGTTTTCTGAGTGATTTCTGAAAGAAAATGGACTTTTGACATCAATTGTACAGCTAATGAAATCAAAGATTATCAGCTGAGTCACAGTTTGGAAGAGAAAATGAATGAAACATAAATAGCTCGGCCTTGAATTTACCTTTAATCAATATGTTCCATTGAGCTCAGTTCCTGCCCATCTTTTCTTGCTGTACACAATGTACAGTGATGGGGTCTTAGCATCCACCATACAATGGTATCATTGGACTGGGATGAGATTGCCTGCGTTCAAATCTTGACTGTTGGATGTTTTGTGATACTCAGAGACTTACCTGACCTCTTCTTAAGTGAGTGAATATACGTGTGTGTTTATATGTGTGTGTATCTGTAAAATGAAGATAGAATCAATTAGCTACATGGTTCCATTTATATGAGGTTCTCAGAACAGGCAAATCTACAGAGACAGGAAACATATTAATAGCTGTTTGGGGTTGGTTGTGATGATGACTTGGGGTGGGGGATGAAGGACTCATGATTTCTTTGTAAAGTGATAAAAATATTCAAAATTGACTGAGATGGTAGTGCAAAAAGCTGATATGCAAAATATGCAAATTTGGCATGTCCACTTTACCCAGCAAGCTCTAGAGTATGTTTATTTTATCTTGATACAGTTGTTAAAGATTTTGTTTACTGCATCTTTTATATTACTTTAAAAACCAGGAACAGCCTTTGTCCTTGACAAAGACCACACTGTTCCTGCTGTACTTTATCTGTGTCCCTCAGGTGTCCCAGCTGTGCTATAAATCTCTCTTGGATACCTCTGGACACTAGATTTGTAAATCTCTCTATTTACTTTCTAGAATGCTCTCCAATCTCTTCTATCTCAAATCAAGTATGTGTTCTCATGAATATGCCAGATGTGCTGCCAAGTCCATTTCATCCATATGTCTGATCATGTTATTCAACACCTAAATCTTCAGCTAAAACTTGAAGTCTAAAAGAAAGATCTGGAGTCTCCTTCCCAAGTGAGGGTGGACAGGACACAGGGTGGCTCATGTATCAAGTGTGGTGTCCAGTGCCATCTTTGCACCTTGCACAGAGACACAATTTACTCGTATTAATAAAATCAAGCATTTTGGAATAACTCATATTCTCAGGCTTTGTAAAGTATAAAAATATATTCTCAAATATCATTTGTTATTTTTCAAGTCATTTGACACTGGCATTCCTATTAGTAATATGTTTAAATTAAGAAAACATTCTGAGTTTAGAAAGAAGAAGAGACAGAGGGTTTGGAGGGCTGTGAAAGTTCTCTGTGTGACACTATAATGGTTGCTGTGAGTCCTCATACGTTTGTTCAAACTCATGGAATGTACAGCACCCAGTGTGAACCCTGGTGTGAACTATGAACTTTGGATGCTGATCACATGTCCATTTAGGTTCTTTAATTGTAACAAATGTAGTGCTTTTGGGGAGGTGTTGATAGCCGGGGTGGGGGGGAGACGGGGAGGTGCTTGCATGAGGGCAGGAGACAGGGGAAATTTCTGTATTCCCTGTTCAGTTTGGCTGTAAAAATAAAACTGCTTTAAAAACTTATTATTATTTTTTTAAGTAATGAGCCCAGTTATGTCTCAATGAAAGCTTTTTATAGACATAGAGAAAGAAAGAAAACAGTCTGCTTTGGGTATCCTGATATATTTTTTAAGTTTCTAAAAATTACTAAGTAAATGTTTCCTTGAACAGTTATGTAATGTAAACTCTGGTAACTCAAAATAATGATAATGAATATATGATAGTTTAATTGACTAATGTAGTAAATGCCATTGCATTGATAGTGGTGTTTTTTTTTTTTCAATTTACTTATGGATTTTTCTTTTCACTCATTTATTTATTCACTTTTTCAGTCAGTTTACAAGTAGCTATTTTGAATTTGTTTGAAACACTCATATATGTGACAGGATGGTGACTCTTGAGTTTGAGGGATGACTAACTACTTAAAGCTACATGGAAAACGTAAAATAGAATTTTGAACACAATAAAAGGAAGCAGGAATTCTCTCTTTCTAAGTGGCGAATATAGGCAATTTCTCCATTGGTAAATTAGTTTTGAATAATCCCACATGTATTTCCTCAGCACCATCTCTGCAGTCAGTGTTATGTTCCATCTTTCCAAACAAATGCTTCTCTGATGAGCTGTTTTCCCAGGAGACACGTCCATGCCAAAGTGTTAACGTAACAATAAGAATTTAAGGAGGTCAGAAGCAAGTCCAGGAAAGAATACATTAGTCCACTGTGGACTTCTCAGATGTCTTCTGAGGGAAGAATTTTTCTTTTTACAGATCTTGGAAACTGAATCTTTCGCTGGAGGTTGTGGCTATTTAGAAGCATATGGTTGCAAGAAAGGAGAACAGACATGAATAATGTCCACCCTAAAAGTATTTAAAGGACTTTCTACTTAGCGTGACCAGAATACATGGTGAATATTGGACTCACAAATGAAACTTTAAAAACTTTCACAAGAAACAAAAATAGATGAGTTAAGACAGAATTTCTCCCCTTAATCCAGCAAAATCTAGAGAGTTTTTAAATGCTTTTAAGAATCATAACAATGCAATTCATTTTTATGTGATTGCTGATGTTTTCATAAGATTAGAAAGAATGGATTGAATTTGTAGTTGTCCAGATACAATATAAAAAAGTTCCAAATTGGTACAGTTCTATGAGGAAGAAAATGGGAACAACATTAACAAGCTTTTAAAGAATATAATTAATGCAAGACGGTGACTAATTGCATGTTGGAAATGAAATGTGTGTTTCTGATTTACCTCACTACATTAAATTAAAAAATAATTTTAGCAGATTTGTATTATATAGCAGGCAATGTGTGAAATTCTTTGGTTAAAAAATTGATGAAGTATTTTCTCATTCAAGTGTCATGAAGACAGGCACATGGAGCATTTTTCTAAAAATCTGAAATCTATATGCTCTTATATTCCACGTTTGAGATGAGTGGGTCACATTAATGTAGAAATATTTCAAGATGAAGACAGACATTTTTCATAGGTCTTCAGTAAATAAATTTGATTGATATGCTAGGTTAGATGAACATAGTCTGTAAGTGAGAAATACACCAGGTGGACTCAAAGGAAGTGGTTTCAACATTGGTCGGGTGTATATTGATTTGGTGTGGCTCCTGTCAATGTACTATCCTGATCTTGAGTTGTTCTGGGTGGAAATATGTTATGGGGTGTCTTCTACTTCCTTCTCTAGGGAGTATGGCTGCTAAGTGCCTGCTCTGCAGATATTCAATAATACGTTTATTCTAACATAATGTATGAAAAATGAAATGCATGAAATGTGAATTTTTAAAAAATCTTGGTTGATTTTCTAAAATTTCTTCTAAAAGGGAAAATTCAAGAAATTTATTTTGAATTTCCAAAAGATCCCAAGTAGCAAAAACACTCCTAAGAACAAAGAACAAAAATGGAGGTATCAGATACTCTAACTTTAAACTATGCTTCAAAGGTGTTGTACTTAAAATTGGTATCGGACTAAACACAGACACACAGATCAAACAAGCAGAATTGAGAACTCAGAAATAGAAACACTTACATCGCTACAACTAATTCACAACATTGCTGCAGGAACATACACTGGAGAAAGGGAAGTAAGTCTCTTCAATAAATGGTACTAGGAAATCCCAGCAGCCACTAGCAAAAGAATAACACTGGACCACTCTCTCATACCTTACACAAAAATGTATTGAAAATGCATTAAAGGCTTAGATGTAAGACCTGAAACCAGGAAATATATAGAGGAAAAAATAGGTGATGTGTTCCTTGACAAATATAAATGCATTTGACCGTTGAAAAATGTCTTACCTATAGGGTTTCCTCCTCAATTATTTGTGATTTGAAAACAACTGCAGAAAATACACTTACACAGTAACTTCACTGAAACTGTCTATGAAGTGATCAGATTCCATGTCTTCCTCTTATATCTCCACTACGATGTCATCACCTGTGGCTCAGCCCAGCAAGTGGCTGAGCAACTGCTTCCTCACCCTGGGATTTCTGCTGCTTTCTAACCACGTGGATCACAGAGAGATATTTGGGGGAATCTGTTTCTCCAAACCAGGAGGCATCATCTAAAAGCAAATGTCTATATCCACTATTAGGAACCCAAAGATGTTGTGCAAACTTGGAATTACATGTTGTTCTAAGAATATTAAATCCAGGAATACATTTTTGAGCAAGAGTGAGGAAAGTACCAGAAATTCCATTGTTGAGATGTCTTTGTGAGCAAAAAGCTCTTCTTAAATTGGATCTTGTTAAGAAAGGCTGGGAGAATGTCCATGTTCTCAACATCTCAGAGACACATTTCTCATCTTCAAGGTGACTGCTCATCTTATGTAGTGCTTCTTCTGTTGCATCTGAGATGGCACAATAAATGGCTAGTAGAAAAGTGATCATATTGGGTACAATCATGTACTTTTTCATTTGAAAAGAACTATCTGATAATTTTGAAATCTTAATGACTTTTCAGAGGACTCTAATGTTGCATTTGTGTTTATGGATAATTAGAAATTATTTCTCCAAAAGAGCAAGTTAAATAATTTCTAAATGGCTTTCAAAACATGATTTTATTTTATCCATCTGTCCATCAGTATTTCTACATGGTTACCTAGTTGCCATCACCATGGTAACTATGTGTCTGTAGACTGCCTATGATGACTTCCAGCTTCTATTCAACTTTCATCTTCACTGCTTTACTTCTGCTGACTTAGAGAGAGTTGGGTGTTTTAAATATATGCTTCCTATACCTTCTGTTTGGATACATAACAGGAAAACATTATGTAGATTGTTACCAATCTACAGTACGATGTAAAAGGAAACTTAGAGGTTGAATGAACCACACAAATAAGTTTGACGGAGCCAGACATTGTCTTGCTTCTTAAATGGTGTCAAGGTTTGAAAATTTTGCCTTCTGTAACTTGTCATTTCCTTCCCTTTCACCATTCTGAAAATGGAGGGGCAGTTGACATTTTACCCAAAGTATCCTCAAAGGACAGAAAAACATATTCTACTTCTCAGAAAAGAATCAATAGTTTTCTTTTAAACATCAAGGATCCTGTTACAGAGGAACCTAATATCAGCACTTACAGGTCTAAGGACAAATCCTCTATTTCTTAGAAAAGAGGGCTGTGGGGTCGCCCTTTTTGATATCAAGCATACATTTAGACAAAATGCAGTATCAAAGAGATATGCAACATCTTTTAGAGGAAAAAGCAACAGCAAAAGCAAACTTGCAGGAATTTTGGGAGACTTTCCTCAGAGATCATCATTAGCAGATCTAAAATATGAACAGCTTTGTCATCGCCAGAGCTGAATGGCCCAGGGCAATAACCTAATGAGGGAAGTCCACTGAGGAGATGTTACCATGCCCAGCCACAAAAGTTGAAGAATCAAAAACCAGCCATCAGGCTTGTTTGAGTGTTTTCATCTTTTATGTAAGAATTAAAAAAATACATGTCTCTTAATATTGGCAATATTTATAACTTACAACTAATTTTCATTGTTAGTCTATCCTCTTCTGGAAAATCTCATATAACTTCACAGTTTTTGATAGCATAGATATAAGAAATGAATTCAATGGCTTCATAGAAACACCTTGTTTTATTTCTATCTGCAAATTCTTCCACGGATTCCCTGGTTTTAGGAAACAGTCTCTTCAGCAGTTAGACATATCTGCATCAGCAATAAGGATCACTTCTGGGCACAGAAATTTTTGCAGAATGTTAATACTGGATATGGGTAAATTCAGGAAGGAAAATAAAGTGCAGAGCACCAACCAATCTCTGGGTTTTCTCGCTCTCTTTTCTATTATTCATAATATTCTTCAGGTTTGTGCAAACTAAAAGCTGAAGAAAGTGACAAGAACATGTTTATCAAGTTGATTCAAAAACTGAACACCCATACTCTATGCCACTGAGCTAAGGGATTGAAAACCCACCCCCACAACCCACTCTGTGATTCCCCCTGCTCTAGCTCTGCCAACATCACCACCTTCTAATTCTTATTTGGAGAATCCAGCGACATGTCTATTTGTTTATTATTAATACCGTGTTCTCTTTCTCCCAGTGTCTGCTTGTTTATGTGAGAATTATTTAACTAGATAGGAAACAGAAACTCCCTCAGGAGATAACTCTTCTCTCTTCTGTGGTTAATAGAATTTCTACTAGGGTAGCTTCTCTTCTCTGTAGTTAATAGAATTTCTACCAAGACAAGCTACAAATGATAGAGAAGACATATGGGACTGGGGTATTCCCCTGGTTTTATCTCCACATGGAAAACTATTTTATATGTGTTGGGCACCACTGGTGCATGATGGAGTGTGAGTTTAGCTGGTGAACTTTCTAGATGTACTAGTTTTGCAACTTGAGGAAGGCACCCACCCTGAAGTTGGCTTCCTACCATCCCAAAGAGCCAGAAGAGGGCATATTCTCTTCTTTGATGATCAGATTTTAAAGTGATGACTCCTAGGTTCTTGAGAGAGTTCTGGGGTATGAAACTGTCAAGAGGCTTTTAAGAAGATTCACAATTCAAAGAAGCAGAGAAATGATTCATAGTAATACATTTTCTAAAGCAAATGCGCTAAGAAAAGGAGAGGATGGACCTGTGGGATTAGGACAGGTGATTCATTAAGTGAACAGGGGTCAGGAACTAAGAGAGGAAGACATCTGTGCAGCTGAGTCAAGTTGTGGAAATGTTTAGGCCATATCTGTCAATAGAAGACTGGAAATTGTCTTCCTTTCAAGTCCAAGTATAAATCTTATCTACTCCAGTCTTTCCAGATACCATAAACAGATCTTTGCACAGAGGCTTCCTACATCACCAGCCTTCGAGAATATTTGAAGTAATCACCTTACTAATCGAGGTATGCCTTCTTATCCAAGGTACTGGTACATTTTGTCAGATCTTGGTGAGCAAAGGGCCTTTAGAGTTTCTGTAGTCATGGCTCCAAGGCACCTCAAATAATATTAACTCAGCATCCTATGTGTGCCCAACACCTGGAATATGGCTTCCCAGTGTTTCTTAAGATCAGAACTGTACCTGTAGGTAGTTACACTTGGCGGGGTAATAAAATGACCAAGTAGGAATTCACAGTAGAGAGCCGGGCATCTGTAATCCAGTAAATACAGGGTGTTGTGGGCACATTGAAGAGCACAGAATGTGAGCTTTTGTATCAAGGATAATTTAATAGAGAACAATTTAATATTATAAAGACAAGTCAATATCGGTGACACTAACAATTGGGGAAATAATGACAGGAAGATCATTGTAGTTAAACAGTGAAAGTCACAAGTGATATGCCAGGTGTGTGACAAGAGCCTTGTACAGAGTGTGCAGTGACCCACGGATGAATTTTAGGAAAAGGGATGTTGCAAATATTCTCATTCACACTGTAGAATCATCATTCTGGCAGCAAAATGGGAAAATTCAACTAGTGGAAGCCAATTCTAGAAACATGAGGCAACTGTTACAGGATTTTTGTACTAAACCAAGGCAAGAAGTTAAAACTTTGCTGTGGAGATGTTTGGGTTTCTGGGGAGTGATAAAACAGCAAATCCTTAAAATGGAGGACCAACAAAGATGGCCGTCGTTTTTAATTTGTTGCTCTTCTAGCAGTAAATATTCAAGGATGCTCTCTTGCCCTTTCCATCATTAATTTCCCTTTCTTTCTGAAGAATTCTGTCCAAAGCACTTGGTGGACATAATGATGTGGAATGTGTGTCTCTGTCGGTGTCGCAATGACCATTACATACAAGGTTGGCGGTGTTGCACTAACCTTAACTAATTTTCTGTCTTCTGCTGTTGAATGAATGGTGTTGAGCCCATAAATTAAAATTGAGGATTTGTCTACTTCACCTGCATTTCCATGAGTGTCTGCTTCATGGCTATTAAAGTTTAAAGCTCTTATATTAGATGCACAAACACTTAGGGTTGTCATGTCTTGTTGATGAAATGGCAGCTTTATCATCACGGAATGGCTGTCTTTATCCCCAGTAATGCTCTTTGCTCTGAAATACATTTTGTCTAATATTACTCCAGCCACTCCAGGCTGCTTTTAAATAGGTCTAGGTTGCTAACTCTTTGTCCCACCTTTACTTTCGTCTTCTGTCTATCTTTCCATTTTAAAGTAGAGCTTAAAGTGAATTTCTTATAAGTGGTGTGTTGTATCAGGTTATAGTAAACAGGCTTGCTTTCATTACATCTGACAAGTTTTAGTTTTTTAATCAGGATGGTTTCAATCATATTCATATTTAATATTTGATATTGTTGCATTTAAATCTACCATTTTTGTTTGTTTTCTGTATATTTCAACTGTTCCTTATGATTTTCTATCACTATAGCTAGAAATTATTCTTTGTGAGTCTACATTATTGCCATTTTGGTTTATATTGTCTACTTTCATTAATCCATCCATCCATCCATCTATACCTCTACTCCTCTCTCCTTTCATCCCTTCCTCCGTTTCTCCCTCCCTCCTTCCACCCACCCTTCCCTTTATCCCTCCTTCCATCTACTCACCTATATGTATGTATCCATCCAGCTATTTCCCTATACATTTATACTAGTGCTGTTTTCTGGTGTCGTTCATTAAACTTGTCCCTTGAGTTGAGCTTCTAGGCACTTTGTGTTTTAGTTTTCAACAGATCTGAAATGAAATATATCATTATATACTCTTTCCGTCTTCCCATGCCTCTCTCTTTCCGGTACCCCAATCACGTGCTACCAGGCTGCTCATCCCTGATTCTGTTTGTTAGTCGCTTTGCTCCTCTTGAGGATTTCATGGTCTCCTGTTTATGTTGTTTCTTTCTCTCCTTCTGAGTTCAAAATTTTTTTCATTACATCAAATCATCTCTTAATCGCACCCATTCCATTTCATCGTTCATCCGATTAGAGCTTTATGTGTATTGGCTCAAAACTACTTATAAAAGCAAATAGAAAACACACTGAGGAGCTGATTTACTTAGAGTTCTTCAGAGAAAAAAACACCAGGATGTGTGTATGAGCGCGTGTGCATGTGTAAATTACAAAGGGGTTTATTATAAATAACGGACTCATCAGTATGGCAGCAGGTCTGACCCACGGTCTACAAGAGGAGACAGCTAGGTAGAGCTGCGGCTGCGAGGGCGGCTTTGATCTTGTGGGAGCGAAGACCAAAGGACAAGCAAGGCACGGGGCCGGTGTGGTGTGAGTGTGAAGGCTGACGGAGTGTGTCACTGTGAGAGAAAAGTCAGGAAAGGAAGCAACAGACCAATTCAGAGGGGTCAGGTAAGAAGAATTCTCTTTTTAAGGGACGTTTTTGTCAGCTTTTTTAAAAAAAGATTTTATTTATTTATTTATATATATTTGACATCAATTTTGGTCCCCAGGGAGTACCCACCACTATTTCACCAGTGCACCATCACCTCAGTCCCTTGTGCACCCTCTGGTCTCAACCCAGCCCCCCTCCCCACAAAGTGTCCCTGATTTGTCCTTGTCATTTTGTTTTTGTTGTTTTTTTTTTAAATTTTATTTTATTTTTATTATTCTTTTTCTTGGTCGCTTATTTGGTTCCCTTATATATACAAGAGCTGGGGTACAGGCCAGAGGTGTGGGGATGAGAAGAGTCACCAGAGACAGAGTGGGGGGCAGAATAGGAAAAATAACTGAAACACACTGCTGAGGGGAGCAGCGGGGAGACAGGAGAGGTCTGCTGTGCCCTGTGGGTCACCTCTCTGGGGATCAAACTCGTGCTGCGGTGGCTGCAGATGCCTCATAGTGCAGTGCTTAACCCCTTGTGCCACCTGGAAGGCCCCTCGTCAGCTTTTTTTGTTGTTGTTCTGTTAGGACCTTCAACTTATTGAACAAAACCCACCCACATTAGAGAGGAAAATCTGTTTTACACATAATAGTCAATCAAATGTGAACTCAGCTCAAATCACTCTCTGACACACTCAGAATAGTGTTTAACCAAATATCTAGGTGCCCTGTGACCCAGTGACATTGGCGCATAAATGAATCATCACTGTAGCGTTATCTATCCTTTAATAGCCAAAGAAACTGAGGGCCAGGGAGGTAAATTATTGCAATTAACAGTTGAATCACGATTTAAATGGCACCGATGTGACCTCAGCATGCCCGTTTTCAGTTAATGCTGCCACACTCCTTGCAGAATTTCCTATTGCTTTAAAAACAAATCTTGGAAGACATGTTTCCTAATAAGAAAGAAATTGGGAATTTGAATTTCAGTGATTATCATGAACAGAGTCCTTATTTATTTTTATGCACATGGACATATAGAAAAATTAAATTCTTATCTTGAATCTGATATAAATTCTTTAGGAGCTAGTTCCCACTTAAGCATTAGGGAAATGTGTGAAATCGAGGTAAAACATCTATCATACCTGACTGGATTAAGAAGATGTGGTACCTTTAGACAATGGAATACTATTTAGCAATCAAAAATGATAAACTAGGGCCATTTATAAAAACATGGATGGAGCTAGAAGGAATTATATTCAGTGAAACAAGTCAGAAGGCAAGAGAAGATTATTGGATGGCTTCACTTTTAGGAGCAATGTGAAAGAACAACAACTACAACAAAAAATTAAAAAGAAGAAAACAACAACAACAAACAAGAGAAAGCTCAAGGAAATGGGCAATTACAACCCAAAACAAATAGAAAGCCCAACAAGATCAGAAGGTCAAAGATAAACCAAAGGGATCAAGGGAGGGGGGAAGGGAGTTAAGGGCAAAGACGGGGATGAGGGCAGAAAGAGCACAAGGGACTGAGGTGATTGTACATGGATGAAATGGTGGTGGGAACTCCCTGGGGAATATGAATGATGTAGAATACAATTAGGTAAGTCTAATAAAAAAAAAAAAAGAAAGCTCATTAAAAAAAAAAAAAAAANTATAATAAAAAAAAAAAAAGAAAGCTCATTAAAAAAAAAAAAAAAACAACGAAACAAAACACACACACACACATCTATTATACCCAAACCACATCTTTAACAAGGGTTGTGACTGGCTGACTGGCAGAATTGTCAGGAAGAAATGCAAAAAGAAAAAAAAAATTAGTTAATGAAACAACAAAATGACAAGAATAATAATCCCTTATATTCGACTAGAATGTTATGTTTCTAATTTTCATTAAATATCATTAGACAAAAGACATTTAGGTGAGTCTGCTTTTTAAAATTCAGAATAAGTTACTCTATTATTAGCATGCACTGGAATGATTAAAATAGACATCTTAGAAAAGGTCATATATTCTATGCAGTGTCTTGTTCTTACTACAATAAAACAATAATAATTTGTTTCAATGAGCATTCTATTCTGGGTAGTTTTAATAGTGAGAATGATTCGGGTCTAATTTATTTGATTTATAGAAGTTTGCAATTAAAAGTAAAATAGCTGTGTTGCCTGGCAGAAAAATAGTTGTTAGCAATGGGGGAATGGAGGGAGGTGAGAAGGAAAGGAAAATAGTCTACAAAATGCCACCCTCTTCAGGTGAGGCACACCTGGCAACATCATATACTCAAATATATCACCTGGACATATGGTTTCTCTCTTTTAGCTCATGCAACTGTCAATCTCTTACATTTTACCTACAGTAAAGTCTATAAAATCAGAGTGTTTTGCTTGGAAATTTAGCTTTATGTCATCATTTTTCTGTAATAGGAACTATAATAATTTGTTCATGTATATATTTAGGAAACTAAGCTTAAATGAATTGGGAAATTATATTTTACTTCAGTTCATTTCATCTCACTTATTCCACTTTGATGCACACATATCTTTTGATCTTTTATTAAAAAAATTGTTATTTACTTACATGTGGGTTATAACTAGACTGATTTTCTTCTACTTTAAGTCATTATCTGGGTTTCAAACCTATGTGCTTGCAAACCAACAAACTAAAAATAAAAATATTAGCAGAGGATATGCAATTCTATTATCTCAATTTTAAAAATCCATTTTATCTCAATTTTCTCTTTTCCAGTTTCATTGATTTGACAATTTTACAAAACTATATAAACTTGGGGGAACTTCACCCTCCACTTGTGTTCCTGTTTCATTCATCCTCCTCCAACATCTTGGATATTTTGAAAATCTGAGGTCACTCACATAGCTATGAAATTAAAGGATAAAATACATGGAATTCAATCTTAGCTCTATAATTCTGACTCCATCATTATGCTCCCCATTAAATGTGGTGACTCCTCCCATTCTAGGTTTCATAGTCTTTTAGTCTGTGATACAGAAGCACCAAAATGGCTTTCCGAGTTATCTAAACACCATCAGATGGCCATGGCAGACAAGAGACAAATGGAGGTTGACAACTTTCACTTGGTAGTACTTGAAAAACACTTGCGATTGCTCAATGTTTTTAAAGATTAACTCTAAGTTCTTTAACTTTCAGCCTTTTATGCCAATTCTGGTTTTTCTGTTGGGGAGGTAAAAAGAAGCAAAGGCTAATATATATTCTGTGTATTCATATACAGGAAATTGGAAACACATTTCTGAATCTACACAAAAAGTGAATACCCACAGATTCTAGTATTGATTTTGGTACTGAGAAGGAAATATTAAAGCAGAACTTCAATGTATCATATCATATTATCATATGGTCATGTTTGTTAGGCAATCCCAAGGATGACCAGTAGCCATGTTCCCCCCAGCATATCACACAGCTACACATAGTCCTACTCCCTCTTGAACTTGGACTGACCTTGTGGCTTCTCTCATGCAAGATATTATATTGGAAGTGATTATTTTGCAGTTTTGGGTCCAGCTCTTGGTTCAAAGAATCCTAGCTACTTCCCTCTGAAGAGAAGTTAGTCTTGATGATGCAAATACCAGAACCAGGAGGATGCCATGCTGTGAGGAAGCTCAAGGCTGCCATGTGCAGAGATCATGAGGGTGGGAAAAATGAGACAGTCAATGGGTGGCATGAATAAGATACTCAGAAATAGATCCACCTGGAAGCATCCCAGTTAGCTCCTAGCCGTTTGCACCATCCAGTTGAAGTTCCAAGTATGATGCTACTGGAAGATGCACCTCTGCCTCACTCAATCCAAAGTGTTGACCTCAGTAATCATGAGAAATAAAATGGGTATTCTTTTAAGTCACTAGGTTGGTATAGCTAGTTAAAAGCACAATAGGTAACTGAAACACCCACTGCTTTCTTTAGATGGAATTGAGTGACTCTCTGAGTCTTGAAATTAAACATCGTTGAGTCTACTTTCAGCTTCCCTTATAACTTTTCAGAGTTTATCCAAGCTTAGTGCCTTATTTTAACATATATATTTATTCAGATAGTTGAAAGACAAGTAAAAGTCACAAGTCACCTGTGCAAAACAAGTCTGGTAAGTTTTCATGATGTTATATTGGTTGACATAGTCTTCAGGGGCAACGCTTTGCATTCACTCTAATTCATTTATCATTTCTTGATAACTTACTCTAAGCTTGCTCTGGGCAAAAAGAGAATAAGTTATGATCCAATCTTTTACATGGCTAACAGCTTGTCAGAGGAAGATATCTTACTTAAATATGATGCATTAAGAACTACAATAGTAACAGCAAGTGTATTGAAAAATTTCAATACCTTTTTTCCAAGCATGTTTTTGCAAAAGTTTGATTCAAAAGACGAAGCCAAATGTGCATTCATAGGAACTCCCCTGGCTGAGCTTTTTAACCAAGTGGAATTGTTTGGATTCTTGTTCTTGTGAAAAGTATTTTAGACCTAGAGACCTTTGCTTGTCTAGTATGAGCTGATAAATTAGAAAGTTTTGAATGTTTACAAAGGCTATGTTAAGCTATATGCTCAGAGACCTAAAGAAAAGTGGCTTTCAGGACTATAGACCACAAGAAAATACAGAATGGTTTATGCACAATATAACATATGGAGACAGAGAGAGAGAGAGCAAGAGATCTACAACCACTATACCATCCCCTGTTGAGAACTGACGAGATGCAGCTTCAGCCTCTCAGGGTCCTTCCTGTTCATTTTTCTTTTTTGATGAAACTAACTCAACCAAGTATTTTACAACCCAAATTTTATGCAGAAAACAGACACACAAGTAATGGAAAAAGAAGTCTGTTGCTTTTCATTGGTAAGGATTAGAATACAATTAACAAAGCACTTGCAATTGAACTAGGTATTCTAAGAAGATAAACAAGTAACGAAGGTGAGTGAGGGGTATCCCTACCCTACCCCATGCAAAAACACAGACTGTTGAGGGAAGCACTGCTTCGGCATAACTGGCCACGACTCTGGGACCCCAGTGACCATGAGCTATAAGGCTGGAAATGATGGTTATGGCCAATTTGAAAGGGTTTATAAATATCATGCTAATGAAGGCAAGAAATTCCTATTGGATTTGAGGATCCCTAGAAAATATTAAAGAGGATAGTGATCAAGCATCTTATGATTTCTTGTGAGTATAAAGCAAGGGCAACATATGAGGTTTTCTCTCTCAATTTGGTAGATACGATAGTTCATGACTTACGATGCGATTATGGGTAAACGTGCTTCTTGTTGGCATTTGCATTCTGGGCACAGCATAGCTAGTGTATGACTTGAATATTATATAATTTCTCATCGAATATGTATAAATCAGCAATATTGCACTTTCTACTCAAAGGCAAAGCCTTATTTAATTTTTAAAGTGACTAAAGGCAATCCAGACCAATCATATTTCCAATGTGATGACTTTCATGTGTCAATATGCTTGTCTTCTTGAGAATGTCTACAGTTCCTAAGTGTAGTTATATTTTTAATGTCTATCATTCCTTTTTTTTTTAGTTGAAAGAGATACAACGTCATACAGTTTCAAGGACACACCGATACATACACCGATAATAACTAGGGACATGGTTTTGCTGAAACACTTATTTCCTGATCCATTAGGAGCTTTTTGTCATGGACTACAATGTACTAGCCAAAGCCCTGCATTTGCATATGGTTCAATACCCATGACAGATAACCTCACTGTAAACAGCAAACTGGGCTAAAAGCACCATTTATCAAATTCATCATATTTTGCATTGTTGCCTTTCCCTCCTTCAGTTACTAACTTTATAAAAGGAGCAGCTGTGTTGTTTTGTTACTCACGACATTAACCACATATCAGTGTCTTCACTAGTGAAGAAATGAAAGGTTCTGCCATGTTTTTGAGTCAAACTATGATTTACTGATGCTTGTCTGTCATCTTGGTCAATGCGCTAGTCATTTTCAGCTTTGTAAGAATGTCACAAAAGAAGGGCAAACATAGGCAATTTAGAAATTCAGATTCATCTCAGTATGCTTTTTGATTAAGAGCTATTACACATAAAATAAATTCCTGCCCCTGTTGATTTTACAAATCTACTTGGCTCCCATAACTCATTAAAGCAGGAAGTTCAATTTTGTTTTCTTTGCTTTCTTCTCATTGGTGTTATTTTCTCTCTTGATTTCCTTATTACTTACTGCATTCAACCTTTAAAATTCATATGTTTAGGTGGCAAACTTGTGTTATAGTAACATATTTTTCTTTTGCAATGTAAAAGTATACTAGTTTATGATTAATTTCTTCAGCTTTTAAGGACTACTAAAAATAAGTATTTTTAAATTTATGCAAATAAAAATTAGCTTCCCTTTATATGTAAACATTCACTGTTTGGTTTCACCTCATTTTGCCACAGTAACAGTCCGATAATCCTCAAGAGAAATGATATCTTTATACATTTATCTCACATAGTTTTTATGGGAGCACACTGTTGTTATCCCTTTAATAATGTTATAATGTATGTTAAATGATGTTTACTGTAAGGCCCTAAACTATAAAATGTATTGCTACTACTAAAATTTAAATAGCCTACATTTATAAAGCTCTGTGACCAGATCTTTTGGTATTCTGCATCACATTATTACTTCAATCACATATTTATCTAACAGATTGATCATTCAAGAAGTTATCAACCTCAATCAGATCTCTGGCTGATTAGAGCAAGTTAGGACCTGTCAACAAAAGTGTTAGATAATATTAATATTAATATAAAGGTACTGCACCTGAAAACAGCAATGATGAATCAAATTCACAACATGTCTTGAATTCTGAAGAATAAGAAATAAGAATCTATTCACATATTTTCTTCCCAGACCCCTCATGAGGCATGGTAAACACCTAGCAGAAGCAAATCTAATACAATACTTAGGACTTATTAAAATTCTCATTGAAATTCACTGATTATCTACAAAAGAATGTATGCTATAAGAAAAGATAGTACACTGTAGTTAGACATTATCTGTCAAATAATGGAACAATAAAGCAGACTCCAATTTTAGTGCTGATGGCCAAGGATCTCTGGATATTTAAATTTCAATGAAGAAGAAATGTGTTATTATTGAAGATATTTGAAAGTCGAGTTATGTAAGTTTATTGCTTTATGTTATGTAACAATAATACCATGGCTGACACTGAAAAATATTATAATAATACAAGAGGCTATTACAATATCACATTAATAAATGATAGCAAATTGTTGGATACTGAACAAAGCAAAGCTCACAGAGATGTGGTTCTGGGGGAAGGAAATTTTATTCTACACAAAAATAATTCCACTTCAGTTTGCTAGATCCTACTGTAATCTGTATGCATTTTACCTCATTGGTTCATCACAGCAACTCATTTTCATATGAAGAAACCAAGACACGTGGCTGAGCTTGAATTGCGCATCTAATAAATGGTCAAACCAGATGGAAAATCAGCTCAATCTGGGCTTCTCATAATTAAGAAAAGAATATGCTCCTGCAGACATGCAGATGAAAGGTGAAAAGACAAAATGTTATAAAACCAATAAGGATTCTATTTCATAAGGTATATTACATATTTCTTTACTATATCTTTGATTTATGAAGATGAGAGAGTGTAGTTTAATTATTGGTGATACTCTACAGAGTTGGGAGTCTATACAATTAATAGTTGCTAATCACCTTGCTAACGATAAGCTTTTATAATCATTATCAATTAAGTGATATATTCATGATCACTTGTGATAATGTGATATATTATTATATTATCACTTGTGATAAGTGATATATTATTAAAATGAGCTTTTATAGATAATCATTATCAATTAAATGATATACATAGAGAGAGAAAACAATGCATATTTGTAAGAAAAATCATGTGTACTTACATACATGGTTGGAAAATTTTTAAGCATTATTATTTAAGCCATAGTTTTTTTCCCCCCAATCTTTAATATAACCTAAAATGTTTTAGAGGAAAACACCATATGCTGGACAGTGGAGCTGTGTTCAGAAATTTTAGCCATGAAGATTATGTCCCTTATCAACCATCTTAAGGAATCTCTGTATAAGAAGGATAATCCTAATGCTGAATTCCATTTAATAATATAGCTTGGTTTATTACTTGGGAATAAAATTTAATCCACCTCAATTAAAATATACATTTGTTGTGTAGTCCTATCTATAAACAAGCACAATGCCAGGTCCTCAGGAATGATGGCCAACAGTCTTCATGCAGTCACATTATTATAATTAATTAGTAGCTTAGTACTCAAGACAGGGAATAAACAATTAATTACTCCATAAAGTGTGCAGTCACAATTTGGGCAGGTATATGAGTTAAGTTTAAAAAGCTGTAAAAGTACCTAAGCTGGGTAAAGGTGGGAGGATATAATGAAACTGGACCTCTTGGGCATTGTCATGTAACGTCAGCTGAGCATCAACACTGAGACACTGGGGAGGCACAGGGTAGCACAGAGAAGGTGCTGGAAACAACCAGCAGTCATCAAAGTCTTGCCATGCAGTCAAGTGGGATGAGATAAGCTGAAAGATCCCCCCATTCACATCAATACTGAAGTAAAGATACCACCTCACACCAGTGAGAATGGCACATATCAAAAAAAGTAGCAACAACAAATGTTGGTGAGGATGTGGAGAAAAAGAAACTCTCTTACACTGCTGGTGGGAATGCAAGCTGGTCCAACCATTATGGAAAGCAGTATGGCGATGCCTCAATCTACTGAGAATGGAACTTCCATAGGATCCAGCAATCCCACTTCTAGGAATATACCCAGACACAAATACACGGATTCAAAAGAATACCTGCACCCCTATGTTTATAGCAGCACTCCTTACACTAGGTAAGACCTGAAAACAACCTAAATGCCCAAAAACAGATGAGTGGATCGGGAAGCTATGGTACATATACATGGTGGAATACTATTCAGAAATCAAAAAAGAAAAACTAGATGCATTCATAGGAACATGGATGGAACTGGAAGGGATTATGCTCAGCAAAGTAAGTCAGAAGGCAAAAGAAAAATACCAGATGGTTCCTCCCTTAGGAGGAATATAAGGGAACCAAATAAGGATCAAGGAAATGAATAAGAACAATAATAATAATAATAATAATGAAGACACAAAAACCAAAAATGAAAAGACAAGGACAAATTGGGGACACTTGGAGGAGAGGGGAGAAGGGGAGGGTTGAGGGCAGATGGGAGCATGGGGGACTGAGGTGATGGTGCACTGATGATATGGTGATGGGGATTACAACTGATGTCATATAAAAAAAAAAAAAGAAGAAAGAGAGAATGACTCTGCTCTAGGATCCAGGCTGAAACCTGTGGGTATGAGCTTGTGGTGTAAGTTGGTTCCCATTGTTTTATTTATTTTTATCTTGGTCATTATACACAACATTAGATCTACTCTCCTAGTATATTTTTAAGTGTGCAGACAGAGCTAACTATAGATGCAATATTATACAGATTTCTACAACTTATTCATATTAGGTCTCTGGGACTTCCCATCTCTTTGATTGTAATATCCCATATTCCCCCTCCCACAGCCCCTGGGAACCACCCTTTTCCCTTCTGCTTCTAAAATTCATGGAAGGAGGAGTAGATAAAGTAGTAGACATGATGGAATATTACTCAACCATGAAAAGAGGGAAATACAGCCATGTGTGACATCAGGGATGGCCATGAGAGTATCATGATAAGTAAAACAGGACAGGCAGGAAAACACAAGTGTCACATGATCACAAGTATGTGAACCTAAACAAACAAAACACAAATATAAAAACCAAGCTCATAGATACAGAGAACTGTCTCATGGTTACCAGAGGCAGGGAGTAGGGAGAAGACAATGGGGTCAAGGGCAAAAACTTTGATTTATAAACTAGAGAAGTCTTGGGATATAGGAGACAGTATGGTAGCTGTAGTTTATAATTCTGTTTTGCATATTTGATTGTTGCTAAGTGAGATCTTGAAAGTTCTCATCATAAGAAGCAATATTCTTGGAATTATGTGTGGTGTTGGATTAACTGGTATTACTGTGGTGACCATTTTGTAACATATACAAACATTGACTCTTTATGTTGTTACACCTGAAACTAATACAATGTTACATATCAATTACTTTTCAAAGAAATAAATATAAATTAAGTGAATAAAATTAATGGCAAAACAAAGCAGAAAATCATTCTCAGCAGTCAATTATTTTGAGACCAAATTGCTTTCCTAACGAGGTCCCATTTTACTTCTCACCTTAAAGCAAGTTGCCTAGAATTCCTTGATGTCTGCTTTCCAGTTTTTAAATCATGCATTCCATCACGTCTAGTTTCTCTCCTTGCTAACCAAACTTTACATGCCAAATTTACTATCAACAAAAGTATTTTCAGATGCAAAGCATACTATTTTTCCTTAAGAGGAGTGAGCTCAATTTCTCTCCCCCTTGACTATAAATCACCACGACCACCTTCTTAAAACCTCCTTTGTTCAGTTTCTTTGGAGACAATAGTTACCTGGATACTGTCTCTGTCCTAAATTTTCTCTGTTTCTTTCTTCCTTCCACAGACTGATCTCATTCTATTGATCACATCCATTCTCTTGTTTAAAACATGGCATTTATATTCTGGAAGTTCATCTGGGGCAAATTTCTTTTCTGAGTTTCTGGCTAATGTTTGGCATTATCTCCTCAACCTTGTATGTTTAATGAGCATTGCCAAGATAACTTGCCCCCACTTCATCTCTATATTTCTCCTTCCTCTACAATGTTACCCAGTTGAACACCAGACAGGACTTGCTGCCTATCCTTTCTAACTCATTGTTTTTGTATAAAAACTGGGAGCCATTCTTGGGTTCACCTCCCTAAGCATATCCAAATCCATTGTTAAATCATGCCAAGTTTACTTGATAAATTTTTATAAAAATTTTCCACTTTGTTTCATCTTTATTACTACCACTGAGTGACAAAACCTGCATTTATCACAATTTAGTAAGATAAACTGTATCTTTGTTCTATCTCATGTAACATTATGACCACACTCCACATTGTGATCTTTTAGTGTGTGTGATTAATCATATTCATCCTGTCTTTGAATCCTTTGAGTCTTCAAAGGATTTTAATTCCTGTTAGACTTAATTTAGAATTTTGAGCAGAGCTAAAACCATGCATTGTCTTATTCCTTAGACATACAAGTTCATTTATGCTATATATTTTTTAAAGTTATTCATCTTTTGCATTTTCACTTAGCTCTCACTTTCTCCTAGAGATCTCCTTCTGTACTGTCTAAAATATCCAATCTTCCTTTCATATAGATTAGCATTTCTTAACCTTGATGCTATTGTCAGTCTGGGTTGGGGGGGAGGAGGCAAAGGAGTGGAAGAAATCATTTTATTTCTAGAAGCTTGGGACTTTCATTTTTGACATGTTATAATTTCATGACCTGAGTTCCCAATATTGTTTCATTTTTCATCAAGGCTGATCTTTTTGGCAAGTTATCGTTTTGTTGTTGTTCCTTTTCCTCTAATGTCTTGGTATTCTTGGTTCTTTCTGGGTCTGGAGTCTTGCAAGCAAACCTTTTCATTGTAATGAACAGTAGCCTAGTTTAACTTCAGTTACCCAGACTCCTCTGTTGCATTATGTGCTGTGAAGTGGTTCACAAGCATTTCAAATGCAACAAGAGTCACATATCAGTAGGATACATGCAGCTACTCCTTGCAGTAGTATTTCAAATACTCCTTTGCAAAGTGAAATAATAGGACATTCTTCTGCTGTGCTTGTATTTTAATGTAAAATATTGAGTTTTGTTTTACTTTGTAATATTCCTGAATTAAACATTGCCCTGGGAACAAAGAACACTTAAGCTTTGTGTGTGGTAATAACACACACAAAGAAAAAGTTTTCAAAGTTATCTGGAAAGAAAGTATGGTCTATTTAAGTAGGTATATATTTCCTTGTAATCAATGGTATATAATAGATATAAAATATATTTTCTTATCTGTCAGTCCTCTTTAGCTGTTACTTTCGGTAAATAGAAATTAAATCTAAAGCAGATTTTAGCCAAAGTATGTAAAATTTGCTAAACATATATTAAATTCTCTCTGTGAGTGTAAATAAAAAAAATTGTGATTAAACATCTAATGCAGTAATATGATATAAATTTGTGTCAAATATTAGTGTGGAAAAGAAATAGGTTTTGATGAATATTTTCAAAAACTTCCTTCCAGCAAAAAACCAAAAATACAAAAAAACCCACACCAAATCTAACCCAAAATATACCCAACAAGGTTCAGTCCAGGAATAAGCCAGTGACAGAAAGGACATATTTCCGATATAACAGTCTTGGAAGAATTGGCCTATCAATAAGTCATTTGCTTTTCCAAAGGACAGGATAATGTGCTGGTACTTTATGAGAAAGATTGTGGATTGTATTGGAAAAGTAGGTGTTTCCCAAATTTGATCTTCTATTCTTTAGATTTTACTATTTTACGGTTCAGAGTAAAGTTACTAGAATCAGCTATGTCACTTTTATTTTTTTTTTTTTACCATTTTTGAAAACATGTGCCAGTAGATAAAGGTATTCAGAAGATGGGTTTTTAACACCATGATTTATCACTTTTATATCCCATCAAGAAAAAAGCATCAGAATCATGTGAGTACCCTATTTTGTGACAGAAATAGAAATACATGATATTGCCACATGCATATACCCAAAGTTAAAAAAACGCATATTTTCCATTTTTGTTTACTATATAGTATAAGATATGTAATATGTGTGTAGATATATTATTATATATACATATATACATTAGAGAGAGAAAGAGGAGCATTTACATAAATTAATCCTAGGTGTTTCAAGTTAATTTAGAAACCATCATATTATAACATGAATATATTTATACATATATTTTTATCAATTATTTAAAATAGTTGTAATAGACTTCAGGTTGATAAGATAGCAATAGACCATCTACAATGGATAATCTGAGATTTGAATTATTCTGTATAGAACATTATTACTAATATCTGGCTCATATTCCAACTAAGATTCAGGAATCAGCTACTGAAAGAAAACAGTTGTCTGTGGATTGATAGCTTGACGATGGAAATGATGTTCCAGAGACTCAGAGACTATCAGAACATAAAAAAAATATTGGTGTGACAAAACCCTTATTTTGAAATACAAGGCTACTAAAGTAATATGATTATTTTGCAATTTCTAACAAAGGCCTTTTTAGGAATATAGTTGTTGGCAGTACCCACCCTTTCCTTTTTTACACTCAATTATTTTGTTCTCAGGTTTGCGCGCCATGAGTATATAGCTAGCATCTTTTGTTGCCTGTGATGCTTCCCATTTATTTATGATTTCCATATTCCCATGTTAATTAAAATATTTAATCTTTGACATCATTATTAATGTAGCATCAAGTCCTTTCGAATTTGTAAATATTTTTACATCTATCTGGCATTGATGGGGACAGACAAGGAATACAAGGGGAAACCTTCAAACTGTGAAATATCAGCAATATTTGAGAAGAACTTCTAAGAATAAGTATCAATATCTCATTTTACAGTTGCTCATGTAAATAGAAGAGTCAGTGAAGTGTTTATTTTTCCCTTTAGAAGCAGGTGCCTGTCTTTTTCTTTCTCTTTTTCCCAATAAACCTGTCCTTTAAAATGTAATAATAATAATAATTTCAAAGTATCATCAAGATTCCTCAATGATTATATTCAAAAGGCTTACATTCTTCCATAGGCTTTTGCCAATCACTAGCTATTGGCTAAGTCCATTATCCAAATTGTCTACTACAGATGATAAATTCTTTGATTAATAATAGGAAATGTTAGAAAGAGTAGATACAGATTTTAGAAGAGTAGATGCAAAGAATGGAAGCGGCCATACTATGAGCTCCATGTGAATATCACCCATTCTAAGCACAGTTGCACAGAGTTTAGGATGTTTTACTTCTCAGCTCTAATTGATAAAGCTTAGCATCACGACAGCCAGTGCACTGAGTCATTCTGTCAGCTAAATAGCACTCAGAAAGCCCATGCCATCAGAGGCTGTCTCTCTCTCGAGTCCCATGTCTTCATGACCATCCCATGTTTTATGTACTTGCTGGAGAAGAAGTGGTCATTCTGGGAAGCAGAATACAGAAACTCATGCACACATACACACTCACTAATGGACACATGTGTATGCATAGACATGTACATACCTGCACACATACATGTGTGCATACATAAATACAAACATGCACCAATTTCCTTCTCGGGCTTTTAAAGTCTATTTTCACACACCTATAATTTTGACTTAGAAATTGTATCTTTTATTTTCATTTGCTAATCAACCCAGGGCAGAAAGGATGACTTTGAACTTTCAAAAAAATTACAAGGTATTTTGGAACTGGAGATTAGACCTGATAAAAGCAGAATGTTTTATCTTGGCTACTATCTCTCTTCCTTCTTATTTGGATTTTAATTTGCAGAGCTGTGAGCCTTCGGCTTTCCTCTCCCCTTCTGTTCTTTAATCCCCAAGTCTCCTGGTGGTGCTGAGCTGCATAGCAGGTGGCTTATGTCGGCTTTATTCTTTCAAAAGAGCAGTTATCACATTTTTCAACAGCTCAGGTAGTACGAATTTGCTTTCCTCCTAGTGGGTTTTTTGGTTTTTTTTGAAAGGTACATTTTTGCCAACTGTAAATGGAACTCAAACCCCTGGGAGCTTAAACTCATTTCTAGGTTTGGAATCTACATTACTCAAGCGTGTTTGAAACATGCAAAAATCATTTCCTGCGCAGCTCAGGGATGTCTAAGAGGTTTCAAACCAGAGCCAAAAACAAGATGATTGCCAGGGTTGGAGAAATATCTTAATATTTTATTCCTGTTTCTCTTTCTGTTGTATTAGTCAGAGGTGGTCCAACAGCCTTAGATAATTTTCAATACCTCAGAGTAGATGGCATGTTTTTTAATGATTTTCTTTGTAAAATCCATTTCAAAATCCCACTAAAAGAACACCTGACATTTTTATCTCAATTTTACACATAAAACCTTCAGAATGTGTTGACAATGGCATTTTCTACTTCATCCAGCATTGTCTGAAAATACTTTAAATTAATATTTTTAAATCTTCACAACAAGTATTGTTCCAGGGCAATCCCAATGTGAAATGGATGGTCTGAATGTGAGTCCTCAGCCATGTGCTTAAAAGGGACTTATAATAAGACTCAACCATGGGCATACACAAAAAAGGTAATAAAGGGTTCATTTACAAAAACAGGTAATGAAGAAATGAATAACTCAGGGAGAAAGAGAGCGAGATAAATTGGTGAATGTGTCCTATTAGTTCCACTAAACTAGTTCCCAATAGCACGCTGAGAACTGGCCAAAAACCAAGGACCCTCAAGACCCACATATCTGCTTATACACCAACCCTGGCTGCTTAACCCCACCCTCAATTCCCAGCATCCTCTCTTCAGCCATGATGCATTATGGGATTTGTAATCCTTGGTGTCTTGGATCATTTTGGTCTGGGGTGGTGGTGGAGCCCATAAAATCTATTTGTGGAGTTCGTTCAGGTTGTCCTTTCTCCTAACAGTATCTTTAAATCATCATAAACAAGCAGACCTCCAGACTAGTAGTAGTAGTGGTATCAGAAAAATAAGAGTGGTATCTTAAAAAAAAATATTCCCCTCCATAAAAACAACAAACACTAGCAAAGATTGTCAAAATCAATACTTTCAAATTAACAAAGCACTTGGAAAGGTCTGGAGTTCATTTGTTTCCTTCAGTATTGCAAAATTCATCCACATGTGGTTTTAGGTTGCGTTTCATTTCTCCATTTTCATTGAGATGTCTAAACGGGATGGTTTCAAATCTATTTTGTAGAGGTGATTGAGTTCCAATGAAAATCTCAAGAGGCATTTTGGGAATTAACCGCCTCATTTTAAAAGTGACAGGGTAGGGCCTCCCTGGTGGTGCAGCGGGTTGAGTGCCGCACTGGGAAGCATCCGCAGCCACTGCAGCACAAGTTCGATCCCCTGCCAGGGAGCTGACCCACATGGCGCAGCAGACCTCTCCTGTCTCTCCCTCTGCTCCCCTCAGCAGTGTATTTCAGTCCATCTGCCTGTTCTGCTCCCCACTCTATCTCTGATGAATCATCTGGCCTCCTGTGACTTTGGCCTGTTCCCAGCTTTTATATGCATAAATAAATCTTTAAAAAATAAGTGACGGGACAGGAAATGATCAATCTTGAGAAAGAAGAACAAGTCTGGAAAACGCACAGTACTTCTACACTTACCATAAAACTATGGTATTTGTGCAAATATCATCACAGCACTAAGGTAGCCAAGAGGAGCAAAAGGAACAGAATAAAGAGATGGGAATTAGTCATCTGATTTTTTCCAAAGAGACATGATAGTCCAGTGGGAAGAAGATGGTGAGGAGTGAAGGCTACTGTTACTCTCCAGCTCATCTTACAGCAAGGGGTACCGTCAGTTTGGGGGCTGGGCATTCTAATAGCTTCGCGCTGACCTTCACCTGCTATCATGAGCATTACCATTGTGGAAATGGGGTCCTGTGCTTATCTGTATTCTCAGTATCCCGTGCTTAGCTGTAATCTCCATATCGTTTTTAGTGAAGTGTTTGGGTCTTTGGCCTATTTTTTATATTGGGTTGCTTGCCTTTTATTGTGGAATTTTAAGTAGTTTTTGTATATTTCTGGCACAAGTACATTTTCAGATGTTCATTTTGACAGTATAAGTTCATTGTGCCTTTTTCATTCTTTTGACAGTGTCTTTCTGAAACAGGTTCTAACTCCCTTATCTTCCAAATGATGCCTTTTCCTTTCCTGTTTCATGTTTTTTGTGTTGTATCGAAAGCTCACCTGTCCCAAGATCTCATAGATTTTGTCCGTGAAGTTTCATCATTTAAATATAGATCCATTTTGAGTTACATTTTGTGGAAGGGGTAAGGGTCTGTTTTTAGGCTCATGAATGTGTGTATGTATGGACAGATGGATATATTCATTTATTTTTGTAATAAACACCCAGTTGTCACAGCACCATTTCTAAAAGGACTCTCCATTCTCCATTGAATTCCTGTTGCAAAGCTCAGTTGATTATATTTGTGTGGGTGTATTTCTGGGCTCGCTGTTATGTCTCATTGTTCTATGTGCTATTCTTCTGCCAGTTCCATGCTGTGTGATTACTGTCACTTTATAGTAAGTCTTGATATCAGGTAGCCTGAGTTCTCCAACTACATTCACCTTTAGTATTGCATTGGCTACTCTAGGGTTTTGCTGTTTCATATCCTTGCTAGAATCAGGGTGCCAGTAGCTACAAACGAGTTTACTTGGATTTTATTTTATTTTTTTAAAGATTTATTTATTTATGCACACAAGAGCTGAGGTACAGGCCAGAGACCAGGGAGGTGAGAGGGTTCACCAGAGACAGAGTGGGGAGCAGAACAGGCAGACTGACTGAAACACATTGTTGAGGGGTGCAGCGGGCAGGGCAGGAGAGGTCTGCCATGTGGGTTCCCTCCCCGGCCAGTAGCAGGGATCGAACTCGTGCTGCAGTGGCTGCAGTTTGCTTTGTAGTGCATTGATTAACCCACTGCACCACCAAGGAGGCCCTACTTGGATTTTAATATGATTGTGCTATCGTGTCCTTTTTATAAGGATGTGCATAATAAATCATTTCAGAATTTATCACCAAGAGTAAAATTTGCTTCTTGTTAGGTCATTAAGTGTCTTTCAATGAAACCTATCTAAGCAGGTGTCATTCTTTTGAAATATGGGGATCAAGGAAGCATATAAAGAAATTGTATTTAAAGATAACTCCATAATTTTATTTTTCTATTAGTCAATATGTTATCTTAACTCTCAAACCTGCAAGAGACATACGCATGCACAAACTGGTATATATCACTGCCTTATTAGTGTTAGGTATGATATAAACTATAAAAAAAATCATACCTAGAAAAAAGTATGTGTACACAAAAATAGACACTTCAATGAAAATGTAAATAAAAATGTTACTGTATTTTGGTTCAATTGAATACTTGCAGTTAATTTACATCAATTTGTTCTTTAAGTTAAACACCTTTTTTCACATGTTTTTCTTTTGTTTCAAGCAATTCTTTAAATTCTGAATCCCTATGACTCACCAAAGAATTTGTAGCGGTGTGGTGGAATTGGGAAATGTTATCAGAATTAGAATTCAGTTTCATGACATTAGAAAAAATATATTTGGAAAAGCATTGACCAGTGATTGGAGAAAAATGGAATGGGGCATAGATTTACCTGGATGGCATTACTAGATGAACATTTGCAGAACAGAGACTGAAGATGTTTTAAAACAACACTGTTCAGTAATGTTATTTCTTCCTGTTCTACATAGAACCCACCCCTAGTTTTTCCTGTAATTTAGTGACAGAAAGAAGAAACACTCTAACTTTAAATGATTAAACTATTTACACTTTTTTGTAGTTCATAAAACTTATATTTACCGGATGGTTTCACTCCTGGGATGAATATAAGGGAACCAAATAAGAGACCAAGGAAAAGAATAATAACAATGAAAAAAAAAAAAAAAACCCACAACACAACAAAAACAAAAAGACAAGGACAAATCAGAAACACTGTGTGGGTGGGGAGGGAATGGGGTGAAGGCAGAATGAGCACAAGGGACTGAGGTGATGGTGCACTGGTGAAATGGTGGTGGGAAATGGGGACCACAATTGATGTCAAATATATAAATAAAGAAAAAATAAAAATTCCTTGAGCAAGCACAAATCAAGACTTGTAAAGTAGCATGCTGAAGGGCTACCATGTGGATGAGAGTAGTCAAACTGAGGATTTACGCTACATTTTTTTTCTCATTCAAAATGTATTTTGGGCTCTGTTGCAAGACTAAAATAATATACCCAAATATGGATGATCTCCAGAAACTATTTGCAAATTCAAAATGTCATCCACACACTATCTCTAGAGATCTCACTTCACTTCAGACTTAGTGAAAAATTATTCCTTAAAGCTCACACCAATTGCAACCCACTAGCGCAAGGTTCCTTGCTAATTCAAGGCAGTATATTTGGGATTTAGTATATCCCACGTTTAGCTTACACACGTACACTTTGGTGTCTACTGCTAGACCCTAAACGATCTGATAAAGTAAGCATATGGCCAGTATCTCTTTCCTATGAGAAAGAAGCACATTACTTGCCAACTCGGCAGGGAATCTTCAGTAGCATATACTTACCATGAGTTTGCAAGGTTCTTTCTTTTGGGGACAGAGTCACATCTTCAGGGATGGGGGATTCTGCCTCTGAAAGCTGACCTGGATCCATGAACTGAACACCTATCCTGACGCTGTATGAGGGAGACCCCACCTAGTCACCTCCATTCTTGTTTGGTTTGAGTGTGGCTGTTCAGTGCCTCTGCCTATTTGGGTGCCATCATGTTCCCTCAGTCCCGTCAGGCGCTCTCTGAGCCTTGCCCTTGGGTGCTGGTCAGACCCTGCAAGGTGGTCGAGAGACAGAGCCTCTGCCTATATCTGGCACTATGGAGTGCCAGCTTTTTTTTTATATATACTCTTTTGATTTATTTATATATATTTGATATCAATTGTAGTCCCCATGGGATTTCCCACCATTTCCCCGGTGAACCGTCACCTCAGCCTCTTATGCTCTTTCTGCCCTCACCCTATTCGCTGCCCCCATCCCAAGAAGTTTTTCTGATTTGTCCTTTTTTTTTTTGTTGTGTTGTGATTTTTGTTGTTGTTGTTGTTATTCTTTTCCTTGGTCCCTTATTTGGTTCCCTCATAGTCCTTCTAGAAGTGAAACCATGCGATATTTTTCTCTTCCCTTCCGACTTCTTTCTCTGAGCATCATCCCTTCTAGCTCCATCCATGTTTCTACAAATGACTCTAGTTTATCATTTTTGATTGCTGAATAGTATTCCATTGTGTAGATGGACCACACCTTCTTGATCCAGTCATCTATTTTTGGACCTTTAGGTCGTTTCCAGGTATTACCTATTGTAAATAGTGCTGCAATAAACATCTGGGTGCAGGTATTCTTTTGCATCAGTGTTGTTGTCTTTTGGGTATATTCCTGGGAGTGCCATTGCTGGATCATATGGGTGTTCCACTTTTAGTAGTTTGAGGAACCCTGGGATCTGCACTTACCCTCAGCTCTGCTCTCCTGTTTCAGAAGAACATGTCTGTGTTCTGTGTACTTTCAAAGGGGCGCTCTGCCTCTCAGACTTCACTTTCAGCCATTATCCTGCTTGGTTCTCTGTTTCCTTTGCAGCTTGTCCATGCACCTTAGCAGTGACCTCCCAGGTCACTTTCATCCTTATCCATTCAAATGACTGACTCGAAACAAACAAACAAAGCCAAAACTGTTAGGACCTTCCTCTCCACCAAGTCAGTCCACAGTTTTCATCTTCATAACAGATTTATACTTCCAATGTTATCTGGAGTTGTTTTTTTTTTTAAAGATTTATTTATTTATGCACAGAAGAGCTGGGGTGCAGGCCAGAGTTGCAGGAGGAAGAGGATACACCAGAGACAGACACCAGAGTGGGGAGTAGAATAGGCAGAGTAACAGAAATGCACTGCTGAGGGGAGCAGCAGGGAGGCAGGAGAGGTCTGCTGCTCCATGTGGGTCCCCTCCCTGGCTGGGGATCAAACTCATGCTGCTGTGCCACAGATGCTTCACAGTGCAGCGCTCAACCCATTGTGCCACAAGAGAGGTTCTTATCTTGAGTTTTAACTTAGGTGTCTCACAGATAATCTGCACTCAGCTCGCCTAATAGTGAAGTGGTGACCAGTCTTACATGACAGCCCTCCCATCCCCATAGCCAGCCTCACAAGTAAGTAGAGTCCTCTTTATATGTTACTGTCTTTCTCTCTCATATGCAATTGTCATAGTCTCCTGCAGGGTTGACTTCCAAATGTTCTCCTAAGTATTTCATATGCTGACCTATTTTTAGTTCTTATGGTCATTACCATCTCAGTTATTGTGATAATTATCTTAGTCATAATGCAACTACGTCACTCCATTTCCAATTCTCCTTCCATTTTAAAGCAGAAATCTGACCATACTATTTGTTAGTTTGTGCTTTGCTGTATCTTCCCAAATAATTTAGAATGATATGAGATCTTTAATTTGTAGATCAGTCTTATATTTCTTGACTCTGGTTACTTCTCGAGCTTTATAGTATTCTGAAGGTATAGTCATGAAAGGAAAAAAAATGAGCAAATTAAATCAATCACTCATTGATTGCGACATTGAATAAACTTGTGAAATCAAAGTGCAATACCAAATAAACTAAGAATACAATGGTGAATCCTAATTGCTGACTTTCAGAATCCACAAAAATAGAGAATATTTCTTGAATTATTGCAACTTTTAATTGTATCATAGTGGCTAAGACTTATTAAAATAGTCTATACTTGGATTTATACACATGTAAAAGAATTAAAGGCAATGAGATAGTTTTTGTGCACTCTATATATAGTATATAGTATACATACTATATTCTATTTGTGTATCTGCTAAGTTAATATCCTAGATTAAGGATATGTTGAAACTTGTTCAAGAAAAAGATGATGAAACTAAAACAGAATCTGAATTTCCTAAATCTTTAAGTAACTTCTCAGGGGAGGATATGTTTTTGTAACTAGAAGATATATATCTTAACTGTCAGGTATTTTATAAAGTGTTTAGAAATTTGAGGGAGAAATCTTCATGTCTGTTTAAAAACATATAAGTATTCTTTTCTAGAAACATCAATAACAAAAAGAGGACTTTTAACATCTTCACACTGAAAATTTACATTTCACACTGTGAATCAATCAATACATTGGTAGATTTATACTTAAAAACCAAATGAAGCAGTTATTACTCTGTCTGAACTGAACACATAATTTGAGGTTTCAATGATGAATTTGAATTCATAAAAGGCATGCACGAAACCTCTGTCAATATCACAAAGATGGAACCACTGTATAAACAGCAGAGAGAGGCATTCAGGTCAGGCTGGGTTGTGAATGCTCAGACTCGTGGGTCTTCCCTTATTCCCACACTCTATGCTGGGAGAAATAGGAAGTCATGGGCAGGTAGCTTGTCTTAAAAAGATGGTGCATCCCTTGAGTTTGTACATCATTGTTTTGCAGTTATTTACATGGTCTCCCCTGGGTGTGGTGGAGATTAAGAAACACAAAATACAATGAGTAATAAGCAAAGTAAAAAGCGTGTCAACTGCACAAGACTTACGAAGGGGAGCAGAACGTGTAACAATGGAAAGAAGACAGCATGACCTTGAGAAGATATACCGTTGAGCCACATTTTCTGTTTCCTGTTCTTTTATGTGGGTGAGACTAGAGGAAGGTTATGGCTTGATAGTTGTTGGTAGAGATGACCCGAGAGAGAGAGAACGATGTGTGTTACAGGACCTATTTAGAGTGACATTGTGCAAACATTCAGCACTATGAAGGGTTCCTCGTGAGACTCATGTGACTGGAAGGACACAGACTTCTTCAGTTACCATGGTAATTGAAGGACAAAGGCTGTTTGGTGCTGAAAGCAGGTTTATAAGCAGCGTCTACTCATCAAGGAGCGTGAGAATATGCCCTGTTGAGACAACCTCTGTGGTCTTTGGGCAATTGCAATTCTGGCATGTGGACATATCCTCAATTTATTCCTCCAGCATTTCCATAAGCGAAGAGAACATCAATAAGAATCTCTAACTTGTCACTGAGAAACATGTAATAAATAGGTCTACCATGTGTGACATTCAACAGAAAGAACAAGCAATATACTTTCACTACAGAGGGTGCCAGGACTATTAATAGAGTGTATAAAATATCAGCTATGAAATAACTATATATGTGATATTTTGAAGTACCAAACTTATTTTTCAAAAGATTTGAAATATTAAAAAGTATTGAAAGTAAGCAAAAAAGAAAACGTTAAAAAATGGTCATGTATCGCTAGCCTATACTAATTTTTCTCATACCATTGTAACTTCATTCTCGCTAGTTTTCTTTCTGGAAAGCTTACTTATAATTTAGCTTGATATTGAGGCTCCACTAAATCCCCAGTAATGAAAATGCAGGTGTTTGTGGTTTTTTTTCCTGTAATATGAATGAGTCTGTTGCATTTCTTTATATTCTTAAATCAACATTTAATGAACTTGTGTGACTTCCTCTTTGTCAGCAGCACTTTGATACCTAATGACATATGACATAATTGATAAAGGTATGAAATTGTTTCATTTCAGTGGCCTTATATTTCAAAACAAGTCTTTGTCAAATTAGTATTTCTTCAATTGAATGTGTAGTTTGTTCTTTCTAGTGGGAAAAAAAAAAAGAAAAGAAAGAAAAAGAGAGGCACTTGCTTCTAAAGGGAAGAAAACCTTCACTAACTCCTCTTTTTATATGTGAAGTAAACTAGGTATAATACATATTATTAGACCTTCTACTCAGATACTGTTGCTACATTACAGTTTGGGGATTTTCCCTCATACTATTATTCTGTCCCTTTATTTTTTTTAAGAATTATTTTTATTATTTATGCACACAAGAACTGTGGTCCAGGCCAGAACTGCAGGGGGTGAGAGGAGTCACCAGAGACAGAGTGGGGAACAGAACAGATGGATCTACTGAAATCCACTGCTGAGGGGAGCAGCGGGTAAGGCAGGGGAGGTCTGCTGCGCCATGTGGGTCTGCTCCCTGGCTGGGGATCGAACTCAGGCTACAGTGGCTGGGGATTGCTTGATGGTACTGAGACTTTAACCCCATGCCACCAGGGGGCCCATGCTATTCTGTCCTTTCACAGCCTGCCTTGTAGTCTTGATGGCAAGAAAAAAGACTTTTTTTTTTTTTTTTTTTAATAGTACCATAGAAGAGGTGGGTTTTGTTTGTTTGCTTTCAATCCTTCAGAGCAGAGTGTCCATCATATGAGGTGTGGGTAATTAAATAGGCAATAGGCATTTCTCTACACCTTTGGAGACTCCTGTTGGAAATACATTCAGGAGAATGACAATAAGATCGAAGGCAAAAAAGATCCCATTCTTGGAAAAGCAGTGGCATTTTCCCAAACCCACTGCAGAAGCCACAGGGCTTTTAGATTGGACAAAACATCACTTCCATAGCAAGACTTCTAGGTCTGTATTCACAGGCCCTTTATTTGAAATAATCCCAAATAGAAAGAGTCCAAAGGCCCATCTTTCAGTGAATGGATGAACAGAAAGTGGCAAATCCTCCATGAAATACTACTCAACAGTAAGAGAGGAATTAAGTGCCTACTACAATCCATGCACACATCTCAAATAACCATTCTCTCTGTCAACCATGAGACGTTACTGCCATAGCTCTTCAAGTACCGTGTCACATGATGAATAGCTCCTCTTTCTGCCTTCTGCCAACTCCATGGCGTAAGTTGCTTGGACTTTGCCTGTTATGAAGTTAGTAATTACAGACCTGTGTGTCATTTAGCTGAGATCTAAGTGGTCATCCACTCAGATGTGAAGGCAGGATGTAGATTCAGGTGTGTGGTTTTTCTATGGGTCCAGAACATAATTAATTATTATTTTAATTAATCAATTAATTATTTTAATTAATTAATCGATTAATTGTTTTCTATTAGAATCAAAATGAAAGCAAAACAGTAAGAACACACACAGAGCCAGAAAGAGAGGGGTTTAGATGCCACTGCCAAGTAGCTGCGAACTGCACAACTTATTCAAATTCTCTAAGAATTGTTGTCTGTAAATGGATACAGGACCATCAGCCTCATAGGAATTTTGTTTGATTTCTGCCAATTCTAGTTTCAGATGATAAGATGTGAATGGATAATGAACCAGCATTTTCTTTGTAATGTTTATATTCATTTAAATTAAAAATTACAGTTTGAGAGAATTTATAATGTGACACTGTGTTTCATTCAGTGCTAGGACTTTTTTGAGTAAATTCTTTTTCTTCTGTTTTACATGAGAGAAATAAGAATCAGCAGAAATTAGAATTTATGAAATGAATTTGTTCTTCAAATTGCAAGCAAGCGTACCTCTTCTTATTTGGAGACCTTATTCTTAGTTGTCAAATGTTTTCCAATTTTTAAGCAATGTTTTTAATGTAGAGTATGTATATTTTTAGTAGATAGATTTTTTTTTTTTTTGAAATTCACATGAATAGCACAGGTGAAGTGCTTTATAAAATACAAAGTATTTCCTCTTTTTGTGTGAGTGGAAAATTATTGGGGGAAAAAAAAAGCAAGGTAGATTTCTTTATAGAACTAAAGAGCTGTTTTCCAGAAAACTGACTTCTTTCTGAAATTTGTTCTGTGGAATTTTGTCTTTGAATGGAGGATTAGATTTTGAAATGGATTTTGCACACCAGTGGGAAAAAGAGTTAAGGTGGAGTTATCTTTTCATTTGTTGGTTAAGCAGGAGGAGGTGGTATAGAATGAATTAGTATTTCAGTTTTCTTGTAGTTGGTGAAAGTTGTCCTTGGAAGTCTGATGCTTGTTTGCTAACTGGTACAAGGAGTTATAAAAATGCTGATCTGATCTGATAGGAAAACACCACATATAACAAGTGGGCATGGAAATAAACAGAATCCCTGTGCTAATAAGCATATTCAAAGTTTAAAGATATCATTCAGGGTCTGTGTGAGAACCGGAGCATCCCTAAGCCGCCCTCATACATTCTCTCCATTACGTTCCTTGGGTTGACGACGCTGCGTTACCCGGATGATCTAGAAGCTCTAGAAGTTCTACAACAGCAGTTAACGCTGCAACAGTGGCCAAGGGTTTCTTTTTCCTGGGGTGGCACACCAACCCGAGCACAATCTGTTGCTTCCCTGCCGCTGTTGTAGTTCATAAGCACCACAGCTGAAATCCAACGATGGTTCAGTGAAATAGTTAGTCCTCAATTTTCACCATAATTGTGTATTCCTAGAAAAATTCACTCGTGCTCTCCACCTGCACCATTTGGGAGCATGTTCCCTGTGGTGAATGGAGAAGCTGGAAGGGTTGGGCGAGTTAATCCCTGGCGCTGACCTGTGCAGGAGAGGGCAGGTTTAGGGGTGCCTCGGCAGGGCCAAAGGGGAACCCCTGAGTCAACACTTTCTGTGGAGAGCTCTCCCGTCTCCTGGGGACAGCCTGCCTCAGTATCCCCCAGATGACGTGCTGGGGGATAAAACAATGACCATTCATCACACTCCTCATGGCAGAATATATCAGAAATACTTTCTCAGTGTCACCACAATTGCTTTGCACATTTTGTGTAGTTTTATTTTTTAACAAAAGGACAAATGGAATGTATCACTAATGTAAAAAGAAACTGAATACATGAAACGTGGCTATTACTTGTTACTCATTGTCGGTTGGAGCCTTTAATCACTTAGTGAAAGGAGTTAGTTTAGACACTAGACACTGCCTCCGGGCCTTGGTGATCCTGCTCAATTTGGTGGCATGGGTAAGATGGTGTGATAATCGCTAATCACTGAATGAGACGCCAAGGAAATTGTATGATGTGTGTTCTATGGTCATGAAATGTTGTTGGGCTGCTTATATATTTTAAAAATATGGCGTCCATGACACAGAAAGATTTCACCTTTCTAGTGTTAGGTGTTTTCTTCGGACAACTGTTAGAAAACACCAGGGACTGATCAAAGTGTTGTCAGAGTTTACTTTAGGAAACGTGTGGTGTTGCATCACCCAAAACTATTTCTTCATTGACTTGGATAAAAATGAGTTTAATGATAAAAAGGAGATTATCTTACAAAACCAAGTGGTAACTAAAATTTAATGCATCACCTTTTATATTAATGCTGCAATGTTTGCAATGCCATTTGCCCAGTTTGCAGCCGCTGCTCCAAAATCTTTTAAGGGATTTTGTGCTACTTCCCTCATTAAACAGCTCCTCAGAAATGACTTTGACAGAGGTCAGGTCAGAGCAGGTTGGAGCTGGAATCTATTTGGATAGATGTGCTTTTGGAAAAGCTTCGGCCTTCTTACAAGGCATGGATTCTGCTTCTGTTTTTACCATGTTATTCCAGGGAAACGACTGTTCTTAGGATACGCTAACAATTATATGTACTTCTCAAATAAGTCTTACAAGATCTAATTAATTTTGATTTTGACTGCGATGGCTATTTCAGGTAACTGTAATACTGCTGTGTGTCTTGTCTTCTGTGTAGGGAGTTTATATAATAAGAATGATGTAGATTCTCCTCCCCTCCTCCTCCTCCTTCCCTGCCCTCTCCTTCTCTGCCCCCTCCCCCAATTTAGGATAGCTTCCATCAATTTTCGACCACCCAGAAGAATATTTTACAGACTTACAGAAAAAAAATTGTATGAGACTACAATCTCAATTTTTTTTTTTTACTGAGCTATCTAATGACATTTTTGTCATCATTGAATATTTGTGTTCCTTAGTTTTTTCAAGGCATTTTTATGAGCCCAGTGAGCAAATTTCTCTGAAGAGTTTCATCAGTCTGTTTTGCCCTATTTTTCATATATTCTGCCCACTTGTGCTGGCCAACATTTCTCTAACAAAACTTCCACTAAGCTGCTCATTTGCATAAGTGAATGTAAAGGCACCATCATTATATCAGTCAGGGATCTCCAGGGAAATATTATCCATATTCTCTTTACAGTGAGAGTTATAGGAGGTTTATACTTTATAATATATAAATATAAATTTATATTTACATGAGATTTATACATATAGATCTATGCGGAGGAGGCTTCTGTAGTTATGGAGGGGGAGAAGCCCCCCACTAGGTGGTCTTCAAGGAGACACAGGGAAGCTGGCAGTGGGTCTGGTCTCAGTCTGGAGGCCAGAGAACCAGGGCCTCTGAGGGTGTGAGCCCCAGAAGTAGGGACAGGAGTACCCTGGGGCCCCTCTAATCCAAGCAAGCAGGAGCTTCTGGGGTAGATGCTGCCTTCCTTTACATCTGGTTCTCTTTGGACCCAGGTGGCTAAGATGGTGCCCACCTGATTGGAGGAGCTACCTCTGTGAGCTACTTTACAGAGTTGATTGAAATGCTAATTAATCTCCTCTGAAAACCCCCTCTCAGACAGCCCAGGAAATCATGTTTTACCAGCTTCTGGGCTTTCCTTGATCCCTGATCCAAGGATCCCTCGATCCTCGATCCTCGATCCTCGATTGTCTGCTTGACACACAAAATGAACCATCCATCAGTCACTGTTTAGTCTTCTTCTAAATGAGCAGTAGGACATCATGGTCTAATAATGCTCATTATGTTTTCTCTGTTTGTATTTAAAAAGTGAAATCTACAGAGATGTCGACAGAATGAAACCATGACATGTATTATACCTCTCACCTAGGTTTAGCAATCATTAATTTTTTATGCCTTTTCTTGACTTTTATGTAATTCATTTAAATAAGTTGATGGCTTCATGCAGCTTTCTCTTTGCCACTGAATGAGATGAAACATTCTCAGGCTTTACTGAATGGGTCCACCCTGGATCTCCTGGGGTCATTTTCTTGTGTGGCTCTAGCCAATTGCACCCACACCCCAAGGCCGCAGGCAGGTGCCTGTCTTTCTGTCTCCAGCCAAAACGAGTCACCGCTTCAGAGTCCATGTGTTTACCGCACTCCAGCTCAATAGACCCAAGTAATAAGGGTGCTTTGCCCACCCTGGGGCTTCTCTCCCACTATGCCCCAGTGCCTGTCCTCTCTTTTCCTGTATCCCATCCGAGTCCTGTTGATTTTCATTCATTATTATTAATTTCTCTTTTACTCTCTTTCAAGCTTCCTGGAAAGCAAGATGAGCAATGCCAAATAATGCAGAGATGCAAGTTAGGGAGGCCTGGGGAGTGAATGCATTTACTTTTCCCCTCTGACCACTGCCTTGGCACAACCCACAGAGAGATAGAGGCAGCCAACGGTATCGGCTTTCTGGGGCTTTCTGGGCTGCAGGGGAGATGTGCCTGAGGATCCCGAGGAACAAGTGGACACAGGAAGGTGGTAAATTCAGCTGTTTCTGCTCCTGATTGTTCCTTGGTTGACTCTTCCTCCCTGTGAATTTAACACTCCTGGAACTTCAAAATACAAACGGGTTGCCTGTACAAGCTTGTGGAGAGCCATGTTCCCGGTGGGGGTGGCGGGACACAGGTGTGTCAGCAGGGGCAGGTGAAGCTGTGGGGACAAGGCACCTGATGCCTTGGCCACAGCAGTGTCTGGCTGTGACAAACGTGCCGCCGCTGTAGTTCCCTGGGCTCCAAGACTGATGCTCAGCACGGCTTCCAGTCCTCACTGATTTCCGATCTCACTGACTTCCGGACGCCTCATGCCTGCCCTCCCTGAGCCCCCTGACTTTTCTCTGTTGCCGTCTTCCTGACCCTCTCTCCCCTTCAGTACCCACCTACTTCTATCTACTCATCATCCTTTTTCAGAGAAACTGCCCCTTCTCTCCCCAGGCTTCTCACATTTCAGTGTGTTGTTTCCAGCCCCTCTCTCCTCTTCCTCCTCTTCTTTTTATTTATTTATATATATTTTACATCAAGTAGTCCCCATGGATTTCCCACCACCATTTCACCAGTGCTCTGTCACCTTGGTCCCTTTTGCTCCCACTGTTCTCATCTCAGTCCCTCTCCCTCTTCCTCTCCCCGCAAATTGTCTCTGATTTGTCATTGTCTGTTTGTTTTTGTTGTGTTGTGGGTTGTTTTATTATTATTATTGTTATTATTCTTTTCCCTGATCCCTTATTTGGTTCCCTTATGTTCCTCCTAAAAGTGAAACTAGCCATCCAATATTTTTCTTATTCCTTTTGACTTATTTCACTGATCATAATCCCTTCAAGCTCCATCAATGTTGCTGCAAATGTCATGAGTTTATATTTTTGATTGCTGAATAGTATTCCATTGTGTACATGTACCACATCTTCTTAATCCAGTCATCTACTTTGGGGCATTTAGATGAATTTCCAGGTCTTACCTATTGTAAATAGTGCTGCAATATAGAGGTTCAGGTATTCTTTTGAATCTGTGTTTTTGTGTCCTTTGGATAGATCCCTAGGACTGGGATTGCTGGGTCATATGGTAGCTCCATTTTCAGTAGACTGAGGAACTTCCACACAGCTTTCCATAGAGGTTGGGCAAGTTTGCATTCCCACCAGCAGTGTAGGAGAGTTCATTTTTTATCACATCCTTGTCAACATTTGTAGTTGCTAGTTTGTTCAGTATGTGCCATTCTCACTTGTGTAAGGTGGTATCTCATTGTGATGTTAATTTGCATTTCCCTAATTATGAGGGATGTTGAACATTCAATTAGTTCTTGGTTTCAGTTGTCAGTATCCCTTCTCCTCAAGGGAGCACAGCTGTCTACAGATGGAGCTTTTTCTAAAAATTCTTTCCTTCTTCCAGGTGACTACAATCTGGTCTTTGGATATGTCATAACTCTCTGGGGTATAACTTTCAAAGTTTAAATTTTATATTTATTTCTAACATTCCCAGAAAACTTGCTTTGTCCACTTTCAGAGTGAAAGAGGTCAAATACATCTGTTTACCTCCTCTGTTTAATTCAACAGGGGGTCACCTCAACCCAGCTCTGTACTGGGATCCAATACATGTTTTTGAATAAACAAGTAAAATACAAATATCACTTTACAGATTAAACTCTGAGACAAGATATCTGACACTTCTTGAAAAAATTCTAAAAGCAACTATCTTCCCTACAACTATTTATTGCTACTCGTAAATAAAGGTGTTCTATGATTTTTCCCCAATTTTTCAAACAGCATGAAAGGTAAAAATATCAGGATATAAATATGCCAAGTATTTAGCCACTAAATAATTCTAGTAACCCCAGCTATTGATTTTGAGCTGAATAGGTAATATATTTGATTTCCTCTCTGTCAGAGTCGATATATCCTGCTAAGAATTTTAATTGAAGCTGGTAGTTGATCAAACAACATAATCAAAATAAAAGTATTCTTTTCCTTTGACTTCAGAAAGAAAATATCAGACCACAGAGGTGATTTTTAATGAAGCTGTTGTAAAGAATTCATTGCTGCCATTGATTTTTCCTTGCAAAACACCAATATATGAGCCAGGATAATTTGAAGCAATTGTGCTGTATTATATTCCCCCTAAGAGCTTTTTCTCTGTCTAAATAGAAATTGGGTTTCAACAAGAAAATAATCTTTGAACAAATCATATTTGGAAATATATTCAAAAGAATAAAATTGATAATATTTGCCCTTGATGTATTTCATCTTGCGTCTGAGTTCTATTTTATATGCCTTTCCATATTTATAGCTGTATTTTCTCCTCTCAAATTGGCATTTAACTCACTTGAAATAACAATAGCTTGAAAAATCAACCTCTTTTAAAAAGTATGTTTCCTTTAGACAACTCTAAACATTTGGAAAAATTCATGAGTACCCTCCGAAATAAATACAATAAAGAATAAATGCGTTAACTATATTTCATATGGCTTAAGTGTATGTGTTTGGAATTTATATAAAGCCTTAGCTAGATTCAGTATCAGAACTGACTAGTTAGGAGGCACGTTTCTTTTTCCCTTTTTTTATTTGATCGTAGAAGAACTGGGGTGTAGGCCAGAGGTGCAGGGGGTGAGAGGAGTCACCAGAAATAAAGTGGGGAGCAGAACAGGCAGATGGACTGAAACACACTGCTGAGGGGAGCAGCGGGTGAGGCAGGAGAGGTCTGCTGCACCATGTGGGTCCCCTCCCTGGCCAGGGATCAAACTCGGGCTGCAGCAGTGACAGCACTGAGACTTAACCCTTAGGCCACCATGGAGGTCCCAGGAAAAGCATTTCTTGATGTTTCTATTTACTTTATTACAAAGTGAAATTTTGACCACAGATATATGAATATTTAAAAAAATATTGACTCCCATGGGCAATATTTTGGTATGATCCAATTACATAAGATCCAATTACCCATTCATAGGACCAAATGGCTAAAATTGACGATCAATAAAGTTATGAAACTGGAACATGCTTTTAATTTCAAAAATGTCAGCTTATTTTTCAGAACGTATTCTTTTGTGGAGTAGCTTGAGAGACATGCCATCAGAGTAATTCCCGAGACACAGGCTAGTTTTACTGCTTGAGTCACAGAAGAAAATGATGGGAGAGGTGGAGAAGCGGGGTGACCCAGGGAAGAGCCTCTACCAGCTAAGCAATGGCTCTGTGGAGCTGTGCTCTCTTACAGAAGAACAACGATCCCTGAGGCCTAAGGACCACATGACACATTAGCTTTGCCCAGACTCCAGCTGGGGAGTCCTCACACTTGGTCCCCATGGCTGGCCACACAAGGAGGTTCTTGCTGTGCTTTACCATCCTGCTGGTGGCATTAGTGGCTGAGAGACACTGGCATGGCCTGCACAGATTCAGCAAGGCCGAAGGAGGAAACAGACTTCAGATCTTCAGATTCAAGCACAAGGGGTGGGGCACAAAACTCATGAAGTGTGTACATGTGTGAATATGCATATGCATGCATAAATGCACACACCATGTGTTGCACACATGTATGTATGTGTACTTATGATTCTGTATGTCTAAATGCATGCATCGTGTGGGCCTTTCATATATACATATTTAAGTATTTGGTTTGCATATAGGCGCATAATTATAAATTCAGTATATGGTTCCTGTATTCAAAGTGCTAATAAATTTAATAGAGGCAGATCTATATGGGGTGTATTTATACATTTATTTATTTCACTGGGCAGATGTGCCCTTGAAATACACAAATGAGGGAGACTTGACGATGAGTATTGTCCCTCCTTCAGACCTGCATGCAGATGGCAGGCACAGTTTAGGTCACACTTGACCTGTGGGTTGCAATGATATTTCTCCTATATTTGACTATGTCAATAAGAAGGTAGTTTTCCAAACACTCAATATATGAAGGATATGAAGGTGGATATTACTGGATAAGCACAGTTACAAACGTTTTGAAAAGAATCTGGTGGCAAGTAAAATAATTACTAGGGAAACAGTTTTCCATTTACCATGTAGAGAAAGGAAGCATTTATGTAGAGAAGCATTTAAACATAAAATTGGAAAGTTGTTTGATGTTATTTACAGAGCTTTGATTTAGACTGAATAATCTGATGCCCTTTACCTAGAGATGTATTATGACATGCAGATAAGTTTAAGTTTTATACTTTGTGAAACAACATGAGATCATGATGGAAATTTTGAATATTTGTGTGTTCAGATTAGACCAGGATGTTGGTAAGAATAGGGGAAGATGGACCCACTGGTCCATCAGCAAAATAAAACCACCTCCAGTTAAAAAGGTGACCTTAGATGTGAGGCCTCCAGGGGACGGGGAGGCAGAGGCATCCAAAGAGGGGAGGGAAGAGCAAGAGGGATTGTGGTGATGGGTCCTGGATGCTGTGGTAGGTATGGGGAAAAATCAAACACTGTACAGAAATGAACAATGATGTAAGAAAATAAATGCACTTAATAAAAAATAACATAAGGCAGTAAAAAAATTAAAAATAAAAACATTGCACAATTAAAAAAAAGCATGTGTGTTTTTTTTTTTAAAGATTTATTTATTTATACATACAAGATCTGGGGTACAGGCCAGAATCCAGGGTGGTGAGAGGATTCACCAGACAGATCGGGGAGCAGAACAGGCAGATTGACTTGAAACACACTGCTGAGGGGAGCAGCGGGCACAGCAGGAGAGGTCTGCTGCGCCATGTGGGTCCCCTCCCTGGCCGGCAGCAGGGATCGAACTCGTGCTGCAGTGGCCATGGTTTGCCTCACAGTGCGTTGCTTAACCCACTGCGCCACCAGGGAGGCCCCAGCATGTGTGTTTTTATCCTAGTAATCAATCCACAGAGGACACTGAAGACAGGCAGTTATTACCAGAGCTGGCAGGGTCACATCATGGGTGTATTCAGTATTAAGAATGCCATATTCGGGGCTCCCTGGTGGTGCAAGCGGTTAAGCACTGCACTAGGAAGTATCCACAGCCACTGCAGCATGAGTTCGATCCCCGGCCAGGGAGGGGACCCACATGGTGCAGCAGACCTCTCCTGTCTCCATGCTGCTCCCCTCAGCAGTGTTTTTCAGTGGATCTGCCTGTTCTGCTCCCCACTCTGTCTCTGGTGAATCCTCGCACCTCTCACACCTCTCGCCTATATCCTAGTTCTTGTAAGCATAAATAAAATCTTTAAAAAAAGAATGCCGTATTCAACATGCTATTTAACTATTAAATGTAAAACTGCACAGTCATATAGCAATCATTTTGCTTGACTTGGTTTCCAAATTTTCTATTTAAAGGACTTATTTTTTAAAAGTAAGTAAGCAAGATCCTTTACATAACAAAGTGTTCTCTAATTCCTATATGACAAAAATTTAGTTACATTTGTAGTTAACTCTTTGAACATATAGAGCAATATTAAAATGTGTTTCACTTTTATATATCTGTGTCTGTTCTCAAACCTCTCAGAAGAAAGAATGGCTTCTGGTTTCATCCTAGTATTACTTGAATTTAGGTTCACGACTGAGATGGGCCAAAACTAATGAGCTCTCTTATTTCTATTTTTCCCGGTTCTGGCCCAGGGATGTCTAGCGTTCTATTTTATTTCATTTTAACTTATGATTGCTTTCTGAAGAATGATTCTTGGGATTTCCAGTTCTCTCACTCTGCAGTTTTTAAAATCTCCTCACTTTAAAATGATCCCATCCAAACCCGAAAAGTTCAACAAATTCTCTATTTTCAAATATTAGGTAGAAAACCCGAGAAGCCCCTTGTATGCAGACTGTGGCCACGCTGCCCTTCCATATTTGAGTGAAAAGGGACTCAAGTGAAGGAGCAGACAATGATGGGAAGAATAAGGTTTCCTGAGGGCAGAAAATGATTTAATGTGACTTGCTTTTCTGCACTAAAAATCTTTCATTATAAATAATAAAGAGTGAGGATCCCCAGGAAGTCTTACTCTACTGTTTCTGTATCATGGTAAGTCACATTTTTGCAGAAACATTACCTTTCAAAAAAGTGTTCAGTTTTATATGCATTCACTATACCTTCAAGTACTTGACTACAGAATAGCTAAGCCATGTAAGTCGGTGAGGTAGTTTTAACGCTTCGATAATCTGGTTTTTTACTTAATTATTCAGTTAAAAAGTAAAAAAAAAATGATATTTTAGGTAATCTCTCTTCTGTCTAGTTTAAATGTTAGTACTCATGTTAATAAAATTAGCAACATTACTAAGTAGTTTTTAGCTGAGTCATTATATCTTCCCAAACGAGATGATGGTCAGGTACAACTACTGTTCTAACTTATTTTTTTAAAGACATTATACTAAGAAAGGGACATTTGGAAACACGTCAGAGACTTGGGAAGAGTGAACCTGAACGTGGAGTCTGCTTCCATGTCTTATACCCTAAAAATTCCTTTCGCTGCACTCCCAGCATCTCCACTTACTCCACCTGCCAGGTCAGGTTGGATGTCACAGAACAGGGAAGAGGACAGTGCGAAGCAGGTGACAGGACTCCATGGGTCTTCCCTTGCCTTTGTCACCAGCTCGTCTTCAGCCTCTCAGCACCGGTGCTTCTGACCGACTCTGCATTTCTCTCAATTCAGTCCACAGGGGCAGCGATGAAATGAGAACAAAAGCTATAGCCTGTCTCGCTTCCTCGCTTTCCCCTGCACCAGTAGATAATCTTTTCCCACAGCTATGAAAAAGGCAACTTCAACTCATCTCCCCCACGAAAGTGAGCGATGCCACACATCTCCCAGTTTTGGGGGGGAGCAGAGGAGAGGAACACTCCCCTTTTCTACCTTTGAAAACAGCACTTTGGGCCACCTGGTAGCGTGGCGGGTTGAACGCAGCACTGTGAAGCATCCGCAGCTACTGCACCATGAGTTCGATCCCCGGCCAGGGAGGGGACCCACAGGGCGCAGCAGAACTCTCCTGCCTCCCCGCTGCTCCCCTCAGCAGCGTATTTCAGTAGATCTGCCTTTTCTGCCCCCTACTGTGTCTCTGGTGAATCCTCTCACCCCCCTTGCCTCTGGCCTGTATCTCAACTCTTGTGTGTATAAATAAATAAATCTTAAAGAAAAAGAAAGAAAGAAAACAGCACTTTGTGGGAGGGGAGAGTATTGTCATGAATGGACACGCCTAGAAATTCTGATTGTTTCTTTTTCTATCAGTAGTCCAAAGAAACCCTGGTAATGATAGCTTTACAGATTTAGCAAATAAAGAACAGCGCCTCCAAGAGCGGAATCCCGCGGGTGAAGTTAGCTCACTGGAATGATGACATCTGACAGCAGCTTTTGTTTAGCATGAAGTTCCCCTGGCAACTGTTTTATTGCAAAACTGGAAATGGTAAAAAAGACTGAGATGTGCATTTTAAAAAGTTTTGGTGATTTTTAACATTTCTGTTTCTTTTTGAACGGTTTCCTTTTTAAAGTTAAACATTTAAAGGTATTAGTCATTAATCTAGTATTAATCAATGAAAAGCATGCATGTATTTTTAAAAAGATTTGTTTAGTTATGCATACAAGAGCTGGGATACAGGATAGAGGCGCTGGAGGTGAGAGGAGTCACCAGAGACAGAGCGGGGAGCAGAACAGGCAGATGGACTGAAATACTCTGCTGAGGGGAGCAGCGGGTGAGGCAGGAGAGGTCTGCTGCACCCTGTGGGTCAGCTCCCTGACTGGGGATCGAACTCATGCTGCAGTGGCTGTGGGTAGCTTCATAGTACTCAGACTTAACCCCTTGCGCCACCAGGGAGGCCCACATGCATGTATTTTTAATGAGTAAGAAGTATAGGAAGATTCGGTTTCCATGAATTTATTCGAATGCACATACTTCTTCTTTAAGATTTGAAAGTTTATAATAAAAATGGTAGAATCCCATATGGTCTTCAGTTCTAACCCCTTGTGACAGTATAGCTGTTTCTCATGGATCACATACATATTGCAAATAAAGTTGTGCAATGCAGATGTCTGAAGGAGGACTCAGTCTTGTCCTTGAAGCCTGGACTGTGCTCTGAATCTTTCTGGCTCTTGTGGTATTTCCTTCGGCTGTTTCTCAGACCCAGCCACTCATGAGATTAACAGTGCAACATCACACAACATTTTGCATGCCTAATGTGGGGAAAGGAAGAGGGGAGGAAGCAGTCCCAAATTTTTCATCCATTATCTACAGGACTCAAAGTTCAGTTATTTTAAATTAGCAACAAACAGATATCAGAGCTTGACTGAGCAATTGATGATGATTTTATTTTCTGCCACGACTTAATGATATTTGATTAAAAAAAAAACCTAGAAGAATTGTTCATCTTACTGATTTTGAAATTCCCTTTGATTTGGGGTTGGTTGAAAGTATGGGGCAAAGACTGTCAATACTATTTAGATTCTCAGTTAATCATGATTTTGGAAATTAACCATTTACTCCTATCAATAATCGATAAAAACAGAGGAGCTCCTTTGCCCGTACAGAGATAACAACAGATAAAATGTAGATTTAAACATCCTACATATGGTTTCAAGTTTGTATGGTAAACCATTCCCTTTAAAAAATATATCGAACAGAGTCTCCTTCACAAAATAAAGTCATCAATTTGTCAATGGAATGCCAGAATTGCAGAAAAAGAAGAATGTCATTGTTTCTAGGCTTGAACAAAACACTAATGACCACGATAGAGCCATCATAGATGCCATAGTGATGTGGTGTTTGATTGGCCAGCAAGAATTAAATTGCACCAGCTCAGCTGCTTCTAGAACCATCCACAGGGGCACCACTGTGTTGGTCTGAACTGCAGAGCAGGAGGACCAACAGTGACTTCGGACTGCTTGCAAACTGAAGCCCCCTCCACCTGTTCCTGCAAGGATCTCTGGAGACCCCATGAGGGCTTCAGGGGAGCTGCAGCAGCAACAAACCATAGACCCTTCCCTGCATTCCTGGGACTCTCCCACTTGGTCACCTCCTCAGAGATGCACACTTTCCTCACTCTGGAGAGTTAAATGATCCTACATGCCCACATATTATGACATTCTTACCACCTGAATATTTAACTCTCTAAAGGACAGAAATCTGCATAAATGAGCAACACTAGGAAATATATGCTGTTACCAGAAACACAGTCAATGAACTCTAAAGGTTCTATTGTATAATAAAATATTCAAACTGGAATAGTGCCTTTGATTTTGTATACCACCGTTCAAGAAGTCCTAAGTGATGGAGAGTTTCATGATCCAGAAAAAAATAGTCTACAAATAAGTCATGTTTTCTTTCCTAGTAGCTGCCAGACAAAATAAAATAACTGAAGATCTCATTGCAAAAAATAGTTGATCAGAAAAATATATTTCCTTGCAGAAGTGACATCTCTGCCACGCTTCCCCACAGTTAGGTAACTTAATTCTTTTGGACAATTACTGATTGAAGGTTATTGCTTGTGAGTTAACTGGGATAATAAAATGTAGCTTCACAAAATATTTATGTTGTTAATGCAGCCCTCCAATGACCGAGCTTGCACGGCTCTTATAAATTGCTATTACAATTTAAAGAAATTGAATGTTTAAAATCAAAACAATCACTTGGAATGTGATGTAGTGTCAAAGCACAAGTGAACTTCACAAAAAAAAAAAAAAAACTTTTTAAGTACAATGAACACCTCTTGACTCCAAGTGGCCATGACTTGGCTTCTTTCTGTTGATACAGAAGAAGAGTGAAATAATGGTTTTAATTTGCATCCTTTTGCTGCTGGCACCTTGAGCGGCAAACATGATATTAGTTAGTCACTGCTTTTGGTATTTTGGAATGAATTATCAGTGTGTGTGCGCAAGAGATCTAATGTCAGCATTTTTCCTGGAGAAGAATGTAAAAAGAGTGTGCCGATCTAGAAGACGCCTGAAGGACTATGCAAATTCCGTGACCTGCAACAGGGAGCTGGTGCACGTGAGTTCTGAGCTCTGTCCTCTGTCTTCTCAAGTGCTGATGAATGGAGAAAGAAAGCATCAAAATTAGCATTTTATTGCCATCACCATGTTAGGCAAGTCTTTGGGAAAATTATGCATCACCAGTCACATTTTTTAATAGTTAGGTTATTTTTTCAATGAAATTAAAACCAAAGATGTATGATTATAATTAGATTTTTATATTCAAAAAATATATGACTCCTTATCTTCTCTGCTAATTAGCTACTTGGTCCTGGAGAGCCTTTTTCATCATTGAAAATCTATTTGGTTGCTTGTGGAACAATTGGAATGATAATTCACTTTTTCCCTTTGTTAAATGTATGCTTAATGTTTCTGGTGGGTCAGAGATTTTTGTTTATTACCAAATCCCATGGAGCAACCAAAGACTTCCCTCTAGATTGACAGGGTTTAGTGTCTGGGAATCTGTGCAGTGAGGGATTAGTTAAAGCTAGTGAATGTGAGCCTCCCTCTTGTGGCACAGTGGGTTAAACAAACCTCAGTCACTGCAGCACGAGTTCGATCCTTGCCGCTTGCTGGGGAGGTGCCCCACATGGTGCAGCAGATCTCTCCTGCCTTGCCTCCTGCTCCCCTCAGCAGTGTATTTCAGTTAATCTGCCTGATCTAGTCCCCACTCTCGCTCTAGTGGATCCTCTCACCCTCCACAAGTCTGGCTTGTACTCCCAGTGCTTGTATGAATAAATAAATGAATCTTTAAAAATAAAAATAAAAAAAGCTCATGAGTGTGCAGGGATGTCAATCATCATGTATGCCTTACCTGTTTTTGTTCAAACAGATTCAGGTAGTGCATCTACAACTGTTAATGAAACACAAATAAACAAAACAGAGGCTACTTCCCTGGGGTGCTAACCTTCTAGAGAGAAAGACAGATGTAGTGGCAGGAAGGTGGCACAGGAGCAAGGTTCAGGATGGTTCTGGGCAGACGGGTCAAGGAAAGGAGTCTTTTCATGCTTTTATTAGTAGAGGTGGCCAGGTACATGGCAGAAGGGGTGCCGGGGGGCCAGGAGGCTGGCAGGCCTCCCAGCCCGGCGCATCTCACCCTCTCAGCTGCTTCTTCGCTTTCTCTATGCTGCTCTCGCTTTCACTGCTGCTCTTTGTTCTGTCTGTCCTGACATCCTCATGATGCCGCCCATTTAAGCCCATGTCCAACTCAGGTGCGCCCACTTGCGCATGCCCACTCTGGAATGCTCACAGCACCACAGGTGTCCATCAACACAGTGGTGGGAGGGTGGGAAGACCTGATTTCTCTAACCCTACACAGACAATAACATAATATATATATATATATAAATGATGCACTGTGCTGCAATGTGGAATGTGAGAAGAAAAAGTAGATCAGGGACAGAAGAATTAGGTCTGCAGAGGGAAAGGCGATGACAGCATCCCATGGAACAATTAGGAAAGTCCTCCTGAAGAAGCTGACATTGGAACAAAAGTCTAGGAGGAGGGAGAGGGATAGTACTCAAAGCAAGGCTGAGAGAAGTGGGCTGCAGAAAGAGAGCACCAGGAACAAAGGTCTCACAAGGCAGGATCCTTGTGGGTTTGCCCCATAGTCATCTAGAGGCTGGAATGGAGTTGAACAAGAGTGAGCAATGCAGGTTGAGAGGCAGGGAGTTAAGTCAGGCTAGTAGAGAATGGCCAAGTGGGTGACTTTCTCTGAATGGAGATAGTCATCTACTACTGGACTCTGCTTGAGAGTCAGAAGAGTTGACTTGTTTTGCCCCTTTGCCATTACGCTGAGAAGAAACTAGAAGGGCAAGAGGAGAGGCAGGAAGATCTGCTAACTCTTTTAACAATCCCACTGTCGTTCATTTATGCACCAGTTGCATTTCAGATGAATTTGAGCCAGTTCCAAAGAAGATATGCAGATGGTCAAGAAGGACCTGAAAAAGTGCTCACCATCATGAACCCTCAGGGAGGTGCAGATCAAAACCACAGTGAGATACTATCTCGCATCTGTGTGAATGGCCCACACAGAATCAGCAAGTTTTGGTGAGGGTGTGGAGAAAAAAGAAACCTCATACTCTGTAGGTGGGGATGTAGACCAATCCAGTTCCTGTGGAAAACAATATGGACGTTTCTCAAAGAATTAAAAGTACATCTTTCATACAATCCAGTAATTCCACTCCTGGGTATCTACCTGAAAAAATGAAAACACATTCATTTGAAGGAATATATGTTGTTGAAGTCCTATTTACAATAAACACGTTATGGAAAAACCTAGGTGCCCCAGGACTGAGGCGTGGATTAGGGAGATGTGGTGTATTTACACCAAGTGCCTAGGGTTTCTTATTGTTTTGGTTTTGTCTGAACCTTTTTTTTGTTTCTGTATATTCCACATATAGATGAAATTATCTGGTTTTTGTCCTCCTCCTCTTGACTTATTTCCTCCTATTTCACTTAGTGATATTCCCTCCATATTGTCAAAAGTGGCAAGAGTCCATCTTTTATATAGCTGAATAGTATTCCACTGTGGATGTATACTGCATTGTCTATATCCAATCACCTATCAAGTGATTTAAGTAGAGGGGATCAAGTTTTCGTTTAACAGATTATAAATATTTTGTGAAAAGAGGGAAGATACCAACTTCTCCTGAGGCTTTGTTTTTTTTTTTTTTTTCTAAGCACAGTCAAAAGCTTCTTTTTGATGTAAGCCTCGTGGGTATTTTAATCTTGGGAGAAACGAGTACTTGGAATGGTGACAATAAGGCATTTTTGTGTTTTTTCAGCCCCAGATATCCAGCAAAAATTCCTCACTATGGAGTGAATGCATGCAGACTTGCTGTTTGTAACCTAAAAATTAGAATAAAGTCATCTACAAGATTTGACAAGGATTCACAACCAATTAATAAGATAAGGAGCTGACAGTTACTTGTGAATTTATTTGCTCACCACTGGTTCAAAGAAGCACAAGACGCTCAATGGGAAGAAAGTGTCCATCATTTTGTTTTCAGATCTGAGATGTGCTCTTCTTGCAGGATGAAAATTGATTTCAGAGCTTCTGAAAAGCACTTCTGAAACCAAAGAACCCACCTGGCCTCGCTGTACTCACGGTAAAAAGGCCTGCCAATGTTTGTCTCACAACAAATGTGAAATGATGTTACTTTGCCCTGGTTTTCCTACCAGTGTCTACTTTCTTCTTTCTTTGTTCAAACATTCTTAATTGTTTACCTTCGCTGTGACTCTGTATTCCTCCTCCCCTTTGACTTAGGACAAGAGAAAAAAGTATAGAGAAACAGAGTGACTGAGAGAGGGGCTGATACATAAATCAAGTGAAAGTTTAATGAGATGCTTCCTATTCCTTTAATTTTCTTGACTACTACAGCTTTTCTGTCAAGACTTTTGAAAACCACTGGCATCTGATTTCACTGCACTTATTAAAATGAAGGGGAGAAAATCCCAGGTGCGGTGTTTGTGCATTTGAGTGTTGGGGGAGGGCAGCGAGCACCTGAAGCTGGGGTGCCCCCACTCTCATCTCCAGAAGCACCTATGACTTCAAGCTATGTCAGTAGCTGTCAAATTCAAGGGGCCAGGGTTTCCATGAAGTAATCTTAAAGCCAGAGAGCATTGATTAGGAAGTGTGGGCAGACATTTCATTTCAGACCCGGGGAAGTTATGGTATTTCAGCTCCTTATTCAAAGTCCACTTGATTGCCAAGTGTGCTTATTCAGCAGCGTTAACAGCGTCCAATTAAGGGAAGGCCTGAGGAAGCCCTAAGGAAAGTAAGGAACAAGGACGCAAGCAGAAGAAAGTTATTCCCTGAGCAAGTTTCAATATTAATTATAACTTAAGTTTGGAAAGAATTTTTACAGGTCACAATTTTTTTTTTTTTTGGTAATAATTCTATCAGTGAATCAATGAAATACTAGGGAGATTAATCCACATTGGGTAGCGGGAATCTCTAAGACACGTAACCATGCTGCAAAATAAAATGATCACAATGACACCTGAAAAAGAAAAACATATTCTGACAAATCATTTACTTTGTTCAAAACTGTCAAAACAGGCGTTATGACTTTTTGGTCGTTTAAAAATTGAATTAAAAAATACAAGAATTATTTTTCATGGAAAGTGACATTTTCATGCTATCTTCTAGCTTTTTGATTATAAATGACAAAAAAGATACTAAATAATATTATCAGTACCTCGCAAATTATACTTTTTTTCTCCATATAATCACTGGGGCACATTTAAGGATTTATAGTAGCAAATATGTGGTGGATAATTAAAATAAAACTTTATTTACATTTACCTATAAAAATTCCAATTTTAGTATACAGTTACCTTTCTATTTTACTGGAGGTGTTGAAAACATACAGAAACCAAAAAATTCTTTCAAAAGTCATGTAATATCCTTTTAAAATATAGGAAAAGATGTTGAGTAAGTTTTCTAGGGTTGTTTTTTCTAGGGTTTTACAGTTAGTTCAGTTACCTTGTTAAGATAATAGATGGCAAATCTGGGTGTATCATCTTTGATTATAGTGTGACATCCTTTTTGTTTTTTAAAAAAGCTTCTTTTAGATAGAGTTAATGTCATCTAATTCACCATTTTAATTGCCAGGTTCTGGGGACCTTAACACATTCACAAATCTGTACCACCATTACCTCTGCATCATTCTAGAGCACCACCACCCAGACATCCACATCCGTTAGCCTTCCGTCCTCATTCCTCCTCTCTTCCCATACCCACAACAGTCTCAATGTCCTTCTGTGTCTGGATTTATTTTCCTGAGAACTTCAAATAGGGGCTCATCCTACCGGCTGACTTTTTCCAGTGCTGACTGAGGAAAGAAGCTTTCTATCAAAAGCCTTGGTATTTTCCTAGAGCAACAGCATCAAGCAGGTGCTCAGTTAACACAGAGAGGAGCCCATAAATGCAAATACTCCACAAAAACAAAGCAAAGCTACCAACATTTTGAAAATCACACTTGTTCTGTTTAAATGTGCATTTACCCGAATTATGGATTACCATGAATACCTATGAAATGTGTCTGTTGTGTTTAGTTATTTATTGTTTCATAAATGTCAATTAAAAAAAACAGGAAGACAAAAGAGTAGTTAATTTGCAGAAATTTAAAATTTGTTTTAGCTAGTAAAGACACTTGCAAGTCTTTCCTATTTGAAGGAAAATTTTCAAACCTTTGTGGTAAGCCTGGACCACGGAACATTGTGCATACAAGATCGGTGTACTATTTTTTTCTCTTTGTTTATATATATTTGACATCAGTTGTGGTCCCCATGGATTTCCCACCACAGATCTGTGTACTCTTTAAATAGTTGATCTTCTGAAGTTATAGAGGTGTTTGTGTAGGGGTGTGTGTGTGTGTGTGTGCACGGGGTGTCTAGCTGACTTTAAGTGCTTGTATTACAGTAATTTTACGAAAGTTTCAGAGAAGTGCCTGACACAGCCCAGAACCTCTGTGATGATTTACTTCTCTGGGAAACACCACGATTTACAACCAATGTCAGGGTGGAGAGCTTCTCGGTACCACCAACCAAGCAATTCGATCCCGTGCCCAGAAATGGCATCACAGGCGAATGAGGCTCTTCAAGAGCTAGAACATTATTATGTAAGTTTCCCACAGAGCTATTTTCTGCATTGTCCGAGAAGGCAGAGTGGGAACTACTGAAAAGAAGAATAAATGTTGTCCTCACCCTTGTGGGTAGCAAAATGACGCCATGAACAGAAGGGGCTTCGGGAGCAGTGGAAGCGAATTCACCTTCCTGTGCAGCCTGGGTCTCTTCCAGATGCATCAGCACGAAGAACTTTGCACGCCGGCCGCTCCAGGTCTCCAGAGAACTTGGTTTCTCTGTTACCAACAAGCCCAGCATTCTCGCAACACCAGGAATTATCATTTATAAAGATCAACTGTTTAAAATATCTCCCCACAAAACACACACTGAGTCGTTATTATTTAAGAAGTTCAACTGTTTCTATAAATGCCCCTAATTTCTCATTTCTGATTGCTGAATAACATTCCATCGTGTATATGTACCACATCTTCTTGATCCAGTCCTCTACTTTTGAGCTTTTGGGAACATGGATGGAACTAGAAGGAATTATACTCAGTGAAACAAGTCAGAAGGCAAGAGAAAAATATCGGATGGCTTCACTATTAGGAGGAATATGAAAG